>LOEQ01000816.1:250448-270491 GCA_001685075.1 Bramus lutescens | reverse complement strand
TGTCCAGAGGGTGTGGGGATGGGGAGACTTTGTCAGGGTCACCAGGACAGAGTGCCATCAAATTAGATGGATGAACATTTTGGCATTTGGTCTCAGTTGACTCTCCAGCAAGGCAGCGAGTGCGTTTGCTGTTTTTGTGGAGATCTGAATAACTTGAGGGCCTGGGCTTGCCCTGGATTTTATCCTCCAGGATGGGGATGATTCAGAGCAAGGCTGGACCTTCTCGCTGCCTGCAAGGACAGCAGGCTAGTTCTTCAGGATTGCTCCGCCCTCCCGCTGTGCTTTGTATCTCTCAGGCCCAGCTGCAGCAGCCTCAGCTCTTGGTGTGGTTCTCATTTCCCCCCTTGGCTGTGCTTGTGAACACCCTCAGGCTGGAATTACCTTAGAGGTCGGAGCAAGGCAAGTGTGTGGGGGTGGATATTTGCTGGCGAGTGCTGATCATCTGAGCCCAGTAGGGTATATCTGGTCTACCAGCAGATTCTTGTTTCCCTGGGTTGTGCCTAAGATGATGTGTGGTCCTGGGGCCAGGGCTAGGGCACCCGATTCCAGACTGTCTGGGATTGTAGTAGCAATTCTTTCAAGGAATCCACTTCTGGGTGGTGTTCTAGGGCAGGGGTTCTCAACCTGTTGGTTGCACCCCCTTGTGTGTGGGGGTCATATCAGATATCCTGCATATCAGATATTTATATTAGGATTCATAACAGTAACAACATTACAGTTATGAAGTAGCAATGGAATAACTTTATGGTTACAAGTCCCTCTGGTACTTACTGTGGCTCAGTGTGCACCCAGCTGCTTAAACTAATCTTTTATAGATATAGCAGTCTGGTCATCAAATCTACTGGAAGTTTCTCAGCTATTATGGAGAGCCAAGGTAAGGCTACTTATGACTTTCTGTACAATTTAAGACTCTGAGGTAAGAGTAAAACATTTTCTAGACAGTCCACATAAGTTATTACGGAAGGGATAGGAATTAAGATTTATGCTTTCGGAAACGTTGTACCCCGGGACAGCCAGTCTCCAGCATCAGCACCGTACCCTTCCAGGGTTTCTACAGTTACGCAGCAGGGAGAGAGAGGCCATCCAGACTTCAATAGTGTGAATCTGAGGTGAAGAAGATGGAGATGAGCTTATAGCTTTGCCTCAAGGGAAGCCAGGTACATTTGAATTTGTATGCACAGGTTTATATAAAGTCCTTTCTCCAGATGGCTAGGTTGGGATTTTGTAATGCTGGGGTTTGAACCTAGGACCTTATATGATTTAGGTAAATGTTTTGCCACTAGGCTACATCCCCAGTGCACTAGGCTGAGTGTTATCATCTGCATCTCAACTCCTCATGATATAGATGAGTCAGTATATGATGGCCCCCAATATTCTCACTGCTTAGACTGCAAGACAAGCAGAATGCTGACTCTCACAGGACTATTTCAACCTCTCTCTGCTTCTTCCGTGCTTTTTTCCAATATATCACATACACACATTCACACATATGCGTACACATACCCACTCACACACATATCACACACACACAATACACACAGAGACAACATATAACATATACACAAGTTTATAAAAAAAGTTTTTTTTTGTTTTTTGTTTTGTTTTTGTTTGTTTTGAGACAGGCTCTTTCTACATAACCCTGTCTGTTCTGGAACTCACTATGTAGAGCAGGCTGGCCTTGAACTCAGATCCACCTGCCTTTACCTCCCAAGTGCACCACTGTTCTCAGCAATTTAGATTTATAAAAGATTTGGGATACCATGTTCAAAATGGTTTGAACAGACTGAGTGGGTGAATTTATAGCATATCTATGTTTTATAGAAGCTAAATCTGCAATCTTCCATCACAAGAAATGCCCTCCCAGATGCTGGGAGCCGACATAGACTCCAACATTGAAGACCCTTCATTTGTGCTGTGGTGGACACAGAGTAGAAGCCCCAGGCTTGTGCTTCTTGCATTCCTGTTTCTTTGTCTCCTTCAAGCCCCGTGAGCAAAACCTGTTCTTAGCATCAGTGCATTTTAATAGTAACCTTGCGTGCAGACAGAGGGGAGGCTGCAGCCAATGTTACCATTTAGGAGCGGTCATGCCCGTGTTCTGATAGTCATGAGTGGTTCTAATGAGACTCGAAAAATCAGTGGCTTTGTGGGCTGCCCAGAACTCTGCTGTTGTTCTCTGCTGGATGCTCGGACAACTTGAAAGAATGCAAGCATAACAAGTCCAAGAATTTCTTGAAATGGTTTCACAACATTCGTGTGAAAGCTTAAGCAGCAGGTTGAAGGCTTGCGCAAAGCCCAGGCCAAGTGGTATCTTAGGAAACATTCTGGACTCACACCCTAGCCCACAGAAGTCCCAGCTCCGCGAGCCTAATTCAGTGAGCTGTTTAGCAACTCTTGGCCTTAGTGTCCTCCTTGTAGAATGATGGAGGATGAGGTGGATCATTCTGGAATTCTTTCTGACTTTTGATGTCTTTTGTCTGTATTTATTGCTGACTGTTGAGGCTGCTATCCTGGTGGCATGGGCTGCCTACTTTCTTCCTGGGTAGGTAAATAAGGCAACTGTATTGCACATAGTAGCTGTGTGTGATGTGTATAGTGTGCTTGCTGAATTCGGGTTTTCTGATGTCATTCCTCCAGCCCCCGCCCCCAACCAATGACAGAAGTTCTTATGGAGTTCAAGTTCAGGCTGTACTTTAGAAGTGTTTAAATTGGCACAAATCCACCGTGTTGTCCCCAAAGAATAATGTGCAGTGTCCTGTGTGCACCCTCTTGATCCTAAGAACACATTTATCCCTTGTCACTGTCATGAGTCAAGCATGAGATCTATGAAAAGATCCTCCATCTCTAATGATTCTTACTAGAATTGCCAAAGGGCCTACTTAGAATTAAGTTTACAATATGGAATGTTCCAGCGTTTCAAGGGCTTGGTGTTTTTGTTCAGTCATCTGTTCTTTCACTTCCGTATTTTACAGATAGCTGCTATGTTTTCATGCTGGGTGTATTGCTAGGGATCATGGGACAGAATCCCTGGGGCCCTAAGCTAGGACAGAAATAGCAACAGCTCATTTACCTTTCTTTCCCTTTCCATATTTACCCCCCCCTCTTTAAAACTTTCTTCGTGTGTATACATTGTACAAAGCATTGTGGTTCCCAGTGACATTTTGTTCAAGAATGCCATGTACTTGGACTATCCTCCTTCCCATTCCCATCGTCTGTCCCTTATCCCGTCATATTTATTCTGTCTTCTGGATTGTTCCTCTCCTACTAGCCATGTGTGAGTGCACATACCCTTTCACATGTGAGAGAAAAATCATTATTTTTGTCTTTCTGTGTCTGGCTTATTTTGTTTAACACAATCTCCAGCTCCATCCATTCTCCTGCAAGTGATGTATTTATGTTCTCCTTGCTGGTCCCATTATTGGTATTAACCACTGAGGTGCTTTAGTAGGTATGACCCCCATAGACTCATGTGTTTGAATGCTTGGCCCATAGGGAGTGGCACTGTTAGGGGGTGTGGACTTGTTAGAGGAAGTGTGTCACTGTGGAGGTGGGCTTTGAAGTCTTTATATCAAGCTAGGTCTAGTGTTACAATCTCCTTCTGCTGTCTGTGGGTTAAGATGTAGACTTCCTCTCCAGCACCATATCCACTGCTGCCCTGTTTGCCACCATGATGGACCAAACCTCTGAACTGCAAGCCAGTCCCAGTTAACTATTTTCCTTTCTAAGAGTTGCAGTGGTCATGGTGTCTCTTCACAGCAATAGAACCAACTAAGACAGCCACTTTTTTATATTTACCTGTTGATGGACGCTTAGGCAGGCTCTAGAATTTGGTTGTTGTGAAAAGAACTGTAGCAAGCAGGCATACCTGTACTCTACAGGCTGGCGTTTTGTAGAGAATGTCCAAACATGGACGAGCAGGCATGCCTGTATTCTACAGGCTGGCATTTCAGAGAGAATGTCCAAATGGAGTACACTTAAAGGATAATGCATCCTCCCCTGCTGAACGGAGTTCAACTGAAAACCAAGGGCATTTGGAGGACATTGATGGAGAGGTGTGACTCCAATACTGTTGTCTTGGTAACAGAGAGGAGCGGTGCCATCCTGTGATAAGGCATCCACAGACCTTTACTCAGAAGAGTTGACCCGCCTGCTTCCTTCTCTGTGACCGTCTGGGGAATCACATCTTAGCTGCTTGGTGTTTGGAACTGTAGGTGACTGTCCTCCAGATATGGGTGCCCAGGAATCCTGATATTTCTTGAATGGGTTTCCCATGGACCATGTGACCAAGGTGCCTTCTCACATTGTTACCTGCACTCCTCATCTGAGCAGGTTTCATATGAGACTCTGACTTCCAAGCATCAAGGCCGGGGTTGAGCCTTCAGATAAGAGCGCCATGCTCTCCCGTAGCGCTTTAAAGCATCACGAGTGTTCTCAAAGGTGCCATTCAGTTCATCTGAACCACACTCTCATGAGAGGAGAGAAATTGAAATAGGAAAGGAGGCGGAACCTAAGTAGCCAAGGGATGCCATCTGAGACCAAGAAGGGATTAAGAGAAACAGTGTTTTGCTGGCATCCCCTCAGACTGGCTGTGTCTTGTAGTGTTGGGTGATTCTGCTTCGGTGCATATGATCTTTCTTCCCTGGAACCACAGGTCGCCTTAAGGAAACCAATGTGTGGCTCTGGTTCTTTCTACCTTACTTCACAGGCCATGTTTGGCTGAACATATGTTTGCATTCAGGAGATTCTAGATAGCACATGCCCAGACATTTATTTCTGTATTTTTTTCATTCAACTGTATGTTAATTTGTCATGGTTTAGTCTAGGGAACAATGGTATTCTCACACTTTTCTTATGTTTCTGAGGCTAATTTGGTTCCACATTTGCTGATGCGTTTTGGTTCTTCTACATTGTTCATGTGTCATGGTGGCACTTCTAATCTTTTTTTTTTTTTTAAAGTAAAGGAGACCTTCCAAACCTCTTAATTTCCCTCAATTCTTTTTTTTCCCTCGGAGACAAGGTTTCTCTGGATAAAAACTCTAGCTGTCCTGGAACTTGCTTTGTAGACAACAACTCTGGCTGTCCTGGAACTTGCTTTGTAGACCAGGCTGGCCTCGAACTCACAGAGATCCGCCTGCCTCTGACTCCAGAGTGCTGGGATTAAAGGCATTTACCATCACTGCCCTGCTTTTCCCTCAGTTCTTGAATCAACATTGTATTATGCCTCCAAACAGCTTCTAACTTAGTAAGGACTCCACGCCTGTTCGTCTACTGTGAAAAACAAAAACTTGATTTTTCACGTGTATCTCTTGGGAACTTGCAAAGTCTCAAACCAGACAACACTTTGTGTTTCCATCTTTTATCAGCGCTGAAACTCTCATTAGAACCGTGTCCATAACTACTTCTCATCCTCTCTCATGGAATGCATGGCTGTAGCTAGTCAAGGCTCTTTGCACTCTACTTACTCCATGCCAAGTTCTTCTGAGTACTAACTGGGCATCCGGAATTCAGCACACAGCCACGAGGCTCCACATTTCCAAGTTTTCTGTGTCTCAGAAACCATGACCTGAACAGATCTTTCTTCATTTGAGCAGACTTTCTGAGGTATTTTGTCACAGTGGCCAGAAGTAGAATGACACAGTGCCGGTCACATGTCAGGAGCTAGCTACGGGGACACAGTGTTTGGAGTGGTAGGAGGGCCATTTGAACAAACGAACATTTGCAGGGAGCCTTTGAGGCTGCTCACACCTGTAATCCTTGCATTTGGGAGGCTGAGGTAGAAGTCAAGAGTTCAAGGCCTACCTACCCTATATGGCCAGACCTTGTCTCACAAGACTAGAAAGCTGATGGTAGGGAGAAGAGCCATTGAAAAAGACACAATATGGGTAGAGGGAGTGAGTGGGGAGCCCTGAGAAGCAATTTTTGTATCTAGATGGGGTAATGGTGGTCATGTGGAAAGCAGGGAGGAAGAGTCTATGACTCAGAGAGATTTAAGAGGGAAGTGAGCAGGTGTGGTAGCAAACTAAATGTGAAGGGACCTCGAAGATAGAAGCATGGCGTCTTTCCTGGGGAGAGTATGTTCTACCTAGAGACTGGGGACCCCGGCAGCCTGTGCACCAGAGGAAAAGATTATGATATCCATGCTCATGTTGAGCTGGAGGCATCTTTGAGACACGGAGGTAGAGCTGTCACTCGAGCCTTGGTTGATAGTGTTCTGGAGTTCTGAAGAGCAGAGCAGCCTGGGTAAAGCTTGGTGCTATCAATGTGTGGAGAGTAACTGAAGCAGTGCGCGTGGATGTTAGGACAGGATAAATGGGTAGAAGAGGGGGGAAGAGCCAGGATCAAGCCAGGACCGAGGTGGAAGACCAGGAACACTGAGAAGAGGCATGTCAAGAGACAGGGAAGACATAATTTTCAGTTTGGTGGTGAGTTCAGCTATACAACCTCTGAACATCCCTTCCTGGAAATGTTTGGACCAGAAGTGTTCTGGCATTTTATGAAATTTTGGAAAAGTTGTGTATAGATATTAGGGTACCTTTGGGGAGGAGTGGAACCCAAATATAAACACAAAATTATGTTTATATATATTGCCCAAAGATCATCTCCTAAAATTGTGTGTATATGTACATGTTCATGTGTGAGTGTGAGGAGTGGACTTCAGAGATCAATACTAGGTATCTTCCTCAATATTTCTCTACCTTATTATTTTTTCTTTGAGTCAAGGTCTCTCACTGAACCTGGAGTCATTGAATTTTCTATTCTGGCTGGCGATTCTCCTGTTTGCCCCTGTCCCCAGTGCTGGTGCTATAGGCATACCTCTGATTCTGGCTTTTATGTTAGTGCTGGGATCGGGACTCAGGTCCTCATGCTTCCCACAGTAGCATTTTACTGACTCTCAACCCTGTGTTATGCACTATTTTTTTTAAAAAGTGCATGAAACAAAGGTCGTGTATGTTGTTCATGTTTTGACTGTGAACTATCACATGCAATCAGGCATTTTCCCTTGTCATGACTGAAAAGATTCTTGATTATGGAGCATCTGGGATGTTGGATTAAGGGTGTGCCACCTGTATGCGAACCTCAAAAGTATGAGAACTTGACCTTGATTATTGAACTTGGCATCCTGGGGGCTACTGGTTGGTTGTTGAAAGCCACTGGTGAAAGAGAACTGGGCAAATTGGAATGGGGTAGTGTCTGGATAGTTTCGTGTCAGCGTGGCAAAGTTAGAACGAAGGGAGCCTCAGTTGAGAAAATGCTTTTATAAGATCTGAGCTGTAGGCAAGTCTATAAGGCATTTTCTTAATTTATTGGCTCCTGAGGGAGGGCCCAGCCCATTGTGGGTGGCTCAGTCCCTGGGCTGGTGGTCCTGAGTTCTATAAGAAAGCAGGCTGAGCAAACCATGAGAAGTAAACCAGTAAGCAAGCAGCACCTCTCCAGGGCCTCTGCATAGCTCCTGCCTGCAGGGCCCAGCCCTGGTTTGAGTTCCTGTTGTGGAAGCGTGCGCCAAAGAAACCCTTTCCTCCCCAGGTTGCTTTCCAGCCATGGTGTTTCATCCCAGCAGCAGTGGTGACCTAAGACAGATGGGATGGGAGTTAGGAGGAAGTGAGGACACGGTGAGCAGGTGTCTGGTCTGAACTCTGGCTGGGGAGGGAGGAAAAGGCAGATGTGAGCACTCAGAGGGAGAGCAATGGTCAGAGGAACTTACACCTGTTTAAATGGTCCCTGGGAGGGATCTGGTTAAGGGGGCACAGCTGACTCTGCAGGAGAAACAGGACAACTGAGAGTGTAAGGTGGGAAAGTCACCCTGTGGTTATATAATGTGCTCCACCCATTGGGTCTCCTTGCTTTCTGTGGCAAGGGAGGTTTCTCTTGGCTCCTTCCTCCTCCTCCTCCTTTTGAGACAAGGTTTCTCTATGTATCTCTGGCTGTCCTGGAACTCACTCTGTAGACCAGGTCAGCCTCAAACTCACAGAGATCCACCTGCCTCTGCCTCCTTGAGTGCTGGGATTAAAGGTGTGTACCACCACCGCCCAGCTTCTTGGATCCTTTCTAAGGTCCCATGTTACTGGTCTGAAAAGCCTTCGCATTTCATGTGATGTCTCTTTGTCTATTGTTTTCTTTCCATAGACAGTAGTTTCTATGACCCTTCTAATTCTTTTAAATTCAGGGTCTTTATTATAAAGTGGATGTGATTCTTCTGCAACTTGGTTAAATTATCTTGTATGTTACCCAGACATGGGAGGTGGTACTTCTAGTCTGCTTACTGTATGTCTCATATAAGCTAGAAAACATGCCCATCTTCCCCAGCCCTTTTGTCATGGGTGACATTAAAAAAAAATCAAGTTTCTGATATATCTTCTTGGATCTCCTCTGCTTAAAACCTAAGTCCTTCTCCTTTATTTCTTTAGTGTTACTTTCTGTTTGAAAAAAAAATCTGCATCTGCTGTCTCTAGAGTTCAGCCAGTCTGTGTGGTGCGTGTGTGTGTGTGTGTGTGTGTGTGTGTGTGTGTGTGTGTGTGGTGTGCATGTGCCCATGCATGAAAGAGAGAAAGAGAGCAAGAGCTCATATCATCTGAAGGGGAAATGTTCATCTTTAACACACATGATATTGGAAAATGAGGTTTTTCTTTGCTGGAGTAAAGTTTTCAAATTTGTGTCTTAAATTTGGGTATTTTGTTTCCAGGGTGTCTTTAATTTTAAAAAAATTATGCATTTGCTGATATTCACTTCATCTTGTAAAATCCTTCAGACTTTAAATGGCAGTGTCTGATATAAGGCTGCATTTGACACGCAAGTCAAGAAGATCCAGTAAGTTGCTCTTGATCCACGCTGGAAGTCATTTCACTTCTCAGTTGGATGCTAACCCAGAGTTTTAGGAGCAGCAAGGGAAGGGGGGCTATTGTCCCAAGAGAGCTTGACTACTTCCTGCTTTCGGGGTGGAGGGGCTGTCACAAGATTACTTTCTTTTTTCTGGGACTCCAGAGTGTTCTGTGGAAGTCACATGCTGAAGTGTACTCTTCGCTCCAGGAAAGGGGAGCCCCTAGGAACCCTCCCTTCCTAGTAAGCATAACACATATGGAATATCCCTTATCCAAATGCATGGGACCAGATGTGCTTCAACTTCTGGATTTTTTCCAGTTTTGGTGTATTTACATAGACCTAATGAGCTATCTTGGGGATGCGACCCAAGTCTAAACACAAAATTCAATTATGTTTTGTATACACATAATATATATATATAGCCTGTTAGTGACGTATGCAGTATTTTAAATAGTTCTGTGTATGAGACAACGTTGCCCGGTATGGAATTTTCTGCTTGTGATATCATGTCAGCTCTCACAGCTTTGGATTTTTGCAGTGTTTCAAACTAGGAATGTTCGACTGTCCTTATAAACCGAGGAAAGTTGTCATGTGATGAGAAATGTAGGTCAGTTCTGTAGAAGGCTGACCCTCTACCCCCATGCCAAACACCTGTTCTAGGTAGCTCAAAGAGGCACTGGACCTTTATGGGCGCAGTGCTGTGCCAGCTGGGTTTTCTGTAGCGGGCCTCTCAGCAGCTATGACAGAGGGACAGGCCTGTGTGACATCTCCATGCGTGCTGTTGGAAGAAAAGAGGGTACTGTGTCTGCTTCAGAAGTGGCGTCGTCAACAAGTACTATTGCTAAAATGAAGGAAGTTCGTTCATTCATGGATTGCGATGGCTCATTTGCTGGCTTTTCTCTTCCTGTAATGCACCTGGCATCCTTGCTACTAGCCATCGTGGTGAAGGAGAAAAGAGCTTTTGGGTGTGTGGCATTCCCAGGCACTTAGTAAAATCAGTTGTTACATTTGACTTTTTCTGCTGGACTGGGCTGCAGGGAGGGCTGTGCTGTCTTCACACTCAACGGGCTTTCTTCTGCTTTCAACTCCAGTTCCATCTTAAGTGATTAAGGGAATAAATGGAGGCCGTGGGGCAGGATGATTTCCCTTAACTGTCTTCCCATGACCTACCGTGTCTGCTGCTGGCAGGGCTGTGTGGAGAACTTAACTTTCAGTGTGTCTTTTGCCTTTCAAAAAAAAAGTATTTATGGAGGGGGAGGACATGGCTGAAAAAATACTTGTACATAAAACAGCTGTTAAGCAAATCTCCACACACAGAGATCAAGAGAACGTGAAGAAATATGTCCTTCTGAGGACCCTTTTAGCAACTTGGAGCCTCCTAAAGAGAATAAATACAGGCATGCTACAAGTTTCTGGTAACTTAGTTACTGAAAAATACATTGAGCTACTTAGACCCTTAAACCTTTTATTGAAAACGAAAACAAACCACTAACTCTGAGTTCTAGTGTAATAGTGTGGGGAGCTAAAGAAACTGCAGAATGTGTCTTTACTCTTTGATTAACTGTGTGCCCTGAATAATCTAAAAAAAAAAATGCTCAAGGCATAGAAGTCAAAGCATTCCCAGAAGAGGCCTTCGGTTCTCCAAACTCCACTGACGATTACAAAAGATCACTATGCTCCTCTCTTCTCTGTTCCTCCCTGTGGCCAGCTGTAGTGGGGACAGTGTGCTCGGTGGCATTCCAGAAAGCTCAGTGCTGTCTGTCCCCAGAGAGCACCCCAGAACTCACCTCTCTTGTACCCTGCGAGGAACACCTGGGACAGTTTATTGCCTGAGATATCTTGTGTGGGCAGGGGTCTTGTTTCTAAAGTATGAAGTCCCTGTAAAAGTTCATGGTCACACTTAGAGATTCTGGTCGTGTGCTACAGATGTTTTATAGTTTACTTCCAAACAGCTGTTTTTCCCTTCTTTGGTGTGTTTTTCTTCTCTTTCCTTTTCTTTTCTTTTTCAATAAAATCCTTCCAGAAATCATTGAACCTCCCCTCCATCCTTGGCAGAGCGCTTCACAGAAGCCCTCAGGTTCCTAGTCATGAGATACCCCCACCTAGCACCTGTTACTTTCAGCCGTCAACTGGGCGGATTGCTGTTTGAAGAGCTAGGAGTGCACATGTACCAAAATTGTAGATGCCACCACCCAGAACACGAGCAGCCTTTTCGTGCAGGCTCACGAGACAGTGTAAGCAGTGGCGGTCTCTGAAAGCTGTGCTCAGAATGAATGACTAGCTCACTCAGCACATCAGGTAGCTGAGCAGGGGGTTGGTGCTAGGTTTAAAGGAAGCAGGCTCGTATGGGGACCCTCGGTCTGGCATTCCTTCGCCTTCAGCCTTTGCCAGCAGCTAGCTGTCAGGGTCCCTGTGACAGGAGGTATGAACAGGAGGAGGAATTAAGAGCCACAGATAATCCTTAAATCTTGTTGTTAATGCTTTTCACATCCTTGGCCAGCCTAGGATCATTTTCTCCTTAGCTGCCCCGTAAAGCTAAATGACTAGTTTTTAAATGCAGTCTCCACTCATGGGGTGGGGGATGGGTGGAGGCAGGGTGGAAGAAAAAGTCCAATCAGGGAGGGAGAGATGAACCAAGGTGGAGAAAGACTTCCTTGAATAACTGTCTGTCAACTCTTAAAGAGGGGCATGTGTCTGTGCATCCCTTGGCCAGTTGTACAAGCGTACCGTCTGCGCAGCAAACGTGAACAGAGGAGCACAGAAGTGAGTCAGAGTCCGAGCTGACGTTACACCTCTCAAGCAGCTATCAAGTATTTAGGGATGAAGGGCTGCAAAGCCACGAGAGTGAAAACAATCTATAAAGGCGGGTTTGGCCCACTCTCAAAAATCTTAGACAGTTGCAAAACAGTCCTTGGCTCCGGTGCTGGATTTTTCCCATTCATGCGCTCTTTTGACAGATGAATTGTTGCAGACTGGGAAAAGGCTCTGCAAGGAATCTGTTCTGCTCCTCTCTCCAAGCAGGGCTCCCTCCGTCGGCTTGCAGCCTTCCGGCTAGCAAACCCAGGTGCCCTGCCTTCTGAGTCATTTGCCACTTGGCCACGCCTCAGCTTTAGCAGCCCTGTCTAGAGAGGTCTAGGTCCCACTGAGGGTCTAGTGTGTGTTTGAATTAAGCTGGAATAAGCCCTCCATTTGCTAAATCCTGGGTATTGGTATAAGTCTTCTGGGATTTGTATTTCTTACTTCTTATGGAATGCTTATTACTTTCATTATAGCAGTAAGTTATTTTATTTTTTATATTTTACTCAGAAGTCCACGAAATGACTTGCCCTTGATATATCTTTTCTAAAGCTAGACTTCCTTTTTTGCTGATAAGTGAATTCATACTTATATCTGGCAAGATTGAGCCACCTTCTGGATTGCTGGCTGGTAGATTCCTGTTACTGTTTTGTTTTGTTTTTGAGACAGAAACCCACCACGTGAGCCCAGGCTGCCCTTAGCTCACACCCCTCCCACCTCAGTCTTCCAGTACTGGGAGTACAAATATACACCACTGAACTCTGCTTTTAGATTAAAAAATTTTTTTTCGTATATGCTTATGCATATAAACCTACAATTTCAGTACTAAGAAGGCTGAGGCAGGAGGATTCTGAGTTCCAGATTAGCCTAAGCAACACCATGAGGCCCGTCTCAAAAAAGAAGTAAAAAATCAAGCCATTTTTGATGTAATGGGTGCCCAGACTGACATAGTTTTAAGTCTATATAACTTTAGACCACATACAGTAGATGTGCCCTGTTATAGATCCCACCAACAGGTGATTGATGGTTCAGCCTCTATATGGGCAGTCTTTTTTTTTTTTAGTATTTTTGAATTTTAATTCATTTTTAAGTTTCATTTTATGTGTACAGTCAGCACAGCTCTGGAATTTATTTCTTGAGTCACCGGAGTAAAGTGTGTCTTTCCAGGGACTTAATCAGTTAAGTGTCAGACCCTCAGTCATTTTCTTTCTGGTCAGAGGTTTGGCAGCAGCTAGCAATGGAACACAAACTCAGGCCATAGCCCAACCAAAGGAGAATCACCCTCACTGGCTAACATGGAAAGAACTATCTCTGCTCAGATCAGCACTCTGGCGCCCTCATGAACACCCAAGATAAAGCCTTGGCTCACAGTTTAGGATGTCTAGTCCATATTGATTGGCCTTGTTGTGTTGGGTCTGTGGCACCACCATCCATCGTGGTGGGGGCCACATGGGGGACAAAACTACTTACTTCATAGCCCAGACAGGAAAGTGAAGAAGGGGACAGGGCTGGGGTCCCTTAATTATCTTTGTGGGCATGTTCCACTGAGTTGACTTCCTACTGGGCCCTTCCTTTTAGAGGATTCACCAACCAGTGCTAGCTACCACATGGAGGCCACAAAGGTCTTTGAGTGACATTTAAGATCCACTGTGTAGCTGGGGATCAGCTTACCCAGCTGGACTCTAGATAGTGAGTAACTTCTGTGTCAAAGATGGAACACATGTGTGCTGTTGTACATCGATGCAAAGCTGAGAGAACAATTAGCTACTCCCAGTGTATCTGTTGAACAACTATAAACCCTTTCTATGCCTTTAAGCATCCCCTGAAGATAAAAAAAAATAAGCTGGGTAGTCTCAAGGTTACACATGACACCCTGTGAATCCCAACACTGAGTATATCCTGGAGTATATTTTCAGCAACACATAAAAGTTAGGAATTCTTCTCCTTCCTACTTGGGAAAGTATTCATTGTAAATTATGGATGTTGGCAGTGCTTGTCTTCATTCACTAAAAAAAAAAAAACAGCTAAGAATGTTATTTTGTTTTCTAACTTAAGCTTATTTACATATACCCCAATCTTTTACTGACATGTACCCCTACCATATTAACATACATCCCAACCAAAACTATTCTGTATGAAATTAATTCTAGTGTGTGGTATGTGTGGTGTTAGCAGAGTTCAAGTGTGTGGCACATGTTATTAGCCATACTGTGCAGTAGATCTAAAGGCCTGAGCAACTGGACGTTCTGCAGTGCTGAGACTTGAGCATCCTGTTCAGTATCTCCCGACCTGTCCTGTAACCAAGTGAGGTGGATAGAGAGTTTCTCCATGACCTTTGTTACACGGAAGACAGCAGGAAAGTTGCAGTAATATGTATTTTGGCTTTGTGGCTGACTTTGGAAGGGGATGGCTCTGATCTACCTCGAGGAGAAAATGTGAGGCAAAGGACATGAGGACAGACATTCAGAGAGTCTTTCGTCTAAGGCCCTTCCTTAGGGGTGTCCATTGTTTGAACCCCAGCACAGAAAAGAGTTCATTTTGACACTGAACTGGGAACTGAGTCAACTGTGAAAAAAAACCACCCACATTCAGGTCTCCAGGGGGTCACTGTAAACACATAGCCGATTGTGAACCCCAGCTGGGAGATGACGCTCATGAGGCTTGTGGAGAGGCAGTTTCTTAAAAGTGTTGTGAAAGATAAAACTCTATGATATGACTGCTTATTAAAGAAAAAGTGTAGCTGGGAAGACAGTGGAAAGAAGAATGAGCCCCATGAGCCTGTGGTTCTCATGGATCTGTGAACTGAAACCGTGGTTGATGTTGAGAGACAGGCAGGTGCCCCGGATCTCCTGGTGATGGGTCATTTGTTCCTAAGCAGCCAGTTCCAAAACATTCTGACCAGCGTCCATGGGGTTAATCTTCATCATCCATCTTGTGGGAGACCTTAGGGGACTCTTCCTGACTAACTGTTTACAAATGATGCTCCTGTCTTCTCAAGATAAAGGAGGTTCTTGGGGTGTCTTTGAGCCTGAACAACCCACAGGGAGTCTGTAGAACCTGGCTGCTTTTCACATAGTCCACTGGCCTGGGCTGTGGGACTAGATGGTATCCTGTGCCTGAGACCCGTGTCCCTGTCTTCCTACCCCTTCCACTTTGTGGGAATTCATCTAGCATGGGGCAGGAAGGACAAGTAAACAGTTGCCATTTGACAGTCACTTTGGGGTTCTTGGGACCTTTGTAGTACAAACAGACCAGAATGGGACACAAACCACCAGCTTCTGTCATCCCCTGTGTGATGTCAAAGGCATTGTTCAGGGCTATGTCCCACCATTGCCCCATTGCCATCAAAGAGCCATCATTGTGTCAGCCCAATTCCTACTCCACTCCTTCCTACTCAGAAATCCACCCATTCCTTCTGCTTTCATCTCCATGTACACCTGTCTACAGAGCCATCCCCATTACACCACAACAAGCTTGGGTCTTTCTTTTTCAGTTGCCTCCTTCTGGCCTGTTTCCCATTTTGTACTCTAGCACAAAAATCTTATCTCTTATTTATAGGATTGTATCTCATTTATTGAGTTTATATAGCTTTAGAAAGTAAGCTGGGGTTTGGGGTTATGTCTGTCCTTGGTCATCATTTTTTTCCAGGCAAATTCATTGGGTTGTTTTCCCATCTCTTCCCACTTTGATATATACTGATGTGTCTCTATAACACTCCATTTTGTAGTAGTGTAACTAAATGATGCTGGGTTCTCAACCTGTGGGTCACAACCTTTGGGGATCACATGACCCTTTCACAGCAGTCACCTAAGAAGGTTGAGAATCCCTGTTCTAAGAAATAGAAGTTCACTTAGCTCAAGTTTTAAAAGCTAAAAGTCAAATATTGGGTGGCTTTATAGACTCAGCCTCTAGTGAGGGCCTCCCTGGCTGGGTAGCAAGCATGATGGAACATGTAGGAAAGAGATCACCTTGTGTGGAAAGAACTCAGAACACAGGAAAAGACAGTGCCATGTTATAACTTCCTCTCAATAGGACTAGCAGACCCCACAAGAACTACCTACCCTTTCTGAGGGCCGCACACTCAACCACTTCCTGGTAGACCCCGCCCCTTTAAGGTCCTGTCATTCTTCTACATTCCCATGCTGAAAGCCCATTTACCAACACATTACCCTTTGGAGGAGAAACCACCTCCAAACCATAGCCAGATCCTGGACTTTCAGGTACCTAGTCCAGGCCAACATATGTTACTTTCAAGGTCTTCTTAGCGTAGCTAACTGACAGTTAATTTCATTCTTGAGTACATTCTTTAAATGCCAGTAATCCCCTCTACCCTATTCTCCTGACTTTCTGAGCAAACAGCCACGCCCACCCTTCTGCCCTCTGAGTGTTGTGTGCACTGTAGATGTCCCCCAAGGCTCTCAGACAGGATCTGAAAATGTACTGCCTGTTGTCTCAGCGCTGCCTGAGGATGCGACTCATCTTCTAGGCCCCATACCCATGTTGTCCTGTTCTGTCTGGTGTCAGAGAAAGAGTGGAGGGAGATACACTTGGCCCAGAATATGCTCTATCAAAACTGCTTCCTGGGGGGGTCCCCCGACTTTTAAAAGTCAAAATGTTGGCCTCTGGTTCTCTTATTATGCTTTGGTGATTTCCTTGTGATATTGGCCTACTTCATATGCCATAGTCTACAAAGAAGAAAGTCATAGCTGTCATAGTCTACACAGAAGATAGCCATAGCTGTCATAGTCTACACAGAAGATAGCCATAGATGTCATAGTCTACACAGAAGATAGCCATACATGTCATAATCTACACAGAAGATGGTCATAGATGTCATAGTCTACATAGAAGAAAGTCATAGACGTTATAGTCTACACAGAAGATAGCCATAGATGTCATAGTCTACACAGAAGATAGCCATAGATGTCATAGTCTACACAGAAGATGGTCATAGATGTCATAGTCTACACAGAAGATGGTCATAGATGTCATAGTCTACACAGAAGATGGTCATAGATGTCATAGTCTACACAGAAGATAGTCATAGATGTCATAGTCTACATAGAAGATAGTCATAGGACAAAGAGACGAGTAACAGGGGCCTTGGGAAATAATGCATCATTTGATAATTTCCGGTCATTCTGCCACGGTTACAACAGTCTTAGATCACAACACTGCCAAGAGAAGATGGGGAAATGAGATGCAGAGTTGCAGCAGCCATCACATTTACCCAAGTCTGTGGGTGGGGCAAGGATTTGGATATAGGCTGATATCATTGTGCCATTAAAAAAAGCCTTCATTGTGTGAAGAGAACCAGCTGCAGTATTCAGCTCAGGCAAGACCTTCCCCACTACAGAGAAAGTTTGCTGTACCTTGGGATCCCCATACTGCCTAGGAGATTATAAGGATCCCTTCTGAAAACCTTTGTGGTTTTTTGTTTGGTTTTGCACTCTTTATTAAGTTGCAAAATAGAACAATAGTTGCTATCTTAAAGTAAAAAGACCTACTGAACCATCTCTTTGTCAGTGGATAAAGCACCTACTGTGTGCAGTGAACTTGAAATTCTCCGTGTCTGTAACCTTCCATGAGGAGAAACATCGAGATGGGTGATTTTACTTTATACCTAGCCTATGATTTGGAAAGATGCATATAGCATAGCTGCAGAGATCACCAAGGAGGGAAATCAGAGTCAGAGGCAAGTCTTAATAAAAGTTGATTTAGGCAGATAATTTAGAGCAGCAATTTTGAATCTGTGGGTCATGACCCCTTTAGAGGTCAAACTACCCTTTCCTAGGGGTTTCCTATCAGATAGCCTGAATACCAGACATTTTTTAAATTATGATTCACAGCAGTCGCAAAATTACAGTTATGAAGTAGCCATGAAAATAATTTTATGTTTGGGGATCATCGCAACACGAGGACCTGTATTAAAGGATTGAATTATTAGGAAGGCTGAGAACCACTCAGCTAGAGGATATGTTTGACAGAGCTAGGGGCTGCTGCAATCTGAGTAGATAAAAAAAAAATGAAGCCACAGAATGAAAATCAGCTCTGTCATGCAGAGATCTCTACCCCAGAGGGAAATGGCCAAACAGACCAAATCCAGGATATACAAGGCCAGTTAGAGGCCATTTAGAGGCAACCTTCTTATTGATGACAACACATTGAAGCAATCTGATCAGGAGTAGTGCTATCAGCCTGTGCCCTCTGTCTCTGTGAGGCAATTGGGTGAAACAGAAACTGGCGATGGGAAGCCATTCTGTAATCTAGCAAAGAGATGAAGGCCTGGGTGAAGGCCTCAGAGGCACGGATGGAGAGGAGAAGGCACGGGAAAACCATAGGAAATTCAATTCCAGTTACTTTGTGCTGAACCAGAACCAGAGGGTAATGGTAGAGAGTGAGGTGTCAAGGATGACTCCCAGGCACAGATCTTTAAAATTTTGGTGGATGGCTAACTCCCGATAGCTTAGCAGGGCTTCTTAACCTATCTAATGCTGCAGCCCTGTAATACAGTTCCTCATCTTGTGGTGGCCCTCCAAACATCAAAGGATTTTCATTGCTACTTCATCAGTGTAACTTGCCACTGTTATAAATCATAATGTAGATAGATATCTGATTATGGAGGTTATCTGATATGTGACCCCTGTGAAGAGGCCATGACCCACAGGTTGAGAAGTGCTGGCTTAGAGAATGAGGGGAAACCGTAGATTTGTAGAAGAGACAGTTTGCTGAGTTAGAGGAACCCTTGGAACCCATTAGGTAGGCAACTGGAATCAAGGCTGGAATTTTCAAGAAAGACCAAGACTTGAGCTGAAGGACTACAGCCTAGATTGATGCATAACTTAATAAACAGCAATAGAATTTCCCAGAAGAGTATCTAAGGTTAAAAAGGAGATAGTTACTGGGATAGATTAAGAAGCAGGGAGTTAGTGAAGAGGACTGTGGGAAGAAGGTGAAATTGAAAGGTGTGGAATCCCAAGAGTGAAGGCCAGTGGAGGTTCATAATTAGAGCCAAACCAGTGGGTGTGAAATTTAAGAATTTAAAGCTGCATTTCAATTTTCATTTCATTTACAAATGTGAGTGAAGTTGAACTTGGTGGTTATTTGCTTATTGCATTTTGAGAAATTATTACTTATGGGTTTGGTCCCTTAAACTGGATTATCCTTTTTGCTTTGAGTGAAAGTGCTTTTTGTATATTCGGGATAGTATACTTTATCAGATACATGCTTCACAAATGTTTCCTTCCACTCTGTGAGCTGCCATTTGCTTTCTCGGGTAGGGTCCTTGATCCTGGGTCATGTGCTCTGCTACCTTTCTCTTCTTTCTCCCAGGAGCAGCCCTGTTCCTCCTTTTTGTGTTTATTACATATAAGGAAGTGCTTCCATTCTCTTTCCCACAATGAACCAGTCCAAGCACAATCAAGCATCGGGGCTCAGATTTCAATTGAAACAATCTATTTTCTCAATAAATTCAGGTTTCTACAAAGAAAAAACAAGCCGGAATCTAAGGAAATAAGATATTCTCCATGATTTGTTTTGTTGAGGGTAAGGATAATTCCTCATATTAAGCAGTGATTATTTCTTTCAAATAATTGTACAAAGGACTTCTACTTCTATAATACAGTGATTTCAAGGATAGAAGTGGATGCAAGGGTATGTAGGTTTTTAAAAGTTATTAACCTTTTCTGGGAGCAGTAATACTTTGACAGGGGCATATTAACACCATTCTCACAAGCCTGAACTTGGGATTAATCCTCTCTGTAAAGGCACAAATCTGGTATTCAACATGTGTCCTTAAGCTTTTAGTGTAGGAAAATTAGTGTGAAAAATTGCTATCTGAGTGAATTAAAATGCAAGAGTTAATATCTCTTGTGTATTAACTCACAATCATAAAGGAGCAAGAGAAATGTTGATCTTTGATTCTTAATAGTTTTCTTTTTTAACCTACTGAGGGATTTCCTTTAGTTTCAGAATATGTGTAATTCTGTTTTTGTTCCTGCACAAAGAAAGTTCATTTTCATTATGGCATCTATTTTCCATTATCTTCCTATTACAAATGGAATGATAGTATCTACATAACAGATATTTACTACATTTTAGGAGCAGTGACACAGTGGTGAGCATGAATATAAACTCAGTGCTCCTGGGAGAGATACATATTCCTGATATGGTGTTCTGTAGAAAGGTCTAAAGCAGCAGAGAACTCCATCTGGTTTGAGAGACAGAGACAGAGACACACACACAGAGCGCCACCCATCCACTCATCCATCCATGGTGGTGCAGGGGAGGGATGTCTTGGCAGAGTTAGGGTGAAGCCAGAAGCAGCCACAGAGCTGAGAAAGGTTGGGATCAGATGCAAACATGATTCTTTCTCCATCCCATGTCATTTCTTTAAGGCCTGCTAAGTGGCATCCTCTCTCTCTCTCTCTCTCT
>LOEQ01000816.1:231560-248936 GCA_001685075.1 Bramus lutescens | reverse complement strand
TCCTTCCTTCCTTCCTTCCTTCCTTCCTTCCTTCCTTCCTTCCTTCCTATTTCCTTCCTTCTTTCCTTTCTAACTAAGTGGCCTTCTCTGAAAGGATTAGTCCCATCACAATGTGATGAGAAATACAGATGCTAGCACCTGAGTGGAGGTGACCATTGGTCATCTTTCTGTGTGTGTGGGTAGCTTCTGCATGTAATTGTGTTATGGATCTTCTGCTTCTATTATTTGCTCCTCCCTCCCCAAGTTAATGTGAATATGAAATTCTCGATCACTTGAGTTGTAGAATTAACTCATTGACTTGTTTGTGTGAAGTACAGAGAAGTTCAAGGCTTGAATTTACTAATGGCAAAAATCATCTTATATTTTAACCTAAGAATGTGTTACTGTAGGGTTCATTACATTTGTTGTCTTAACATGTGAGGGGTCATAGGCCATGTATACTTGTAGGTTAAGTAGCCATATCCGTGTCATGTGTGCTACAAGACCAGAAGATTCTGGACCTGCAGGGATCTCCTGGATAACCTGGGCCACTTTCCTTAGGTCAAGTCCATGAGAAGCCCAGAGCCTCTTCTAGTTTGTGTTGAATGGCCACACTTCTGTGCAGCGCTCTTTCTGGTGTAGCGGGAATAGTTGTCTCCACAAACTTTCTACATTATTGTCATAAATGAGCAAAATACCCTAGGACCCAAGCTTATATGTTCCTAGCCATTTATCGTTCCTATTCCTCAAGCCAGTAACATTTTCCCACTCATCTCGAAGGTGCTTCTTAGGTGTTCCACAGTCACCCACTGGGTGCTGCTATGCACATAGATGATCACAGGACAGACAGATCATCCACCTGTTAGTGGGACATACTTCAAAACAGTCTTTGGGTTTCTGAACCATGTTGTAGCATCAGGAAAATGCCACAAATGAATTCTCTTATGTTCAGACTTTAGAGTAACCCATGTAGGAACCAGAGGAATCTGTGCTAGGGTTAGAGGTGACTTTATTCCACAGACTCTGTGGCTAGATGCCTGGGAAACACTGGGAAACTGGGAACGTGGTCACCAGTGGGCCCTTTTGGCAGGCAGCGGGGATTGAATCATTTCATTACCTCATTTTTAATTATTACCTCTTGACCTCATTCACTCACTCTCCCTCACCACATCGTGTACTGAGTTTAATTGGTCAGTAGCTGAAGAGTAACAAGCTTACTCCAACTTTCCAACAAGCTCAGGAAAACTTGGGCTACTGCGGATTCCAAGGTTTTGGATGGCAAAATCTGGCAAGGACTCCAAAGCAGGCAGAGAGTGGAGGGTGGCTCGCTCAACAGAATAACCTCATTTAAGATCCAAGGGCCAAGCTCATTTGCTAAAATTACTACCCTCACTTCTCAATTATGCATTTCAAGGATTATTTATGTTGCGGATTGTCAATGATCACCCTGCCTCAGCCAACTAAAGCAGGGGATGGAGTCAGATGCTAAATCAGTAATTGTGTATAAAGTAGGGGTCAGAGAACCACTAATAACTTGGATTATTCATCAGGGAAATTATTGAAGACATTAATGTTGACTTTTTTTGTTCTCTGAAACTAGGGCTGCTTGATTTTCGATGATCACAATTGTGAAAGTTGCCTGCCCTCTCTGTGCCTCAGAGTCTCCTTGTCTTGTATATATATTATTATATAGTATATTAGGGCTATCCTAAGATAAATCTTAAGGTCTCCTCCAATGCCGACATCTTATAAATACAGGACTGTTACTTTAAAAGGCCAATGGTAATATAAAGAAATGACCAAATAATCTTGATCAGGGTAGCTTAATAAACAAGCATCTGTGATCTTCAGTCATAAAGTGCCACAAATCTGTGCTGACTTATGTTATGTGCATGCTGTTTTTTGTTATTTGTTTGTTTGTTTGTTTGGTTAGTTTGGCTTGGTCTTTTAAGAATCTGTAATATTTAAAAATCATGCCATCTTACAATGTTTATACTGGAAAGCTCTTTGGTTCTTCTCAGCCTTGTTAGCTTTTGAGTTTGTTCTCTTACATAGACATCTTGTACTTGCTTAAGGAACCGATTGCTTTATTGATTGATGGATAATGCTGAAGGGTCTGGTGTTGATAAATAGTCGTGAATCAGTGAAACTCCTGGTCTGCTATAGTTTGGACTTTAAATGTACCCCCAAAAGGCCTGTGTGTTAAAGGCATTTCTGCCAGGCCAGTGCTGTTGGGGAGTAATGGGTACTTTAAGAGGCAGGGTCTTGTGGGAGGTTTTAGGTCATTAGGGGTATGCCCTTTGGGATAGTGGGGACCTGACCCCTCTTATTCCTTGTTCTGTCTCCTTGCTCCTATTCATGCTTCCTGCTCAAAGTAATGACTCAATAGAAACTGCCCCCTCCCCAAACCCTCAGTCCCCAAATTCCTTTTCTCTTTCTAAGTTAATTATCTCAGTTATTTTTATCATAGTAACAAAAAGCTGCCTAGTGCATAATACATAGTGAATGTTTTGTAAGTTTTTATGATCACCAATTTTCTGTTATCATTTGTATCAGTGTATCTTCTTCTAGCCAATATATGGATTTTATTGCAATAAAGGAAAGAGTACTTGAGAGCCTATGTGTGAAAGTCTATATGTTTTATTTGAAAGCTCCCACTTGGTAGGTAGCATCATTCCTCCTTAAACCCCTTTTCAGTCATAATCAGATTTACTGGGACATTTCATCTTAGATGCTCAACTACAAAATGGGACAACCCTCCTCTTCCTTACTTCCTCACCAGTAACAGATACGAAGAAAATAAATACGAGTGCTTCTTGAATTCTTAAGGAAAGTTTAAATATACATTTGGAAAACTGCCTTGTAGAGCTAAATATTTCCAGTACAAAATTTCATACATAGTCAATAATGTCCGTGAAATGTCTCATGTTCCCCTATGGACTAGCGTCTGTCTCCATGGCTCGTATGTCCTCTAAAATTCAAACAATTTTTCTCCATTGCCCACAGAGGCCTGGAAGCCAGGTCTAAACCATGTTGGGTGGCAGGATCATTTTTTTGTCTTTATTATGCACTAGCTTCTCTTAATATTTACAGGCATGGTTTTCCTTCCTCTAGAGCAGTGGTTTTCAACCTTCGTAATGCTGCACCCCTTTAATGCAGGTCCTCGTGTTGTGGTGACCCCCGACCACACAATTATTTCAATTGTTGGTTCATAATTATAATTTCTCTGCTGCTCTGACTGTAACGCCTGTGTTTGCCGAGGGGTCGCAACTCATAGGTTGAGAACCCCGCCCTAGAGGTTAGATTTCTGCATTTACTTTTATTTTTATCATACCACTTTATGTTCATGTATAGGAGCATAGTGGGAATGCTCATCAGGATGTCCTTATTCTCCAAACCCACTGACCACATTGCTCAAGAAATAGTGCTTAATATAAGCAAATCACATTCAGCCACATTTTCAAGTTTCAATGATTCTTTAGCTGAGAACAAGAGTGGTCACTCCAGGGTGGCTATAAAACAGTAAATGAGAGAAGGCTACAAGTCCTTGACCCTGACAGTCAGCTGAGCTAGTCAGTCCCAGATCTACTTCAGTTTTGTGGAAAAGGGTAAGCATTGGCCTCAGGTCTGAGGGAGTTGTCTGTGAGCTTTTCAGAATTGAGACTGTTCTCATCTGGCCCCTTACTTTGGGAGAAGAAATGTATCACATTTCTGGAATGCAGTAATCAAGTCAAAGATGATGAGGCAAAATATTTCTAGCTGGATGATTCCTCCTGTGCACATGAATGATATTCCTTCGGCTGCTAAACATTAGCTTTTTTAATAGAGTATTTATTAACTTAAACCATACCCTCTTAAAACTTTCTTGCAAAAGTTCCAAATGGCTCTGTTTATTGTTTTCTCGAAGACCAGCCCTCTTACTTTTGGCATCGCCTGATAGCATTGGACTTCATTGCTGAGCAGTGACGCAGTGAGAAACTCGATAGAGGAGCACCTGTGAGGAGTGACGTGTGGTTGCTTGGGTGGGCGCTCCAGGGCCGACTGTGAGGCAATCCTCAGGAGCAAACCCAGGTGAGCAGGGCAGAGGAAGTGCTGTTCGTCTGCTCTACACAGAGCTCTGAGATCCTAAGTGATCAGGCGGTGTGGCCCAGGACAATGGCGTGCTGCCAAGTCATGCTTCCCTGCCAGCCCTGCTGTCCTCTGGGACCTCAGGGGCCCTCATTGACACAGTGCAGGGACTGAAGAGGTCTGTCTAGATAATGGGGCTGTGTAGCGTCGGAAGAGATTTTCAACTCTGGGTGGAGGTGATGTGTTCCAGACTGGGGTGGGTAGGAGGGAAGCAATGTGGACACAGACGTCTTCTGTGGGTTCTGTAGAGAGCCTAGGCATGGGTACCCGTCAGGACTTAGTGGGCTTCTGAGTCTGCTTGTTAGATATCAAGGATTGTGGGAGTGGCAAAGGTTCAATACCAAAGGTAATCAGTATGATCAGTTTGGTGCTAATTAGAGAGATAGATTTGTCCCCAAATGTGTAGAAGACCTTCTGTTAGGGTGACATGGTGCGTCCTTCACCAGCCTGAAGCTCAGAGGGTAAATGGTTCATTGACTTCTGGATACACGGGCAGTGAAAGTGTTTGGTGGGCTCTCCCAGAGTTCTCTCTCTCTCTCTCTCTCTCTCTCTCTGTGGGGGTGGTGTGTGGGGGTGGCCCTGATGTGAGCCAGTCCATTTACTGCCTGCATTCACTTCATCCCTTTCCATTAGTCATGAAAGAAAAAGCTCCCTTGTTTCATGACAATTCAGATTCAAAGGGAAAGTGGGAATGATCATGTTACTGAATCAAGTAGGGGAAGCCTCAGATCCCTCTGTGTTGTCAACTCTGATTATGCAGTGGAGAACAAAACAGGTACGGCCTGCAATGTCATATACTGGACCTTTTCTTGGAAACTCTGGGTGGCCCCAAGTATCATCCCCACCGCCCCCCGGGGATCTGTTGGACATGGTTGTGATGTTGGTTTACGGGGATTTGATAAGTCACTCAGAGTCAATATGCCGGCAGTTATCCTGGGTTGGTGACAGAGAGTTAGACCAGTTTATCAGCTTATACCATAACCCATTGATAACAGAGAAACAAGACTGCCACTATTGATGTGACCCTCATGAACAGGCTGCTAAATGGAGGCGGTGGTGGCAGTGTCCTTGGATAAACTGGGACGTCTTTGGTTGTCACCTGATGATTATATATTCTTCTGACTGTGCAGTGTCTGACTGTCATGCTTTCTTCATCCCAGAGACATTCTTAGGCAGTCTTAGTTCCAGATGGCAAGACCAAGGCTGTCCGGGGACCATCTGGAGTTCTGGCCTAGAGTGCACTTGCTGGTACCTGGGATCAATCAGAAGTTAGGTGAGACCCAGTCACTATAACGATGAACAAAGTTAACATATAAATAGGATAGAGATGCAATCAATGTGATGGATGCTCGGCAAGAACATAGAAGCGGGATAGGAAATGACCGGACCTGATGGGTTGGCTGCGGTAGGTCTCTCCTGCACAGGTGAGTACATTGGAATATGAGAGGGGAATAACAGCCTAGGCCAGTGCTTTTCTTCCCTCCTAATGTCCCAATGCTGCGACCCTTTAATCCAGTTCCTCATGTTGTGGTGACCCCCACCATAAAATTATTCTATTACTACTTCACAACTGTAATTTTGCCACTGTTATGGATCATAATGTAAATATCTGAGATGCAGGATATCTGATGTGTGACCCCATCACATGTTTGAGAACCGCTGGCCTAGGAGGAGGGAGCAGTACACACAGACAGGGCTGAGAGATTTTGTTAGCTCAGATACAGATGGTTCAGACTGTGGTCAAGGGGGAGAAGGAGCAGACTAGGCTGGGAGAGGGTAGGGTCAGACAGACTATCAAGTGCCTTCTGATTCTTGAGAGAGAGAGTTTGGGAGGTCCTAACTGGAATTCGCCAGATGCTTTGAATACAGTCCTACCATAGTCCTGGATAACACTATCATTGGCTCTATGGACTGATACTGAACTTATATCTTAAGGTCTTTGCCCTTCCATCTGGTGTTTGGTGTCCTTTGATTTTTTTTTGTCTTTTTCTTCCTAGCGTGCAAAGTAAGCTCAAATGTAATGTCATAGTCTGCTCTCCTTTCATATACTCCTCCTCCTCAAGCCTTCATTTCTGAGGCTAGCTAGACCTCTGAGGCATTTCCCCTCCTCCCTCCCCCTCCTCTTCAAGGTTCCATTCATGCGGCAATCCTACTAGGCCTTTCTTCCATTTGCTTCTCAGTCCAGGTGTGATTTCTTTTCAGTAGTAGCCCTTTGTAATTTCGGAAAACCAACATATTCCCTCAACTTCAAGATGCATGTTTTTAAAGAGCCTGTCACTTCTGTTATGGGGCGATTACATAAGCATGAATATTTGTGTGTGTGCATGCATAGGCTTGCTCTGAAGGGATATACAAGCTATAAACAAGAGTGATTACTCTGGAGAAGAGACTGGAGGCTGGCCGCCACTGGGAAACCTACTCACTGTTACATCTTTCTGATCCTTCAGTCTCTGTCCTCATATGTGCTAGAACAAAACAGCTGTCTGGTGACTGAGAGGATGCTGTGTTCTTCCGTGTACTCAAGGCCAAGGAGGTCACGACTGCTAATTTTTTGAAAGCTAGATCAAGATTCAGGTGGAGCATCATAGTTGCATGGTCTCAAAGTCTGATTTGCCAAGCTTTGACCTTTCTTGGTAGTCCCATCAATGAATGCAGTGATTCATTGAATGTGGCATCTTAAACTGGATAAAATAAAGCCATTAATTGCAACCTATAAGGAATCAATGTAATCACATTTTTTTCTTCATTGAAAATTATGAGCTTAGGTAGCATGTGGTATCCCCTTCTGTATCCATTGTATCAAAAGGGGAGATGTCTAGAGTGGGTGGAGCATTCAGGGAGTAAAGAGCCCAAATGCTATACTAAGGATTTGGATCTCCTAAGAATTACCTCAGACTCTAAGTCAGAGGCAAAGATACCAAAGTGTGGGGCATTAAAACAGAACATAAAATCCCTTTATTCTTGTCTTAGCTTCCTATTGCTGCCAATAAACACCATGACCAAAAGCAGCTTGAGGAAAAAGCGTTTATTTCTTCTTATAGCTCCCAGATCACTCTCTGCCACTGAAGGAAGTCAAGGTGTGAACCTAGAGGCAGAAACTGAAGCAGAGACCATGGAAGAATGCTGGTCACTGGCTTGTTCCTCATGGTTGCCCAGCCTGCTTTCTTACACAGCCCAAGACTGCCTGCCCAGGAGTGTCACCAGCTACAGTGGTCTGGCCCTCCCCCATCAATCATTAATCAAGAAAATGTCCCCATAGGCTTGCCTCTGGGGCAATGTGATGGAGGCTTCTTATTCTTGCCATTTAGATATAAAGGCAGGCAGGCAGGCAGGATGGTAGGAAGGCATGAAGGAGGGAAGGAAGAAGGGAGGGAGGGAGGGAGGAAGGAGGAAGGAAGGAAGGAAGGAAGGATGGAAGAACGGAAGGAAGGAGGAAGGAAGGAAGGATGGACCTCTGTTTGTCACCATGTTAGTTAACATTTTCCTTTAGCACTTTAGAGGAGCAGAGCTTCACTGTGGCTCACGCTCTGGAGAGCGTGGTACATCGCTGCAAGGTGGCTGGGGTAGTTCAGTTTGTGGCCAGGCCTGGGGAGTGGCTTGCTTACATTTTGACAGATCTGGGTGCAAAGAGCTCAGATGGAAATGGGACCACGCTCTAACATAGCCATCCAAAGGTCTGGTCCTGGAGACCCAACTTCATCAGCCATGCTTCCTGTCTAAAAAGTTCACAACTTCCTAAAACAGCCACCAAGTTGAGCCTAAGTGTTCAAACACACAAGCCTGTAGGGGACAGTTTGACCCATAACAGCCAATATCTGTGTTTTGCCATGACACCTGGCTTCAACATCCCCTTTTTTATTCATGCCTCACCTCTTTATTATTTGGTTTAGTGACTGTCAAGAGTTTGCAGGGATCTCTGTTGACTACCAGAACCAAAGTTCTTTATTTAAGTGACTAATTTCATCTTAAGCCTGGACTTTAATGAAGATTAGAGTTTAGAACAGAGACAGTGATTAATACTGGAAGGGGCCTCCTCCTCCTCCTCCTCCTCCTCTACAGTCAGAAAATCCATTCTTTCAATGAGCATCTCATGTCCTTGGGTGTGTGTGTATGTATGTGTGTGATGCTGGGAATTGAACCCAGGACAGCACACACACTCTTTTTCTGAGCTATAGCCCTGCATACCTAGTGTTTTCTATGTGTTAGTCATAATCTAGAGTACAAGGAATTCAAGCAGAAAACCCCCCTCTCGTCCATCATTTCTGTTCTACATAAAGTCTGAAAGCTATTTAGTCCTTTAGTCCAAGGACAGGACCTGTTTCTGAGCATGGATGAATGTCATATTTCCTGACTTTATTTCTAATTCCATGGCCAAAATAAATTTCTAAGTACTAATTTCCATTTCTTTAGAGTGTGTGTCTATATACATAAAAATATATTCTGTAAACTCTCTACCTTTCCCCCACTTCAATATGGTGCCTGTAAACTCATTGCCAAGCTATGCCAGGGCGATTAAGAAAAATCTTTCACAGAATGCTAATTATTATTAAATTCTAAGCACTTGTTTGTTCCAGATTGAACCCTATGAATGTACTCTCTTTGCGCAGGTGAAAGCTTCCCTTGCCTATTAGCTAGTCTAAGAAACAGCAGCGAGAAGGATCAGCAATCTTGCCTAGGGTCCTTCCCATATAAAAGTTTTCCTTTCATCCGTCAACCTTTTAGCAGAGCCCAGAGGGATTGCTGAGTTTGTTGTCAATGCTTTATACAATGTGGAGTTCCTAAATGCTATCCTTTGGATTACAGAGCCACCCACTGACACACAGGTGTGTTAAGTGATCCGTGTCTATCCAGTATACACACAATGATGGGCTTGCTCAGACATTTTTAAAAGTCAGCTGAAATGTATATCCATTTAACTTGAGACACTGGAAGGCCTGTTGTGTTTATCTAAAGAAGCAAGCTTGCCTGCTCTCATGTTCGAGTGGTTGAGGGTGCAATATTAATTGTGTGGCTGCACGGGACGCAGAGGAGGGTAAACCATGGCTAGCCCTGTTACAGTTTTGGAGAGGGAGCTGAGCAGGATTCACTGAGCGCATGTTATGTGATGCTGGCAGAAACCGGCCTCAGTATCTGGTTCAAGAGCTTTGCAGTTTTCTAAGGGCCTTTGTGGGACCATGTAAGGCAAACTAAAACCCCATGAAGAGCATGTTGAGGGTCAGTGAGACCATAAATTATGCTAGCACAGAAGTCAGAAGGCCATTAAAATCTGAAAAATACAGCGTGTGAAGTGTCCCAGTGAGGCTGAGCGAGGTCAGCACAGAAGGCACATTCGAGTCTGCTTATCTCTGGCTGCACTGACACACGACTCTGGTCACATTCAGTCTCATTACTGCTCGAGTGTGAAGGGTCCCCTTGAAAAGAATGTACCCTTTCACACACAAACATTGCTGCGTTCTGAGACATGGGTCAGCCATGTGGTTCGGGAGATTAGCACCAAGCATTTCCACAGAGCATAGTCAACAACACATTAAGTTGACCAGTTGGTAACACCCTCCTAGGGTGAGTGCTGCCTTGGGGTTTCCAGCACCTGAACTTCTTGCTTCAGAGGTCCAGGTCCTCAAAGGAGGATGACATGTTTTGTAATCCAACCCAACTTGCTAAGGCTGTTTTCTTTGTTGGTGACCAGTTCTCAGGGTGAGTGGGAAAGCTATACATTAAACTCTCATGTCCTGTTCCCAGGACTTCAAGACAGCTAATTGCCTCATACTAACAGTTTTGTGACCCTTTAAGATTCTTGTCCTGTGACTATATGGTCTGTGGCTTCCTCCATTCCCTTACAGGGATCTTTGTCTTAAAAAACTTAGGTTTCTGTGGTCAGAATGCACTCTCAGCTTGTGATGTTTTCTGTGACTCTCAGGACCACATTCCACCTATTTTCCTAGACATGACTTAAGTAAGCTCCAGAGACTTCTACTGCTGTTGTCTTTCCTTAGTTCGTTCCCTTCTTGGCTTAGCTGACATTCAGTGTTTTGTATGCTTCTAAAATTAATGCTTTCCACTTAAGCCTAAAATTAGTTTATCTTCTGTAAGCTGAAATTTGATTGTTAATTTTTTTTTAAAGAAAACAAAGTTTAGAACCAAAGTTCCATGTTACAAAGATGCTAGTTCATGTAGCATAGTGAGGAGGCAAGAAATAATTCAGTTCATCTAACTGGGGTGAAAGTGGGTTTATTAACCCTTCTGTCCAGGGTAAGTCATAATACTGAGTTGCCAGTTGCCTCTAATGCTGTCCTCCTGACAAGAGGAATCTACTACCTATCAGCCAGCCCATCTCAATACTCACCAACCCTCCTCTTTCTAATTTGAACATCTCTTGATTCGGTTTGCCAGTTTTCTTTTTAACCCTTAAAAATAGAAACGGGCAAACAAGGCAGATGGCTCAGTGGGTAAAGGCGTCTGCTCTCCAGCCTGACGACCTGAGTTCAATCCTCAGGACCTACATGGTAGCAAGAAAGAAATGGCTCTCAAAAGTATCCTCTGATCTTTACACACCATGCTCTTCTCAAAACACTCTAATAAAGGTTAATGTGATAAATTAAAAAACACACACACACACACACATTGACCGGTAGGACAGAGGAGTTGTTTGGGAGAGGATATTTGAAAAATCATATGGAAACCAGCTACCTTATAAGCTACACACACATGCGCATGCGTGCGCGCGCGCGCGCACACACACACACACACACACACACAACTTAAATACACACGTTTAATTGGAGTTAACATGGGATAATACTCCACCTGGAAACTATAGACTGATGAACAAAAACCCCAGTTCAAGGTGTGGGAAATCTCCTCCTTTTGAGTTGTACAATACAGGCTATGGCCATTGTTCTTGATTACATATCAGAACTTTATGATAAGGTCCTGTTGCTGAAGACCACACAACTGAGTCATAGAACACGGGAAAATCAAGCTGGTCTTGACCAAGAACTTTCCTCCTTGCTGGATAGCTTTCATAGTATCGGAAGGTACTATGTAGGCTGCTAGGAGGAATCATCACTATTTTGTAAATTTGTGACTTACAGTAATGACCTGCAAGGCAAGATATGCTAGCAGGTGCAATAGTGTCACAAATGTATGGAAGTAACCAGCCACTTTCTGATTGGATTTAAGGCTCCACACACATGATAGAGTAAATAATCGGATAAANAAAAAAAAAAACCTCATGGCTGGGAAGCTCAGGGAGAGCTTATACTATTATTTTACCAAATGAACATAGTATCAAACTGCCATCTAAATTCATATATCTCTGCTTATAGGTTAGTGAAGTTCTCTGTTCTCATCAGAGAGGGTTCTTTGTGCCATAAATAGCAGTTGACACCAAAACTTGCAAGCAGTCGAATTATAGAGGCTAAATGTGTGTGGATCACTCAGCCATAAATGGGATGTTTATATCATATCCTTTCCCTGAAAGACTTGGGGATCATCACAGAAGAGATTATAATAAAAAGAAAGATCATAAGAACTAGAAGTCAGGGGAGATTAGAGTATAACAGTATGTTCTGAACATAATAGGACTGCTGTGGTTGCCTGTGCAAGACACAAGATCAAGCCAGTCAACATTAGAGCATGTAGAAGGGAGGGGCTCATGACCCCCCACCCCCTAGCTGAGGAGCTATTGACAGTTGATGGCTACTAGGGTTTTCATTAAGGGTGTTGCCTCTGGTAAATCAACATGCTTCAGTGGATGGTCCCACACCTGCACATGTATGGGCAATAGAAATTGGATTTAGTAGGTTATCTGAAAAAAAAGTCATAAAATTAAAATGCAGTTGGGGGTCTGGGGGGCTAGATCCAGGAGGAGTTAGAGGAAGGAGTGGGGACGGATATGAGCAAAATACATTAGAAGCATGTATGAAACTCTCAACAAGGTAGTAAGAGCACTATAATAGAATAGAGATAGAAGCCAGCAGGCTAGTATCCTAAAGAGTAGCCACTTAATCGTTAGAGTTGCAGGATGCTTAACCTCGTGTTCCATCTCTGACCTTTTGATACACACAGGCCATTGGTTCTCAAAGTGCAGTCTGCAATTTATCAACATCACTGTCCCTGGAGGACTTGTTAATTGTGGCTCTGGGAGCCTATGCCAGATTGTTGCTAAGCTCCAAGTGTGGGCTATGGAGCCCAGCAATTTGACTTTTCACTGGCCCTGCAGGAGCTTCAGCTGTATGCTGAGTTAGCTGTATGCTTAGTTTGTAGATAGTTGAGGAGAGAGAGAAGTCTGCCCCTGCCCCGTGTCTGATACTTCAAATTCATCTCAAAGACTCCTGTGGTAGGCAGGTTTGATCAGTGGCCCCTCCGTGTCTATGGATGATTCCAGGCTTTCTTGGTCAAAGGCAAACTCTTAGAATATTTTAAATTCACTGATGAATGGGAAAGGATCTCTGCAATCTGCCTGTGAACCAAACAGACACCACTCAACAGAATCTGCTCAGAACCTCTTTGGGAAACCATCCCTAATATCTCTGCTATAGTTAGCCTCTCAATAGCACTGTTACAAGTTCTGAATTGTCAGTTTTAAACTTTCTTTGCTCTTTAGACACACATCACCTAATAAGGGTCTGGATGACTTTCATAACCCCTTTCTTTCTTCCTTTCCAACAGTTGGCACTAAACAGATTTCTAGATCATTGTATTTTCTTTGAAAGATCAAACTGGCTCTTTTTGATCCATTACACATCTGTGCTTTTAAGGTCCTTGAAATTTGGTTACCATCAGGAACATTGAGGACTAATTTTTTTCAGTGTGGGACTTCAGTTCCTCTTATCCAATTGGCATATGGCTCAGGAGTATAGCCTTTTTATGTCCATGTTGATAAAAATTTTAAGTGATTGCTAAAACATTTCATCCTTTCAAAATGTTTGGTTTGAGTTTAAATGGAAATTTGTGGTAGCTTTCTGAAACCTGTAATAAACTCATTGAAACGAGTGAGGAACCCATATCATATGTTTCCCAAACCTTCCTTGGATTTGTGGCTGGGAAAAGCTGTCATTCAAGGGTTAATGGTATCCAGGCCTTATTTACATTTGTGGGATTGGGATGTGCAAAATGGGCCTCTTGCACTCAGTCCAGGTTTGTGGAAGATTAGCTGTTCTAAACAGAAATGGAAGAACAGCCCCGAAGAATTGGAAAAAGAATGCGTAGCGTGGACAACAGGATTTTTTTTTTCCACTGTGTGTGGCTATGGAGGGATAGAAAGGGATGAGATGAGGTTTAGGAATTAAGTGTAGACTCGTGGCTCCTCTCCTGATTAGTGTCAGAAAGCATGCAGTCGGGGGCTGTCCTGATGGGCTGACCACATTCCGCACACTGTTACTCAGTAGAAAGCTCTGCCCTCTGTGAGGCAGGCAGGTATGGTTATGACTGCAAATGCTGTTTGCTGATTCCAGTTGACAGCCCACTGTGTGGCTGTGCTTGAACTCGTGCTGTGCTGAACTGGAGGGTTGAATATTCTGGAAGCTGTCTAGGGCTCACAGGCGTCTATGAGACAGCAGAACCTGGAGGACTGGAGTGGATCAAGGAAATGGTAATTTTTTCCCCAAAATATTTTGCACCAAGAGGCCCTTTCACGTTAGGCATCTGCCACAGAAAAAGTTGTCTGACCGCCTACTGCTTACAGAGTTAGAGATCATTATCTCAAAGGTTTGAAACGATTCTAAGAATAATTATGGGTGGTGGTGCTGCTGCATGCCTTTAACCCCAGCACTCCAGAGGCAGAGGCAGGCCTGGTCTCCAGCATGAGTTCCAGAACAGCCAGAGCTACACAAGAAACCCTGTCTCAAAAGTAAATAAAATATTAAAAAAATAAATAAATATATTTCTGTATTCTCTCTAACTCCCTGAGGTTGGGTCTTCATTGGCTAATTGTATATACCAATAAGGAAAAATTTTAATGCCATTATACTCAAATATATTTATTTTGCTTGCTAAAAAATAAGAATTATACATTTCCTTCAGGCCAAGCTCTTTGTATCTATAAATAGCAGAATTGTGGTCCTCATATTGTGTGAGCCCCAAAGTGTAATGGCTATAAAGGCTCACAGAAAACCTTAAGTGTCCAGCGAGTCAGAGAACGCCCAGTTCAGCATCTCACACTTACCAAGAACACACTGAGGGCGGGAAGGCTCCTGCTGTCGGAGAGGCTGATGGGTAGCCACTTCCAGGAGCTTTGCCCTTTCCTGTCCTTGCTCTTCAGGTGGACATGCTACATGCACAGAATTCTTTTTCTTTTCTTCCCCTTCCATCCTGCCTCTATCTTTGTTTCATGAGGTCTCACTGTGTGTCCTAACTGACATTAACTCATAATCCCCCTGCCTCAGCCTCCCGAGTGCTGGGATTATAGGTGAGCACCACTAAGCCTGGCTTGCATGGACCTCATCCTGAGACACTGACTTGGTCCCAGGCGCTGTGCTGGATTTAAGGGCTGAAGCAGACAAAGTATCGTGGAGATTCTTTCCCAGGGGCTTCGTTAAACTTCATAATTTTATTCTTTATATCTTGCTGCAAGTGTTTACAGAGCCTTAAAAACGTTTGTTCTGAGGAAGAGGGGAAGCTCAGAGTGTGTGAGAGGGAACATTCACACTGGCTTCTGCAGTAAGCACCGATTTCTGGTGATTTGAGAACAGGCAATCTTTGGCTGTCTTTTTGTTTTAAGAGTCTTTTTAAAAATAATTATTTTTTATTTTTATGTGCATTGGTGTTTTGTCTGCATATATGTCTTTGTTAGGGTGTTGGGTCCCCTGTAACTGGAGTTATAGACTGTTGTTAGCTGCCATGTGGATGCTGGGGATTGAACCCAGGTCCTCTGGAAGAGCAGCCAATGCTCTTAACCGCTGAGCCATCTCTCCAGCACACTGAAAGAATCGGGAAAGCGGCAGTGTAGAGCCAGAATACTGGGACTGACCCTGTCCCTGGCTCACCTGTCCCTGACACCCAAGTTGGACACGGAGTCCCTTTGAGCAATACCTCCCACCACTTACACGACGGGAAATGCCATGTGGAAGGGCTCATCATAAGTGCATAGTTACCTCAGGGCAGCTCACACTTAGAGCCTAAACAGCTGGATAAGAAATTCCAAAGCTCCTGCAGAACAGTGTTGAGGGTCAGTAGTAAACACGGCTGTTATACCATCCTTGGTTTTTCAAAGTTCTGTCTGAGAGAATAATTTGTTCTCCACACTCACTTCTAGACCTAGAAGCTCAGGGCACTCACCTAGATGCCTTGGCATGCCCAGCTCCATCCACTTGGTATCAACGTGGGAAGTTGGTATCTAAGGGCAAAAGTCAGATGAGCCCCATGAGGGCTGGATTCGAAGCATCAGGCTAGGGAGCAACAATGCTGTTGTTTGGGTACAATGACAGGGGCAAGAAATCAGTGGCAGAGAAGGAAATGGCACAGAATCTTCAAGAAAGTCTGACTTACAGGAGTACCCTTTTGCCGTGGTAACCCATTGCCACTGGACATCATGGGAACAAGCACCCTAGCAGGGCAAATGGATGCTCCCCAGAGAGAAGCGCTTGTAGTTTGCCGTTACTGCCTCCCCATGTAGCTGGACCAACTTGATGGAGGAGATGGTATTAGGGACGTGCATTGTTCTGAAATGAGGACTGAGCCAGGGGCTCGTCCTCACTGCTGTTTCCCTTGACTGTAACAGGGTCTGATTTGACCCAGTTGATTCCAGGCCTCACCACCGTCTCTCAGCCACCCCCACCCCTTCCTGAAGGTCACATGGGCTCTTTTCCCTTCGCTAGGCTTTTCCAGTGGCGCTGCCGTGGTAACAGTTCATCCCACAGGTATCTTTTATCTTGAAATTGCCTAATGTTCTCTTTAGGTAGTGAGAGACCCTGCTGATGGAAAGTGTGTGTGTGTGTGTGTGTGTGTGTGTGTGTGTGTATGTGTTTGTGTTAAACCAAATGTTTTTCCATCAAATTTTTTTAAATTTCAATTTTTTTATGTGTGTGTGGGGAGGCAGGGCAGTGTGGGGAGCCAGGGCCCTGGGGATGGAACTCGGGTCATCGGTCTTAGAGGCAAGCATATTTACCCATGGAGCCACCTCCCTGTTCTGGGATTCTTAGCAAAATGGAAAAACCATATCTGTGAAAACGATCGTGATAGTTCTGAGAGCGCAGGGCCATGTCTCCCTCAGAGTCTGGTATCTATATGGGCAAGTGTTGCAATGGAGATAGTGGGGTGGAGGGGCCAAACCAGAATGGAGTTTCCATGTTTAACAGTGATATGGTTGTTTTGGGTCGGTGCCGACTTAGAGCAAGGCTTGTCCGTGTTATATGCTTTGATAAGGTTGTGTTATAACTGGATTAAGAAAGCAGGAGGACTTTAGGGAGGGAAGAATAAGCAAATCCATCTGCTCTCGAGACTGACAGAATATTCTCTCACGTAACTATTTTAAACTCTGTCTTAGGAAACGTTTCTCTGGGTTTACTTAAGGAACCCTCTCCATTTTGGTGTGTATGAATGCTGGCTTAGACTTCAGATACATTTTGAAATACAATAGCCTTTAGGCACCAGAAAGTCACAAAATTAATCTATTACAAACTGGAAGAAAATGAAAGTAGTTATGAATTCTAGCTATAAAGTAATCAGAGACCCATAATAAGGAGTAAATATACACATACATTAGAACAGATGAAAGTTAAAATTTGCTTAAGTCACAAGATAAACAGAATTAGGCTGGGGATGTAGCTCAGAAGCAGACTGCCTAGCACGCAGGAACCGCTGGGTTTAACCCTAAGCTGCATCCCCCCCAACACACTATTAAACCCACTAGCAGTATTAACCCTTTGGTATATTTGGTCAAACAAGGATAGACAATAAGTGCCAAAGCTATTCTTATGTGTATGTGAATTTGTAAGTACCTGTGGAGGTCAGAGGTCAGAGGTCAGGCTCAGGTGTTGTCCTCAAGACAGCTGCCCACTTTTTTTTTTTTCTCTGAGACACAGTCTCACCCTTGGACTCAGGGCTTGACAACTGAATGGCCAGGGAAACCCAGAGATCTTCCTGTCCCTGCTTCCTTAGTGCTGGAGTCTAAGCATTGTTCTACTACACTTGGCTTTTTATGTGGGTTCTGGAAATCAAGCTCAGCTCCTCATGGTTGTACAGCAAGCATTAAACAGACAGCTATTTTCTAAACCCTCAACAACTTCTTCTTCTTCTTCTTCTTCTTCTTCTTCTTCTTCTTCTTCTTCT
>LOEQ01000816.1:211743-229775 GCA_001685075.1 Bramus lutescens | reverse complement strand
GCTAATAATGGCTGATGCACAGCACAGCTGGATAAAACTCTGGGCCATTCAAGGGAGCCTTCGATTAGTTTAGGCTCATGTTCACCGTGAGTCCCTCAAAATTTACTGATCGTAATTTTGATCATAACCTGAGCACCCTCTTGTGCCACACCGTATGGCATAATCAGGGCATGATGCCAGTACCTATGCTAAGGAATCACGGGGGAGGGGACACTCAACAAATTTGCTTAATGCAGCCAAAGCCACAAAACTATTAGTTTTCCTTCAGTCTTAGGATTGTATTCATTCCCTTCTCCATGCCAGTCTTTATTGCTCACTAGGAAGACTTCCCACACCTTCCTCTCGGGTCCAGCTTGAACTAAACAAAGGAAGTCTAGATCTCACTGCAAGAATACCAACATGAAAGATCAAACGAGTATCTTCTACCCCAAATCTACCAGTCCTATAGAAATGCTTGCCTAGATGAAATCCAGGACATGCAATGTGTTTATTCCTTAGCTTCTGATGCTCTTTTTGTTATTTCAGGGTTGTTTTCCTTCTACATAAAATGTACATGTTCTCTTTATTTTTATCCTTCAGCTCCATCTCTGAATTAATGACATGGATTCTCTCTACTGCTCTCTTTCCCTCCCTGTGTCTCAGTCTCTATCAGGTCATTGCAAGGAGATGTGGTCCAAGTGGCAGGGGGCCCATATACTAGATGCATCTCAGTCCCCAAAACGAGTATGCCATTTGACCTCCTGACGTCATTATTTCCTTGCTGGTGACTCATGTGTGTCCTTTTTAGCCAGTTATATAATGAGCTTATCTATATATCTTTCAAAATAATCATATTGTGTGATGCCAAACTCATGAGTCAGCAGCTCAGTTATTCTTCCCTTGACAGGGTCCCTCTTCTCACAGTTACCACAAGAACTCATGGACTTAACCAAGGAGTCAGTCCTGGTTTCTAGCGTTGAACAGTGAGAGTCGTTACCTCCTGGAAGCCATGAGTTCTTAACCTCCACCAAGGGCTTCAGCACTAACACAGTCATGGGCCAATGGACACGAAAATGATTTTGAATGCATGGAGAGTAACAGAGTGTTCAACAGCATAAGCTTTAGAATAAAGTCTGTGGGCTCAAATCAAATAGATAGGCACTGTTACCAATAGGTTTCAGGACCTGGGGGAAGTTTGTCACCAGTTGGGATGGCTTGGGAGCTGTGAGGAAGGGTCTATGTATGGAGCTGATAACTCTTCTGGACACATAGCAAGTGTTCTGTTGATCGTACGTACTGTCTCTGCCACTGGTGGCCTTGCTCATCCATAGTCTTGGCTGAAATGGCTTTAATGAAAATATTGTAAAGGTTAAAATGAACCTAGGAGTCATGAGGAAGATCACAATTTGAATTGGTGTGTATGTGTGTGTGTTGTACTGTATGGTGTACTGTTACTGGGAATTGTAGCCTTTTCAGGCAAGTGCTTTACCATTGAGTTGTATCTACCAGCCCCAAACTATTAAAAATGGAGGGAAGAAATGGCCTACTTGGTTCCCATTATAATTTGCAGCGAGCGTTGGGCAAGGGTGATTTGTTTGCTATTAAAGTTTTCCTTTGTCTCCAGTTTGTGGCCTTCCTAACACAATCCCTGTGTCCAAAAATAGAACTAGAGGAAATAGAACACAGCAGAGCTGTAGAAATACTAGCACAGACCAGAAACCAAAGAGTTGGCAGGGGCGTCTTGCTAATCTCCTGTGCATTGGTGTGGTTTAAGTTAGGGTCCGACTCTGACACTCAAGCATGGGTTCAGCTTCTGTATTAGACTGTCTCCGCCAACAACCTGGATGACGGAGTCAGTGGAGAGTCAGATGGCGGAGTCAGTGGAGAGTCAGATGGAAAATTTCAAGAGAGCCTTTGAGAACAGTCACACTCCATTCAAGAGCAGTTAGGACAACAGATCTTCTCCCCGATTCAAACAACACACCGACACACCGGCTGCTCAGCCGTCAAGCGGTTCTTGTTCACACTAGTTGAGTGGAGGAGCCGGCATCGAACCAGAGTCACAAAAACCCACGTATTAGCTGCTGGAGTGACCTTGGATTCTGCCCTAATGCAGAATCACTACTGCCTGGAAGTCTCAGGGCATGTAGCCATTGAGTCACCGGGGGATCAAACAAGATGAAAGCAGGGAACTGAGGGAAAACCTCTCCCCAGATGGAAAACTTCCCAATTAAACAACTAGCCCTAATTGTCTTTTGTCTATACTGGCTTTTACTTGATGATTAATGGTTTGCAGATGGACTGAATTATGAGAATTAGTTCACCTCAAGGTGTACCAGTGCATCAGGATGTGAGCTACTCTGCAGCTTAGATAGCAAGTGTCTCCATAAGGCTCGTGGGTTAGCCTTGGTCCACGGGCTGGCACTGTTGAGAGAGGTGGAACCTTTACGAGGTGGTATCAGTGGGAAGACTTTATGTCACTGTGGACAGTGCCCTCAACGGGGCTATAAGTCCAGTCCCTCTGATCTTGTTCATCTCTGCCGTCAAGTAAACCATTCCTGTTCTTGTGATGTGTTGCCTTGCCGCATGGCCAATTGGTCTTGCTCAGGAACCTCCAAACAGTGTTTTTTTTTTCTTTCTAAGTTGATTGTTCCAAGCATTGAATTAGTGGGATGGAAAGCTATCATGGGTTAAAGGAAACAACACTGCATCATTGGGGGAAATACTGTAGAATGCTATATAAACAAAACTTGTCACCCTAGTATTTCCAATGTGGCCCTATGGATGCTTGATCATTTTATTAGGTCTAACTTTAATTCCTAACACTCAAGTCCTGTAGTTCCAGTAGTATCAATTATTCTAAACATTACTTTAAAAGGGAGATGAATCAGAAATAGCAGCAAACAACCCCAATTCCTCCTCATATTTTGACTGTCAAGAAACCAACTTTCTGATTTCATCGAAAAACACAATGTCTTGTCTTTGTGTGTGCACCTTCATCTGTATGTGTGTTAGAATGTGTGGGAGCATGTACTAGAGAATACATATGTGCTCATGCATGTAGAGATGCTGCCCACTTGTGTGTGTGTGTGTGTGTGTGTGTGTGTGTGTGTGTGATGGAGTTTCTCACTAACCTGGAACTCTCAAAGTAGGCTAGACTAGCTGGCAAGTAAGCCCCAGGGGTCTGCCAGCCTTCATCTCCCCAACACTGGGTTGACAAGTGTGTGCCACCATACCCAAGTTTTTGGTTTTTTGTTTTGTTTGTTTTGTGTGTGTTTTGTTGTTGTTGTTGTTTTGTATGAATTCTGGATATTGAGCTCAGGAGCCTGGTACTGGCTTGGCTATCTCTGTAGCACATGCCTTGCTTTTGAGCATCACAAGTGTGACATGTTCTTATATGTGTGGATGAGCTCACTTGGTTCTTGTGTGATTTGAGTTGAATCAGGCACATGCTTTCATCTCTAGGTCTTCTAGGGCTCGGCCCCACTGACTTCTTTCTTTTTTAACGGAATCCTCAGTCATCAGTGAGTCATGGGATTATGTATTCATAAAGTAGCTTTATTCTGGAGTGAAAGTCCTGCATGTATGTGCATTTTCCTTTAACCTTCATCTAAGCAGATTGTATGAGTCGCCCAAATCACCTCCTGTCTTTGTGGAAATGGGATGCTGGGATGGGCCTTGGGGACCCTCTTGTTCAACCACTTCATGTTGCAAAGTGCAGGCCAGGGATGAGGAAATGAATCAGTCAGGGTCCTCCAGCCTGACCACTCCCGTGTGTGGGACAGTTGTGCTTTAGTTCTAACAGGTGAATGAACTCAGATTGTGTGTCCATGCCCACATGTCATAACTGGACTGTTTCCTTGAAAAAAAAAAAGCATAAAATAGCCCAAATCCATGGCTGAGACAGTTTTGTTCTGCCGATTTCTCTTATAATTTACAAAGAATTTCAGTAGATCAAAAACAAGGCAAAAATGTACAAATTAGAGCCAGGGAAGCATTCCAGATCTCCTAATCTCACCGTGCTGGGAGTATAAAGGAACATTCTTCAAACATTCCATTTTTCACATAACGCATGAAAAAGTCACTATAATGTGCTTGTTTTAGACCCACGGGACATTTGTTTCATTGAGACAAGGTCTCCCTCTCTGTGTATAACCAAGGCTATCCTTAAATTCAAAGCAATCCCATGAACAGTAGGGTTGTGCCCTCCCACACCCAATTCCCTGTGGCATACATTATGTCCTCCTTTGCTGAAACGGACTTGAGATAAAAATAGTTTTATTATCTTTGCCTCTCCCCCATGGAATCATGGTATTTAACTTGGTATCGCAACCTGTGAAACATTTCAGCCCTTCTCATTTAGATCTGGAACGTTCCTCCCCATCTGAGCCTGCTGGCAGCTGTAAGGCGTAGCTGGCATCTTTGTGGAGTTCTACATTGTCAGCATACACAACTTGCAGAATTTCCCTGTGAGTAGAAGGTGTTTAATCACAAACAAGCTGCCAATGGGAGGGGCTTCTAATGTCTCTGTCACAAACAGCCAGACTATGGGCTCCAGCCAAAGGGCCTCATTTGGAGCATGGAACCCTGGAGACCTGCTCTATCACCCTTCTCCAGAGTAGGCAAGAATTCAGGAGCATGCCTGTAATCACAGCTGATTAGGAGGCTAAGGCAAGAGGACCAAGAGGACAGTGAGTTCAAGGCCAGGCTGGGCCAACTTAACGAGACCCTGCTCAAAATGAATGAAATGAATGAATGATAAGGGGGCAGATTGGATGTCTCAGTAGTAGATTCCTTACCTATCATATGCGAGGCCCTGGGTTTAGTCTCCAGTGATAAGGGGAAGGCTATTAATTCAGGCTTGTGGCTTCAGAGGTTTCAGGTCAAAGTCAGTTCACTCCGTGGAAGCCAGGAAGCGGTGCATCCTGCCCTTTGCTTCTGTCTTTAGCTTCCCTTCCTCATCACATTTCCCCAAGGCTTAGCAAGTCAGAGAAAGAAGTCTTTCCATCCCAAATGCTGGTTTTCATCTTCCAACTGAAGTAGAGGCGATCCTGTGAATTTTCAACCAGAAGCATAAGCCTGAGGTCTTGTTTTCTGTAGCAGTTTTTGTCCAGTGAGTAATCTCCCCATCAGCTGGAAAGAGGCATTACAACTATGTCCCTGGTCATCTGAGAGTACTCAACCAATTAAGGAAGAAAAGTAAGAGGCAGTGAAATCAGGGCCATCAATAGCCCATTCAAATGGTGCTGGTCTAACTTTATATTTTGAAATAATACGTGTACTTTATTACAAACAGAACCTATTTGTTGAGAATCACTTAAGAAGTAGAGATGACAAAAGACTCATCTACAGTAATTATCATTCCACATAAATGTAACTTTGTTGTATATTCTTTTGTGTGTGCATTTTAGTGTGTGTGTGCGTGCACACAAATTATATTATAGAACTATATATACAAAAGCAATGTGTAGTTCTATAGATACAGTAAAACTCAGTATCTGTGGGGTTTGCATTATCTATGGGGTTTGCATTGACAGAGTTTCAATCAAATATGGAGCCAAGTGGGTGATGTGGTGTATACCTTTCAACCCAAAACTCAAGAGGTGGAAGCAAGAGGATCAGGTGTTCAAGGCCAGCCTTGGCTGCATGCTGAGTTTGAGAGCAGTCTGGGTTCCCTGAAACCTTGTCTCATAAGCCAATGAATAAACAACAACAAAACCTAAGGAAAATGGAAAACAGAAACTGCTTCTCTGTTGAGCAAGTGTAAATAAATTAACCTAGAGATGATTTCTGGCATTTATTACCTTATTATGGTCCTGGAATTGAGCCCAGAGCTTCGTGAAAACAAGGCAACCCCTCAACCACCCAGCTCTATTTCTAGCCCCTGTACCATTTTATATAAGACTTGGATATGTGTAGATTTTGGTGTCTGGAGGGACGTTCTAGGACACCCAAGGATAGGGATGAACTGCTGTGAACACTTTCCTGCTCTCTCTGATGGCATTAGTTCTGAAGGAAGCTCTCAGCTCTCATCAGGAGACAATAGCTCTGTCCCTGCGAGGCTGTAGTGAGTTGGAATGCCACTGGAAGCAGCAGGACCACAGCTTTGGTTGTAATGTCACAGGACTTAGGGAAGGACTTCTCTTGGCTTGCTCATGGCGCATGCTGCCTTTTTTCTCTCCTGCTGGTAGCTCTTCCAGACCCTGGCTGTTCTAGTTCTCTGCTTGCTTTAGGGCCTTGGAACCTTAAGTTTCTCTGTGAGTAGTCCCATGGGGCACCAGGTGGAGCCAGTCCTCTGAAACGTGACCATCTGTCCACACCCTGAGGCAGCGGGCGCAGACGGCCTAGAAAGAGGACTGCAAGCCAGGGCTCTAGCCATGGAGTTGTTTCTTCATCTTTGACTTCTCCTCAGACACAGAAGGGACTCTAGCTCGCTCTAGGCTGTTTCTCCCATTGGTAGCTTCCTTCCAGGGAAATCTCAGGCTCCGTTTTTGTTGTGTTCCATTCTGTATGAGACGGGAGATTCCTCTGTAGCCCAGGCTAGCCTTGAATTAGCAGAAAAGCTGATTCCTTTGGTGCTGAGATAACAGGCATGAAGCCCATGTCTGAGCTGATTAACATTTCCTAAGCAGAATGGGGTTCATGCTTTGGGGTGCACACTGTGTCATACTTCATCTAAATGTGGTAGTTTGAGCCCCAAACTGTGAGGTATAGGGCGCTGTGTTCTGACTTCCCTGTTCCCACTGGCAGGATGCTTTCTGGTCTGGGTAGGATGGCTAAACCTTGCCTCTCAGGTCCTTGCAGTGTGGTGAGATCTCTGAGTCGTGAGCTGACACCGTCCTCTGAACTCTTAGGTGTCCTGGTGGCTACCCACGGACTCTGGAGGATAGTAATTCCTACATGGGTTTAGGGGTCAGTTCCTAGGCCTCCGTGAGCCATGTGGCCTTGAGTAAGTTACTCCCATCTTTGAGAGTCGGTGTTCCTCGTCGGGAAGTCTGCACAATGATGTGGCTACCATGTGTGTGGTTGTCAGGAGGATTCTATGCACACTTCACTCAAGCTCTCTGTGTACAGTGGGTGTTCAGTGTAGTCCTGCATACGACATAGGTCACATGAGAAAAGTGTATGCGGCAGAACTCAGATTGTCCCAGGAGGACAGCTGCTGGTAGTGAGGGTCGGTGTAAAGGTCTGCTTGAGGACAGGGGACTGGCTGCGTATTATCCTGGGCTTTGGAAATGGGTGGCACTTTCTCTTCCTTTCTCTTTGTGTGCAACACTTTGATGGCTGGGCCAGGTCTCAGACACTCGTCCCCAGTCCTACCTTGTGCATGAGCCTAGTACCAAATGTAACATCTTGTCCCAGCCCCCAGCCTGTGGTGGACTTGGTCTGTTTCTGTGGGTTTTATTTTCATCCTGGGAGCTTGTATGGAAACACCTTCCTGCTCCCCGCAGCCAGCTCTGTCCTGGGGTTCCCCCCACTCCTTACCTGTATCCCTCCTTCTGCAGTACTCTCTCCAACCTTGTAGGTCCCCCTCTGAGCTGTTCCCACTCAACTGGGGACAGCAGTGCAAAGTGAAGCGAAGTGGCACAGATGACCCAGATTGTGGTGTGACCTGCAACAGGCGAAGTTTCAGAAGTCACAGTGCCAGGCTCTGTGGCCTTGTTGATTTGATGGAATCTTAAGCCATGGCAACGAGTCCTTCAGGCCCTTCATTCATTCCGTTAACCACAGGACCACTCCAGCCCTGCAGCGGGCCTGCACTGTGTGTGTTCCAGCAACCCTGCAGCCAGTCCCCCTTCCTGGCAATGGTCCAGCTTAAGGTTTCTAAGTCTGAAATTATATATTGCAGCCAGCCTGTTCAGCATTCGCTTTTTCCCCGAGAGTTGCCTCTTAGATTCTCCCAGATCCTTGGTTTTCTTTTTCCACAGAAAATATTCTAGGTTGCAGCTGCCACTGTGATGTCTCTTAAAAAAAAAGTTCAGATTCATTTTATTTTTATTTATGTGTATGTATGTTTATGTGTGTATATATGCTCATTCATGTAGATGCCCTTGAAGGCCAGAAGAGGGTTTTATCTCCTGGAGCTGGAGTTACAGGCAGTTGTGAGTGGGCCAGTGTGGGTGCTGGGAATCAAACTCCAGTCCTCTGCAAGAACAGCAAGCCCTCTTAACCGCTAAGCATCTCTCCAGCCCAGTGAGGAGTCTTGACTGGCATTTACCTGAACGGCTTGGAGGCTTACCTGTAGGAGGTGATGCTGAAGGTTCTGAAAAGAGACCATCAATTACTGCTTGCTGCTGCATTGCTTTGGTGGAAGACTCGGTGGGAAAAGCAGATAGTTAAGATGGTTTGCATAGCTGCCTCTGCTTATCCTTATTCCTGCCCGCCTATTGCCTGCTTAGTGCTGATACCAGACAGAAAGAAGATAAGGCAAGGCTAAGTGTAGGCTGTGGGAGCATCAAGATGTGACACCTCATTGTACCAAGTGTACATGGACCACATCGTTTGTATTTCAAGTAGGAACTTAGGGCAAGTATATGCTTGGGCACTGGGCTTTAATCTGTGTGCATGCATGCCTTTACTGTGGGGCTGTTACCTACCTCCTTCCCTAGGACATTCTCCTCGACATCCCCCAGCGAAAAATTCCCCCTTTCCTCTCACCTCCCTCCATCACCTCTCACCCTTTTCTTTCCAGTACTATGGATGAAACTCGGAGCCTTCCACAGGCAAGGCAAGGGCTCTGCCACTGAGCTACCCCATCCCACCCACCCCACCTGTTTTCTTTCCACTCTGTGACCCTTGGCTCTTTATTATCTCAGTGCTCTGGCGAGGCTGGACTGTTGGTCTCGAGAAATCCCGGGTCAAAAGTCAAGTCAGAGATGCTCCCTGCCCTCTACCCATCTTGATGGCTTGTTTCGCTTCGCTTCTGTCCCAAACCTGCGGAAATGCCTGTTTGCTGATCTCATGGACCTTGTGACTTGGCCAGAGGGAGGTAGGGAGCCATCCACCCTGTGGACCTTCTCCTACTGCGAGGACCTGCTGTGCTTCTGAGAAAACAGAGTGTGAAGTGAGCAGTTTAGCTTGGACCTGGTCCGGAGGCAAATCAGTCACTTCACACGGAGATCCTCTGTCCATTGTGTTCTCAGGAAAGCTAAGTGAATCACCAGAGCGAAGAATGTGCCGTCTGGTGCAGCCGCAATAAGAAAGTATAATGTTTTGAATTAGAGGAAGGAGGGAGGAAAGGAGAAATCTTTGGCCGGGTCACTTGGTCGGTCCCATTGTTCTCCCTCCCCACAGATACATGCTTGGATACGGATTTTCTTCTCCAGCCTGGTTTTTCCTAAGCTCAATCCTGCAGCGACATGACAAGGCCATGTTAGACATGGAAATTACTGAAGAACAGCAGATCCAAAAGTCACATTTCACCAAAGGCCCCTGGAAGCAGAGATGAGGCACTGTGAGAGACCGCGCCTCCAACTCAGCCCGAAATGTGTTTTCCTTGCCCCAGTTGTTAAGTAAATTAAAACCACACGAAAAATGTAAATAAGTGCGTGCCACAAATCTGTCACACTTGAAAGGTTCCCTGATTAACTTGTCTTCCTGGCTTTATGCTAGTTTTTGTCATTGCCCTGTCTGAGGAAGAGTGCCCCCAAATGCCTTGGTAGGTTGGCATCTCTGGGGCCCTTGGGAATAGAACAACTTTAAGATAACATTGTTCAGGTGAGAGGTACCTGGCTAGCTGAGAAGTTATGTTTCTCTTGCAGACAGCAATGTGGAAGAGGCAACTGACCAGCTTTTTCCCACCCTCTTCGCTTTTTAGGGGTGTTTTCTGTCTTGTTTGTATAGCGTGGTCTATTCATGTGCTCGGGCCCTGCTGAGTTTGTGCCTTTGGCGATGTAGGGCACGTGACCTTTGCAAGTACACTTCAAATCCAGCATGGCTGGACAGAAGGAAGACAATTCTCTGTGGCTTGGGAGGGATAGAGAGGCCTTGTTGCCCCAGAAAAGGCAAGCAAGCCATTCTCTCCAAGCAGTGTTGGGAGAAGCATTTTGTTATGTTTTTGCGGGGACCGGGATCCAAGTTTTGTCTATTAAAGGAAAGGAGAGGCCCCGTTCTGTTTGCGTGCAGACAGCCCTGCTGTACAAGGGAGCTATTTGCACCCCCAGGGTGGTGTCTTTTATTCTTGGGTTTAGAACCCCTGAGGCATCAACACACACCCCTGTTAAGACCCTCGGCATCTGGTGTCAAGTCTTGGCCTTTGGTTTGACTAGGAAATCTTCCAATGTGTGATCTTGCTCTTGCCAGGCCGGCCAGTACTTGGAAGTACGGTTCTGCTGGCTTCAGGGCTTCTGTCTCTTCATTGGACAAATGCGTGCTACTACCTGCTACAGGCCAGGAGTTGCTGGAGGCACTTGAGCCAGAGGAACACAAAAGAGAATTCCGTGTCCTCACCTGCCTTACCTTCAGGACACACCGTGTTTTCTTTTTCATTTGCCACCAGAGATGACCTCCTTGAAGATGACTGTGGAGGACTGTGTGCAGGTGGCTCTGGCTAGGGATGTGTGCTGGCCTCAGAGCCTAGACAGCCCTGTGCCAACCACATCTGGGGAGGATTGGAAAGGATCATGAGAAAGGACTCAACTCTCATGCCCGTGTTTGGCACACCGGGTGCTGTGCCATGGATTATAAGAATATAATAATCTGATGCGGTGTAATTTGATAGGGATATAAACCTTGGTGACCCTGGGAACTGAAGGAGGGGACTGGGCCTGTTGGTTACTTTTTTTTTTCTTCTACTTTTAAGACTTAAATGGTTTGTTGAACCAAATAGCTCCATTGTCATGGTTAAGCCCACTGTGGAGAAAGTCAGGATTCAGTGTTGGGGGGTGGCGCATTTGTTGTTGTTGCTGCTTTTTTATTTCTACCACCCAGTTTGAGAGACAGTTGCCCAAGCCAGCATAGTTAATTCTCAATTATTCAGGAGATGACTTTCCATTTTGGAGGTTTTTAGTTTTCCTCCCCTAGAATCTTTCCTGGAAGCAGTAAGATGGGTCGGTCAGATAAACAGATGTTAGCATAATTAACATAGTCCCTGGTGTGGGAGAGCCTGAGAAACAAGGCTCTTAATAAAAGGGATGGCTGTATCTTCTAGTGCCCAGAGTCTGTAGAATGTATTCAAGTCCTTGATGGGTTCACCCATGGAAACAGTCTACCTGAGCTAATGGGAACTCACCAACTCCAGCCAGACAAAGGAACCAGCATAGGTCCAAACTAGTCCCTCTGAATGTGGGTGACAGTTGTACGGCTGGGGCAGACAGTGGCACCAGGATTCATCCCTACTGCTTGTACTGGCTTTTTTGGAACCCATTCTCTTTGGATGGATACCTTGCTCAGCCTAGATATAGTAGGGAGGGCCTTGGACCTTCCCCAAAGAAAGTACCTTACCCTCTCTGAGGAGTGGATGGGGGAGTAAGGGGAACATAGATGAAGGGAATGGGAGGAGGGGAGGGAATGGGAACTGGGATTGGTATGTAAAATGAAAAAAAGATAGTTTGTCTTCTTTTTTTTTTAAAAAAAGAGAGAGAAAAGAATGTATTGCAACAAAATAATCTTGTCACTTCCTGTACTTCATCAGGACGGGCTAGTCACCAGAGAGTGAACAAAGACAAATCCATTAAAGTCGATTTTTTGATACCGTAGACCAACACATGATAGAATAACATAACACTGTCCTCATTGCTAGATTTCTAAGACCACCTGGGGGACTGAAACTGGTTAAGTTGGAAAGAAGTTCCTTTGACTCCCCCATCATCAGCCTCCCCACGTGCCCCGCACGCCAGGCTACTCATTTTCAAAAGAGCACACAGATGTCATCTCATGAGGGTTCCTTGCTTCTTAACTTTGCCAGAGTCTGTTCTGGCAAGACGTGCCCTCTCTTGTTTTGGCTCGGTCTTCAGCCTCCCTCGTCATCCTTCCCACGATGTTGATCTGGGGTATCATATTCATGTTTTGACTATCAGTCTGCAGCATCAGTCCGGTTCTCCCCCTTACTCTCGTCTGTGACTCCTCCAGGTTAGCCTCATTTCTGTCCTGCTCAACAGAGGCTCGCCGTGAGCCTGCTGTGTGCCGGGAACCAGGCTCTGCACATTGACAGTGTGCACCAAATTCCGAGTGTTGTGCAGTTGACCTTACACTGAGATAAGCAATGACTGGAGAGCTCCCATTTAGTCACTTTTATTTTGGGGGGATAGAATTTTCTGACATCAGCCGAAGATTGTGGTGTATGTTAGTGTACTAAAAGCCACTGAATCATTTACCTCAAAATGGTTTACATCAAGTAAATTTTAAGATTTAAAGAAAAAATAATGGAAGAGAAATAAATGAGTGAGTAAGGGGTCTCTTTCTGTGCATGAAGTGCACCAAGGGTGTGATATGGAAATTGGTTCCTCCTATGCTCCTTAATTTCCTCCTTTTGCTTTTTGAAACTTAGCATGCCTGGAGTTTGAATCCTGAAGCGGAATGAGTGTTAGTTGCTTGGGCCAATAGCCTTGCTGTTATAAAACCAGCAACCTTGAATAGACGTGCCATGCTGTGCCAGCCAGGTGACTTTGTTCTAGAGAATCTCTCCTGGATCTCAGGGGAAGAGCTCACTGGGGCAGGGGTCTGAAGCCTGACTTCCATTCACACTCCATATGCCCCCTGAGGGTGTTCCAGGGTCCAGGGCAGAGTGGTCAGTCCTGGCTTGGGCATTTGTTTGTTGCTCGTTAGTTCTCAGCCCTCAGCTCTCTCTTGGAGGCTTAGGGGTGAACTTGGCGTGGAGGTGATCTTATGGTGCAGGAGGTGATGCTGTTGGTACAAGGTTAAGGATATGATACTGCAGATTTCCATGAGACGTTATGGGGACCACTACCACTGGGGGTAGGTAGATGCAAGAGGGCAGCTGTCTATCATTCTTAGACACACCCAAGGCAATACATCTGCAAACAGGAGAAAGGTTCATTTGGCCGTGGCTTTGGAACCTTTCCGTTGGCTCTGTTGGCTTTTAAACTGTGCTAAGGCAGCTTTTCATGAGAGAAACACATAGCAGAATACAGTTGCTCATCCCATAGGTGTTAGAGACAAAAGAAATTGGATCCTGTGATGGCGTGAATATGAAATATTTCCCAGCGTGTTGTGTTTGGATGCTTGGTCCTCGCTGGAGGAAGTAGGCCACTGGGCGCTGATCATTAGGAGTGTTTTCCCCCTGGCCCTTCCTGTCTCCCTTTCTTTGCTCCCTGGCCACCATGCTCTGAATTGCTATGTGCTGTCACATCCTCCTTGCCATGATGGACAGATGCCTTCGAGATGATGAGCCATAATAAATAACTTTCTCCCTTCCTTTTGTCATAGTGGTGAGAAAAGAAACTAATACAGATTCTGTTCTCCTCTTCAAGGCCAGACATCCAGGGACTTAAGACCTCCCATTGGTCTATCTTGTACTAGTTCCGTTGTCTTTTAGCAATACTTTGCCAGGGTCAAGTCTTTAACACTTAGACTTTGGGGATGAACTTAAGATTGAAATTATAGCAGAAGGCTTCCTGGGATTCAGTCTTAAATGGAGATTTAAGTATTGATTGTTATTATGTTTAATTTTGGGCATGTGTATGTCTGTGTATGCTATGCGCTTGTGAGTGCAGTGCCCAATGAGGCCAGAAGATGGCATCAGCTCCTCTGAAGCTGGAATTATGGATAGTTATGGACTGCCTGACATGAGTGCTGAGATCTGAACCTTGGGTTCTCTGCAGGAGCGGCACAAGCTTTTAGCTACAGGACCATCTCTCCGGCCCCTTGCGGGAGGATTTAAAAGAGCACTGTATTACTTTAATAGCCTGGATGCCAGTGGCCCCTTCCCTGCCAGTTGGATTTGTTGAGACCTGATAAGTACTGCGATGGCATAAGAAGGTGGGGCCTTTGGAGGTGATTGGCTCCTCAGGCCAGCGCCCTCACGAATGGGATTAGTATTTATATTTATATATATGGTTCCGTGGGGCTGGAGAGATGGCTCAGCAGCAGGACTGTTTGCTGCTCTTCCAGAGGACCTGTGTTTGATTCCCAGCACCCACGCCAGGTGGCTCACAACTGCCTATAACTGCAGCTCCAGGAGCTCTAACCCCCTCTTCTGGACTCACATGTGTACGCAAGCCTTCTCCCTGACACACACATGCACACATAATTAAAAATAAGAATAAATATTTTTTAAAGAAGGTTGCATGGGACTGAGAGTATAGATTAGTTATGTACATAGTTAGTTAGCATACCTGAAACCCTGGTTCCAGTCCCTCAAAACCTCAGAGCCCCAGAGTGCTCCCTTGCCCTGAGAACCATGCAGGGACATTGTAAGAAGATACCATGTGGGAACCAGGTTCAGCAATCCCTGGATATGTTGATTTGGTCCTGACCCTCTGACATCTCTCTGTAACTGCGGGGAATAAATTCTTATGGTCTGTGTTATGTTTTTTGTCTCTTTAAGAGGCAAGCCACGCCCACTCCCAGCGACCCTGCCCTCCNCCCCCTTCTTTAAGTAATAAATATTCAATTCTATTCTGTACGATGTGTCTATGTGCCTTCTACCCACTGCCTGCTCACACCCGTCCACCTCAGCGCCGCATGGCTGGACCGGGACAGCCACCAGCTGCTCTAGATCTTGCATCAGCCTGGGCCACCATGCACCAGCCACCGGACTAGCTCTGCAGGCCTGCCGGGGATCTTTAAGCATTTTTAAAAGTCTGCAAGCCACTCAGTCTGTGGTTTAGATTTAAAAATATGTATAAAACTTAAAAGTTCTAAAAGAAGTCCTTTGCTAGGGCTTGGTTGTCGGCTTCTAGCTCTACTGTGGGATGATGGGACCTTTTGGGGGTGAGCTGGTATGGAGAGGACTGGGGGAATAAAGGTACTGGGAATAAAACATACTCTTTTAGGAAGGACAGCAGGATGGAGGGAGATACTGGGGAGGGATGGAGAGACAGTGGGGAGAGTTGAGAGACAGTGGGAAGGGATGGAGAGACAGTGGGGAGGGATGGAGAGACAGTGGGGAGGGATGGAGAGACAGTGGGGAGGGATGGGAGACAGTGGGAAGAGTTGAGAGGCACTAGGGAGGGATGGGAGACACTGGGGAGGGATGAACATAAAGAGAACAGTTGAAATAGTAAATGTTAGTGGCCTTTGACCTTAGATTCCTGTTGATTTTATGGCAGTGGCAACTAGTATTTGCTTTGCCTACCTTCAAGGACTGTTCTAAGGACCTACAAGATAATCAGGCCTATGGTACTGCTTTGTAAACACTTCAGACATTAAGCTGTTTTTGCAACATCCTTGAGATTTGAGAGGGACGCATCCCAAATGTTGTTTTCCAAACATAAAAGATGAGACTGCAAAATGTGGAAGTTTTCAGGGCAATCTGTGGGCCCCCTGCTGACATGCTGTCAGATCCAAGATAAAGAAAAGCAAGGGGCTCAGGGCTGTTCCCCAGTGGCATGAGGACCAGGCTTGGTTCCCAGGAGCAAATACACAGAAAGCTCAGGTTTCCACAAGAGCAAAGTCCAGCACTGCTGCAAAGCCTGAGATCAGCTTAGGCTCAAAACAAAGCCTGGAGCTATTGCTGAGGGTCACACAGCATTCTGGGACTCCTGGGCAATAAGGTGGTTCCTAATGGAAAACTGCATTTTGTGAGGAACAACAGAAGCATCGATTTAAATATTCACAGTGAATTTCTAACCCAAAACTTGAAAACCCCAAACCCCAAACACACAAGGAGGCACACTACCAAAGAGAGCATCAGAGAGGAGTAGCCAGTCAGCTGTCCTGGGGAACTTGGAGACTAAACCCCAGGTTAGACTGAAACCATGGAAAGAGCAATTGAAAAGAACTGGACAAACCCAACAATAATGACAACTGGAGTTATCAGAAATGAAAAATAACGTATTATATTAAACAACACAAGGGAGTATTGATGAGTTTGTAAATAGACCTAAAGAAATCACTTCACCGACAAGAAGTTTAAAAAAAAAAAAAGAACTAAGAGATGAGAAATGTCAGTCTGCTGTGTGTCTAGCTGTCATTTTCGAAGGAGACGATACAGCGATATAATGCTAATAGATGTTTTGAGAAGTGATGGAAAATGGGGATCCACTGGTGCATGAGCTGCTGGGTAACCCCAGGGAGAGGAAAGAGAAGCACTCTGCAAGGTCTGAGCTTGCTCCTTGAGCTCCAAAGCTGCAGGAGTCCAGGCTTAACCTCCTCCCTCCCTCACAGAGGACAGGCTCCCTTGCCCAGCCTTGCTCTGCTGTGGAAGTGGGAGGGCTGGGAGAGAATCTGCTTTTCTTCTTAGGTTGTTCAGCTTTGAGCAAATACGTGAATTTTTTTTATCACTTGTGGAATACAAAAGTGCATAATGTGCATATTGAATTGTACTAAATGTGGCCTGGTTGCTTTATCTAGTCCTTGTAAGTGGACAAAATAATGTAGTCACTTGGTATCAGTGATGGCCTGAGACTTCCTGATCTGCATTTGGTAAGTGCCAAATGTGCTCCCTGATGCCAGCTGAGATCCGCTTATTTCCCTAGTGAGACACAAATATGAAGCTACCGAGAATGTTCCCGACCTAAACGACATTAATACCTACATTTAGGTGTGAAAATGGTTGTATTTTTTTCTTTTTAGTAATAAATGACTTGGTATATGACTCAGTCAGTAGAATTCTTACCTTGTATGCATGAGGCCCTGTGTTCGGTTCCCAGGAACCCAATCCAGTTAGTGATGGAGTACTGTGTGTGATTGTACATTAAACAATTTTTCTCTTCTTTTCCCTTCATTCTCATTTCCTTTTCTCTCTGAGTTTTTCAGTTGAAATGGGCGTTATCTTTCTATTTTTCTAAACCATTTTTACATGTATGTACATGTATAGGTACACACGTGGGGGGCAGCAAGGTGGTGTGAGGGTGTGGGGACGGGTAGATCTGTGGGGGCTAGAGTACAACCTTGGGAGTCGTTCTTTGTTTTATGAGATCGGCTTGCCACTGGCCTGGATATTTCTAATGCCGGTAGGCTGGCTGGTCAGTGAGCCCCAGAAATGCACCTGCCTCCATTGCCCTTGCCCTGAGATTTGTAGACACATGTTCCCGTGCCTAGCAGAGACCAGGCCAAGACTGTGAGAATAGTAACAAGGGAATGAGAGACGCATCTAGCACAGGGCCTAATGTGTGGGAGCTGAGGAGCAAGTTCAGGTTCTTGGACTTGCATAGCAAGCACAATACCAACTGGGATTTCTTCCCAGCCCCTCTCTAGACAGACAACTTAAGTAGATATAATTCAGACATAGATGCCTTTTGGAAAAAATATCCATATTGAACTACCTTTTAATAATCTAATTAAGCAACAGTGAGAAGAAAAATAACATTTAATTAGGCCCAGTGAAGAAGGGAAATTGGAAATGAATAACAGTTCTGAAATTCTTTTCTTTCTTTTTTTTTTTTTAAGACAGTGGCTTATCAGTGAGCACCAGGTCTTGTTGAAAGACCCTAACTAAAAACAAACAAAACAAAACAGAAAACCCAAGGTAGTCAGCTCCTGAGGTGTGACACCCAAGGTTGTCCTCTGGCCTTCACACGCATGCACACAGCTACCTATCCACATACACAATCAGGCATGCACACACAAACCTTCCCTCAAAAATATGATCAGAATGAGATGTTCTGTAGATAAGCCGTTAGACCTCTGAGACATAGATCAGTTCTTAGGAAGAGAGCGATAGTCCCTGGCAAAATCCAAGAGCATACTCTATGGGAAAGGGTATCCGGGCCTTTCATGAACACACCTGCAGAAATTCCAAATGAAGCTGGGTGTGGTGGACTGCACTTAAGATCCCAACACTCAGGGTGGAGGCAGGGAATCCATAGTCTGAGCTTGAGGCCTGCCTGGGCTATGCATTAGACCCAGCAATGTGGAGTGATGTAGGAGGGTCATCTGTCTATGTGTTACTTTCATTGGTTAATAAAGAAACTGCCTTGGCCCCTTTGATA
>LOEQ01000816.1:160129-198754 GCA_001685075.1 Bramus lutescens | reverse complement strand
CCCAGTGACATACTTCCTCCAATGCTCCACACCTTCTCATCCTTCTAATCTGTCTCAAAGAGTTTACCAAATTGTGGGTTAAGCATTCAAATATATGAGCCTATGAGGGACATACTTATTCAAATCACCAAAATATTCATGTATGAAATTCTCAAAGAATTAATAGAAAATATATTTAAAGCGAGAGCAAGATTCGTTACTGCAAGTGAATACATCCTTACAGTAATACTGATATAAATTTGCTCTTTATATAGAACTAGCAGTTTGGAAAATGTCTTCCCTTCATATCCTGTCATTAGGTTTCCCCTGCTCCATCAAATAGGAGAGGGAAAGAGAAGAAAGCATGGCATATTTGAGTTTTGCTGAGGCTAACTAATGCTGAAAATATGGTTTGTTGTATTTTCTAAAAGTCACCTGATGACATGGGGGTTTTTCCTAAGCTCAGATAAGCAATAAGTGCCCAGAAGAGGTCAGCATGCCCCATACCTCCATCTTTGGAGCTCAGATGCAGGTGTCACAAAGGTCTGTTTCCATTGGTGGTAGAGCATGTCTGTTAGAATTCAGGCCTTCATACAGAAGGCCTTTCCATTCTTCAGTTGTTCTCTTGACTCATCTCTGCCCATCCACATGTTTTGTAGAGGAAGAGAGAGGAGAAGAATGGGATAAATTTGTGTGCCACCATCCACACTCTCCCACATATCATCCTGTCCGTTTGCCTCTTCCTTACAATCTTCTGGGTGATGTGCACGCTTGGAGTGCTCTTACAGGCCGCTCTGAGTTCCTTTTGCCCTCCCATAGCCACACAGAGTAGGAGGATAGTAGCACGTTGGTACACACACACACACACACACACACACACCAGGACTTCTGTCACATCTGCATTAGCTACCTTTCTTTTCATGGTGACCAAATTTAGCCAGGAAAAGGCAGCTTGGGGCAGACGGGATTTTATTTTAGTCCACAAGTTCATGACCAGGGAGGCATGGTGGCTTTATCTGTAGAAGGAATTCGGGCACAGACTGCTACAATTTCATACATGAGGAAGCAGAGAGAGACTGGTATTGAGGGGCACACTAGGGCCCCATAAGCCCATCCCAGAGATCTACTTCTGCAACCAGGCCTCATCTTTTAAAGGTTCCACAATCTCCCAAAACACCAGCATCAGCTGGGGATCAGCTCTTGACACCTTTATGCCACTTTTGTCTGCAGTTCTGATTCAGTAAATTTTTCTTTCCTGGAAGTCCAAGAGACTCTTGTGAGAGCCAGTCAGAAATTCTGAGAAAGAATTTTCTTTCCGAGGTGTGGCTAGCCGGTCCATGCGTGAGTTAGTCACCTCACCTCTGCTGGTTCTGGTGTTCCACATTCTCCCGTCACAGTCATATTGTTTGACAGTGATGGCTTATTCTCTTTGGGTATGATCCCCTTTCTTTACCATGTTCTGTCAAACCGGTTTCTTGGGAAGACATTTAAAGTAAGAATTAGTTTACTTAAAATACATTTGTTTTTCTGGTACAAATAGCATTAAGATGTATGTATCATAGAGAGGGGAAGGGGGGAGGGAGAATGCATACATGTGTGATATGTGAGATGCATGCATGTGTGATATGTGAGAATGCATACATGTGTGATATGTGAGAATACATGCATGTGTGATATGTGAGAATGCATGCATGTGTGATATGTGAGAATGCATGCATGTGTGATATGTGAGAATGCATGCATGTGTGATATGTGAGTATGTGGATGGAGAGGGTTAAGTAGAGGCCAGAGAAGGGTGTCAGGTGTCCTTCTCTCTTTCTCCACCTTATTCCTTTGAGGCAGGGCCTCTCCCAGAACCCAGAGCTCACAATTTCTGGCAAAGCTAACATCAGGCAAGCCCCAGTTATCCTCCTATCTTTACCCTACACAGATTTGGGGTTGCAGAGATATGTGTGACCATGCTCAGTGTGTTACGTGGACCTAACTCTGATCCCCATGGTTTTACAGCAAACCACTGAGTCATCTCTTCAATTCTGGCATTGAATGTTTACATGCTATTGTAACTGGTAGTGTGGTTTGTGCTCCCATGTAGAACTGCAATTGATTTTTGTGTATTGATCTTGTATCCAGAAACTTGGAGTTTTTGTTTATTTATCATTTTTCTGTTCATACTTTTGAAATGTCGATGAGTATAACCCTATTAACTGTAAATATCTATGTCATTTCTTTCTTTATTATTCATTTTTTGCTGCTGCTTTTTTTTCTTTAATTTTGCTGGCTAGGAAGTCTAATGCAATTCTGACATCTACTTATTCACTAACCTTGGTGGGGGGTGAGTGAAAGTTTTGCTATCATACTATTAAGAATGATTGTTACGAATGTTTCTATAGATGCTCAAACTAAGTAGATGAAAGAAATTATCCTCTAAACTTCCTAAAAGTTGTTTGTTTTAACGTTCAGAATTGATGTAACATTTTGTGTATGTATGTATGTATGCGTGTGTGTGTGTATACACTGATTTTATAGGAGTATGTGTTTTTTTCTCCTTTATAGTGTGCATACATTAAGTGGTTTTCAAATATTAAGGCAGTTTCAGACCCTGGAATAAGTTCAGTTGGTGATTTGTTGCTGTTATACAGCTTGGATTCAGAAACTGCATCTGGATCTAGCATCTGGATCACCTCTGCATCTATTGCCATCATCTTTTTAGTCCCTTGATTGTGTTTTTCCAATTGATTTTATTTCCTGACATGCCTGACAACTTTTTTGTTTATTCAATTTTGTGTATAATCTAATAAAAACAGTGATAGACACTGTTGCTTTCTTACAGACTGAATTCAACATTCTTCTGGAAGCCCGAGGCAGTGCAGGCCAATCATTTTACCCTTTGTCCCGGAGGAAGCTGGGCTTTAGGTTCCCTAGGGCTCATCTGTTGCTGGTTCCCCTCCTCTTGCAGTTTAGCTCCCTGGGGATTTCAGCAAGACTAGGATACTTACCAGAGGCCCTCATCCTTGGTGGGCTCTGAACTCTCATTTTTTTTAAACTCCCAGCATCGTGAAACTGCCAAAAATCCTCCTTTGCTCTGAAGCTTCCAAACAGCTTCTTTCTGCTTGTTTTCTCAGCTTCCCATCCCATGCATACACAGCTTCATATTTGGCAAATATCTCAAATGAAAATATTGGTGTTCATGGCAGCCAGCACTTGAGGAAGAAAACTGAATCCAAACCTCTGAGATCACGTTGACATGTTCACTTCTAGAAGGCTGTTTCCTTTGCGACCTTCCTCCTTCAGGTCCTCTCTCCCTTCAACCATCATCATCTTCATCACCATCAACGTTTGAGCTCTTGTTTTTATCCTTAGCCGGTGATAGTGTGCCAAGCTTCTGCTTCCTGCTTTGGTTTATTGGTTGTAGGAATTCACAAGTGCTCTAAAATGAAAAAGGCAACAAACACCTTGCCTCGGCACTCTGCGCCACTTGGGGGTCTTGAATTTGACCCCACGTGTGCTGCCTGGCTTCCTTCTCTATGATGATTTCAAACAGGCTTGAGTTTTTGCCCAAGTCTTCCTTTTTTTTNNNNTTTGGGTGGTGGGGTTAGCTTGACACATCAAAACCAGTAGTCTACATCATCTTAGGAGACTGACGTCTTACCAGCATTTTAGTTCAAAAGTCTCTAAACAGATCCCCCACAGATATTGATACATGTGTTATGAACCAAACGTAGATCCACAAGAAGACCGGAGTCCAGGAGCTGGCCCAGATCCGGGATCCAGGACAAGCATTTCTTTAGTCCAGCACTACTCGTGAGCAGAAGGTGCTGTTACTAAATGCTGTTGGGTTTTCCGTGAAGATACAACTCAGCCTTTTCAGATACCAGAGACAGTTTCTTTTCTGAAAAGAAGGACAACCTTGGGAAAATCAGGATGGGAAGTTGCTTTTGCTGTTTGGGGGGAGAAAAAAAAGTTTATCATGGTGCCCAGCCACACCATGTTCCCTTTCCTACCTGGCTTTCACAACTGAGTGTGAGCCTCAGGCTAGCAATAACCCTTTCAATATTTTTTCTTTTCCACCTGAAAAGGGGGCAGCTACAGCTTGGGTGATGTAAGCAGCTAGCTTCTCCAGTTAAGTATGTGCCCCTTCTACTCAGAATGCTCTCTACCTGAAGAAATACAAAACCAAAGCTCAAGCTCAAGAATGTCCCCGGCCTCCCTCCAGATCCTATGATCTGTTCGTAAAGCACAATGTAGAATTAAAATTATAAAAATACCACGTGTGCTCAGATGACTGCAGAGGTGTTTCCTGCTGGGGAGCAGTCAGGGTGTGTGCGGTCGGAGAGAGCAGCAGTCTTTGGAAACTGCCTACATACTTGGTCGGCTTGAATGAGGTAGGAAAATGGGCTTAGGTTTCTGTGCACTGCGCCTTATGGATTATTCATTACTAGGAGCTGATTGCTTTTGATCGTATGCATCTCCATCCATGTGGAGAGGCAGACTGCATTAGTGGTTAGGATTATTTTATGAAACCTCTCCCCCCACCACCAAATTAGCAGTATTTTAACTGTTTTGTTACCCTACATGGGACAAAGATCTAGAAATGTAAGATCAGAGAATTAAAATAGGTAAGATTAAGATGTATTCCTCCTCAAAGCGCATAGGGATTCTTCATTCTCTTTGTGTTTGCCACTAGGGCAGGCTGGAATAGACTCTAGGCTGTGGAATCAATGTTTTGTTTAAGTAGCTGTAGAAGACATTTTGAGAAACCCTGGATATACACAACTCCCTTCCCACCTCCTCTATCTTCTCAAATACTGAAACTTTAGACATGATCTCTCTGTGAGTCGTCTTAGAAGTCTAACTTGATAGCCAGTCCATAATAAAAGCTAGCTAATGGCCCACCTTCCATCTGATGTGCTCTGTTTCTGAAAGGAGAAAGAGTAGGTGACCTCCAAACTTAGGTCTAGGAGCAGGCAAAGGGAGAAGAGAAATACGGAATGAACAGGTGCTATGCTCTGGGCCTTGCCTCGTGGAGTGTTCTCCAAATCCTGTAGTGTTTGCATCGCTCTCAAGCCTGTCAAATGTACACCTGCTTGAGACCCACCTGGGCCTACTGAGCCTGAAGCTCTGCAGCCTGATGCAGTCTTCTCTGGAGATGATAGAGAAGATGGGTAAGAGCAGGTGCTGTTGGCTGTATGACCATGGTGACCAAGCTACTTCAACTTTTGCCAGATCTGTGCTGTGCTGGTCATGTGTCTCTATTAGGATGTTGATGAGGAGCTAACATATGTAAGAGCTCTTGGGACAGTCACAGGGGCAGCACCATTAGTATTTTCTGTGTTTCTATTCTGACAGCAAAGCGCTTTGTATCAGGTGAATATGAAAGGGTCTCTGTTGGCATTTCAGCATCTTCTTAGAATATGGTAGTCACCGAGGTGAAAGCTTAGCACAACAAAGTGCTATAAATTCAATTGAAATGATCCATTTGTGTATTTATTCAGCATTGCCTCTTAAACCCATGTGTATGCCTGCATGCATGTATGTAGTGTGTGTGTGTGTAGGTGTAGCAGTGCATCCTGGTTTGTAATACTTTATCTTCAAATTTATAGTTCCCTTTCTGCCTTTCTAGTGGCAAAAATTTAAATATGTACCTTACATTAAGGAAAGCTCAAGTTTCAAATGTTCTTCAATTGTTTTTTTTTTCTTTTAATCTGCTCAAAAACTGGAATCTCCTTGTTAGAATGAGTTTACCAGTATTGGAATTTTGTTTGTGTCTTCACTTTCCACTAAATCCAGACCCATGCACAGCAAAGATAGGCATTATGAATCTGCTTATTTTAAATAAATAAATTCTACTTTATCAAGAACATTTTTTCCCTAATAAAATGAGTTCTGGCCAACACAGCTGTTTCTGACAGGGCACCATGACCTTGAGTACAATCAGGAGGATGGCTATTTGGGCACCTCCTGCCCTTCTCTGGAATGAATGAAGAAAAGGCCCATGGTATTTTACCCAGGGGAATATTACCAACCTGGAGGGCACCTTAGAAGCTGAGTCAGAGGAACCCCGTGGGGACAGTTGTGCCTAACAGCCAGAACCTTCTAGGTCTTTGAGTGGAATGCCAGCTGGTCGATTTTAATTCCAGTGCTGATTTTAATTTGTAGATCTCTTCAGTTAGCTTTGCTGATTGGTAAAAAACATTTCCAGGTTGATTACAGCTTGTGGAAATTCACGTCCTAGAGACACAAAGAAGAGTGACATTGCTCTGTCTTTGGACCTGGAAGCCTTGATTATCAAACAAAATGGAATCTGAGTGGTGGCCAAGCGCAAGGTCACCAAAAGGTGCCTTAAAGATTTCTTTAGTTTGGGGATTTTCTTTTCCCTTGCCATTGTTATGTGAGTTGAGTCTGCTATGTCAGCAAGAGTCCAAATAACCACTTGGGGTGACTGTGGCCAGATGGGGAGTCTCCATTTGGGGGTGCAGAGTATCTTAGCTGAGGCTATCTCATTTTAGCTCTGCCAAAGTGTGATTAAGAGGAATCAGATGCATCTTGTTTGGTTTGGGGGACTCTTATTTCCCCAGAACTAAGGCGGGAACCCTTACACAAGCTGAGCAAGTCCTCTGACACTGAACTAGAGCCCCCAGTCTAACCCGAGAAAGGCCACACTTTACTGAGGAGTCAGTACACTGAGAAGGCCACAAGACACTGAAGAAGATGAATAGATGGGGGCAGAGAGTTCCTAGGTGCTGTGAGATTGTGCCTTCGAGTTTAATCCTTATAACCTTCCTTACACCCATTGTAGAAATGTGTGTTTCTTGCTCCACTTTGTTTCAGTATAACAAAATACCCAAGACTGATATTTTACAATGAACAGAGACTTGTTAGTTCACAGCCCTGGAGTAAGGGCAATCCACGATTAGGGAGCCACGGCTGGTGAGGACCGTCTCTTATGTCATTGCCAGGACAGAAATTAGAAAAGAAAGAGTGGAGAGAGATGAGGGGGAAACTTGACCTCCATCAGAAACCTTCCCTGGTGACAAAGATACCGTCCATTCATGAGGGAAGAGCCCTTGTGACTTAATCAGACCCCAGAGACCCACCTCAATACTGCTGTACTGGAGAAGTCACAACCCATGACTTTGGGGAGCACCTTCAGACCTTAGTAGATGCTAGTGGTGCCTTCGCACTGTTATAACACACTGTTATCTTGAATGGGAGGAACAGGGCAAAGTCAGGACAGTCTTGGGAGTGCCACCACAGCTAGCCATACTGGGAGCATGCATGCTCCTCTCAGGCACTGTGACCTTGGTGTGTGAGGCTGGCTCACGATTCTAACCCCGCCGCTACCCTGTTTCTATATCTAGCCAACTCTGATCTTTAAACGCACTGGGTTTTTTGATTCTCTACTTTTTCTGAGTCCTTGTTCGGTATTTTCAGCCTGTGGACTTTTCTAGACTTTTCTTTTTATAGATGGGAATGGAGGCCATAAAGCATGAGCCCCTGGTGCACAAGCCAAGAACTACTGCAAGGAATTCCTTCTAGTGGAATATTCCAGACAAGCTTCTTGACAAGGACACTTGCATATGTGGCCATCTCTGTCAGTGAGCTGTGGCCAGATCCTGCAGACAAACCCTCCAAATCAATGGGTTTCATGTCAAGGTTACCTGAACTCTTCTCATGAAAGCTTTCACCTCTTCTGTGGGGAGGTAGGAGGTGTGGTATGGGCATCTGTGTGGAGGTCAGAGGGCAGCCTAGGGCTTCCATGGGGTGTGGGCACCTGTGTAGAGGTCAGAGGAGCAACCTCAGGCATCAATTTTTGCAATCTACTTTGTGACAGTGTGTCTTACTCGCTGCTTCTTATATTAGGATGGCTGATATCTGTAAGTTGAAGGCCAGACTGGTCTACCAGAGATCCAGGCCAGCCAGAGCTATATAGTGTGTGAAACCCTGCCACACACACACAAACATGCACACACACAAACATGCACACACACACACACACACACACACAGAGCCTCTAGTACAGTGTTCCGTGGAAGCACAGTATCCTGTGCCTATATGTATATTTTATCCCAGTTAGTCCTGTTACCTTAAGTCTGTGTGTTATTTCTTGATTATGTAATGTTCAGCATGAGCTGGTGTGCCGCACACTTGGCCTCTAACTGGTGGTGGCATTTTGGGAGGTAGTAGGCCTAGCCAAAGGCTAGCTTGGGGTATATTCCAGAGGGTATGTTGTCTCTGTTTCTACTCTTCCCTCCCTTCCTATCTCCCTTTCTTCCTCGGTCCTATTTCCCTCCCTCCATACCTTCATACTTCCCTTCTTCACCCTCTGTCTCAGAGAGACAGCCTCGGAGTAAGGTGCTCTCTTCTTTAGCGTGCTTGCATGGTCGGGATGTTCTTCTGCCTATGCCCTTGGGTCCAAGCAATTATAGATTAAATCCTCTGAACCCATGAGCCAAAAGTAATCCCTCCTTCTTTGAGTTGTATCTGTCAAGCATTTTTGTCACAGTTGTAAGAAAGGGAATTAGCATACTAATGTCCCTTGCAGAGGACCTAGGCATCCTAAAGTCAAGCCTCACCCCCACCACCACCTTGGACCAGTAACCGATGGACTGCATTTGTTTAGCCAGTCTCCTGAGCATCAAGAACTGCCACGATCGTCACTATAGTGATCAATGGGCACGGCAGACACAACCATGCAGTCTGGATGCCCGAGGTAACTGCTGTAGTTAAGACAGAAACTCGATCCCCAGTGTCCACTGATGACCATAAACCATTGTCTTAGAGTTTCTACTGCTGCGATGAAACCCCACGACCAAAGCAACTTGGGGGTTTGTTTGGCTTCCACTTCCATATTACTGTTCCTCATTGAAGGAAGTCAGGACAGGAACTCAAACAGGAACCTGGAAGCAGGAGCTGATGCAGAGGCCATGNGAGGGTGCAGCTTACTTGCTTGCTTCCCATTGCTTTCTCAGTCTGCTTTCTTACAGAACCCAGGACTGCCAGGCCAGGGTGGGTCCCACCGACAATGGGCTGGACTACTCACAGATAATAGGAAGAAGCCCTACAGGCTTGCCTACAGCCCGACCTTATGGAGGTATTTTCTTAGTCGAGGTTCCCTTCTCTCAGATGACTCCAGCTTGTGTCAGGTTGACAAGACTAGCCAGTAAAACCATATAAACTTCATTTTTTTCCCACATTGTAATGATAATCTTTCTCACCAGCTTTTTTTCCATTGTGGTCTCAAATTTTACTTGCTCCCAGATCCATATTTCTGCTTTCCTCTTTCCTTTATTCCCTTCTCTTTTTTCTCTGTTTTCCATCTCCATTTTAGACAGCGATTTCCACTCGCCATCCTTTCTTACCAACCCCACCCTTTAGAAACAAAACCATAAGCCCATCCCAGGTCTGTGTGCCAGCCTTGCCCGCCAGTCTTGCCATATCCATGGTGCCCTTGTCTGCATCCTTATCTCGCTTCCTTAGATATTGGGTGCCTGTTGTCGCATAGCTAAAGCTCTGCACCTAACAACTGACCCTTGCCAGAGACTCTGTATGCAGGCGCACACCCCGCCTCCTACCTTCAACTTCTCTCTGGATCTCGGTTCTGGGGAATGCTGGCCAAAGTCTGCCCCTAACATGACTACTATAGCCTCCGCTTTCTTGGGGACTGGGGCTGGTTTTCCCACAGAGCTCTTCATACCGTCTGTGTTATTTCTGGATGAGGGTCATCTCTGACCTTGCTGAGTGGATCTTAGGTCTCTCTGCATCTCCACTTCAAAGCGTTGGACTCACAGTCCCCTCTTGCTGTTTTCCCTGAACGCCCCTCATCTCCCTGCCCCCGTCCCAGGGGCGCCGTCTGTCCACAGGAAGGGTGACCCATCCACCGCGAGGGGGAGAACATTAAAGAGGACAGACTTGCGTGTGCCCCTGAAGACTGCTAAGCAGCTGAGTAAACTCCCTGTCACTCTACCTACTGTTTCCACGTGGGAACGATGACAATAGCTCTCCATTCTAGCTCCAAGCTGCCTTGGAAGGGAGAAGCCTCTTTCCCATCTAAGAAGTCTAAGATTCTGAACTCAGATGCTGCACTGGCCTCAAAAAATGCCAATGGTTGAGAAGTGAACTTCATTCATTTATCACAGGATGTCTTGGGAAATAATCTCAAAAGAATTTTTTTTGTAATTTTGTCATTATAAAAAACTTTTTGAATGGGCGGTGAGCTAAATTCTCATGCTTATTTGCTTACATCTTGGCTACATGATCCTGAACATAACCTCATGTCTGAGACTCAGTTTCCCAGCTGAGAAGGGAGATATTGGTACTCCAGCAGTGATGATTATTGTAACAGCTAAGTAAAGCAAGCTAGAAGAGAATACTCTGTAAATGTACATGATTAGAATTTGATGCTTATTTTAAAGCAGTGAAGGCTGAGCATCCTTTATGTAAATTGCATGGGACTAGAAGGGTTTCTGGTAACTGGGGATAATTTTTATATATATAATGAAATATTTTGGGAATGGTTGCTAAGTCGAAATGCAAAATTCATTTTGACTTACATATATCTTATACACATAGCCTGATGATATTTGCAGAGGTTTGATGCAAGACTTAGTCTTTATATCATTTTTATATATTGTTTGGATCCTGATTTAATCTATTCTCATGCCTATTGTTCCCTACCTCCTACTTTTTAGAGTTCACTAGCCATAATTAAGCTCTTAAATAGCATCATAAATAAAACAATGCCATAATAAAAGGACACTAAATAGTCAGACCAATGAAATAACATTTGCAATTTACCCTAATTCCCAGAAAGATTTGATCTTGGTGAATTTGAGGGCCTGATAACTCATGTCCTGGGTCTTTCCTAATTAAGTTGTATCTGTATTCTATATGGTGTCATTTAGGGTGGAGCTGTGGCTGGTCACATAAATGGGCATGATCTGACTTCAGCCTCCTTTAATGACAAGACACAGTAGGAATGCGCCACAGGACAGCAGGTGACGCGCTGTGCCATTTGTCTGTCTTTCAGGGATTCTGACCTATTTTTGTTGGACACCCGTGCGGTGTGGGCCTCAGAAGAAGGCTGGCTGGAATTTGACATCACAGCAACTAGCAATCTGTGGGTGGTGACTCCACAGCACAACATGGGACTCCAGCTGAGTGTGGTGACTCAGGATGGTGAGTTGTGACTTGCATGCTGCCAGCATCTGCCCGCAGCCATTTTCACTCATTTCCTCTGTAGCAGCTGTGGCGGAACCATTGTTTGGAGCCCAGCCCTTGGCGCCTGGATGACCTGGTTTTCTCTTTCCTCATCACCATATCGAAAAGCAAGACCCTTCTTCTAGCAAGGGCTTAGAAGCAGGCTCAGGCCATGTCCCCTACTGTCCCCCATCCCTGTGCTAAGTGCCCCCATCCCCATCCACCCCAGCTGCTGCAGAAAGCAATGGTAGGATCTCTTCCTCAGGCTGAGCCGGGTGGGAGAATCCCAAGAAGGAGGCAGGAAACTTGGGGCATACGGCTCAGCAAGAGAGCGCACTTGTCTAGCATGTGTGAGTCCCTGGGTTCTACCCAGCACCAAAAGATAGAAGAATTGGAAGGAAAGAGAGGGAGAACGAGAGCCTGGGAAGAGGAAAGCCATTAGAATCTTGACTGTCCCATGAGGAAGCTTCCCCTCCTTACTGGCTCCCTGCTTCAGTTGTTCAACTCCCTCACAGTCGTTCCATTGGTGGGGAGAAATATAGCCAGAAAGGAAGTGTGAATACTGACGCACAAAAGGACCGGAGGTGAGAGAGCACACACTCTGTTAGTTGATTCTGTACTCTGGGAGGCCATTTTGAGTCTTCCTATCTAAAGGGAGCCAGCTAGGGTGGGAGACTGTGTGGGGCCTTGCCCATGTTTCCCACTCTTTACTACTTTACTAGCCCACGGAAGACTAGAAAGAGCCGCCTCATTGTGTAGCTTTGAGACGAAGGTTCTGTGGAGTAAAGAGGGGTGGGCTTTGGTTTGCATTAAAGGACTCCACGTCAACCCCCGCGCGGCGGGCCTGGTGGGCAGAGACGGCCCTTACGACAAGCAGCCCTTCATGGTGGCCTTCTTCAAGGTGAGCGAGGTCCACGTGCGTACCACCCGGTCAGTCTCCGGTCGGCGTCGGCAGCAGAGTCGTAACCGTTCTACCCAGTCACAGGACGTGTCCCGGGGCTCCAGTGCTTCAGGTGAGTGTGAACAGAGGCTTGGTGCCCATTAGTACAAAAGTACCTATGACCCCAGGTGTTGGACGGCTTCTGCTCAGNCAGCCGTGGTAATGTCCCAGCCACAGACACCTGTATGGGATCCTAGGCCCCTCAGCATAGAGTGCTATTACCAGAAGACTGGAGCTGCAGGCATCCACATTGCCTCTTGGTTCCGATAAGCATCTTTCTGTTGGATGGGATGACTGTAACTCTTTATATTCCCTTACCACAAAAAATCATGGGAACACTCCAATTATTTTAATTTTTAGATTTGTTTTATTTAACTCATAAATATGTTGCCTGTATGTGTCACATGTGTGTCTGGTGCCCATGAAGGACAGGTGATGTGCCAGGTCCCCTGGAACTAGTTAGAGATGGTTGTGAGCCACTGTGTGGATGCTGGGAACCAAACCCAGGTCTTCTGCTTGAGGCCAGAGAGGTTTCAGATGTTTCTTTTCTTCAGATTTAGAGATTTCTTGGGGATAAGACCTATGTTTGATGACAAAGTTAATTTATATCCCCTATTCACCTTATGTACATATAATGTATGTTAATTTTATGCAGTATCTTTAGTGAACTTTGGTTTGAGTACTACCCATCAGCCTGTGCTTTTCAGACTATGAGTGCTCAACTTCCATGAAGAACTGTTATACATTCATGTTCAATAGGGCGGAGAGATGGCTTAGAGGTTAACAGCACTGAGTGCTTAATTGACCAGGGTTCAATTCCCAGCACCCACATGCCAGCACACAACTCTCTGTAACTTCAGTTCCAGGGGACCTGACACTCATGGCAAAATACCAATGCACACAAAACAAAACAACAAAACCAGCACCCCAAACCTTTCATGCTCTATCGACTTCACCAGAACTCTTGGCTGGGAGCAATAGTCCACTCAGAGCCTCCAATATGGATTTTATCAGCTCACTTAACTGGGAAATTCAGAGTTTCTTGTTTCTGTTTGGTTGGATTGTTGGAAACTGATGGTACTAGAAAGTTCTATTTCTTGTTGGTGGAATCCTCAGAAAGATGGTCAGTGTATGGTAAGATTTCTCAGAGTCTCAGGATGACTTTGGCAACCTCATCTTCAATTACAAGAGTTCTCTCCCTTGCTGGGTTCAGCAGGAAGCCAGGCCTTGGTGCTCACTGGGCTGGCTTGTACCATGTGCCCAACCCTGATCACCTTGCTGCCTAGGAAGAACTCTGATTGGCCAAGCCTGCAGCAGGTACTCAGTTCTATTCTGGACCAGCAAATAATTCTAACTCTCAGAAGTCTTCTCTAGAACTGGGAGGAGTGGGAAATGGAAGCTCCTAGTAGAAGCAAGTGCATAGCAGTCAAGTGGTACTGAATTCGAACCCCAGCTGTTCATGCTAGAGCAAGGGCTCCTGAGTCTTGGATTCCTTGGGTTATTGAACTGCCCAGAAAACAAGTGTTGACATTGAGTATCTGCAGTGAGACTTTCTGTCAGAATTTTCTTTCTTGCAACCTTGTGACTTTGGAGAAACCTGCCCAGTGGGCCTGCGCTTCAGTTCAGCCCTCTGTCAGTGAGGGTGCAGGCTACCTCACAGCGTTAGGGTTTGGTGAAATGCAGTCACATGGCACATAATCACCTTCAAAGATGACTTACAGCCACTTGTATGAAGTAGGTGCTTAGAATGCATGCTGGGATCCCAAGGAAGTAAAACCCTTCTAGAGGCTGTATTTATTTTCACGGCAGCTCACGGCAGCTGTCATTCTTGGTACCCAGGAAGAACGAATGCAGCTTCTCAAAGCACCCCACTTTTCCTTGGGAGGAAGTGTCCCCTAGATTTTAGGCTGTGATCTACTATGCCTTTTATGCCAGTGATTTGGAGGTGACCCCTCAGTAGCCACCACCCAGCATGCTGTGACATTTTGCCTCTCCTCGTTAAGGTGTTTCTTGGGAGCGCCGCACAGCATGGGTGTTCCTGTATTTCTTTACCACTAGAAGCAGTCAGGGTTGAGGCTTTAAAAGAAAGAAGAAATAAAAAGGAACGCCTGCTTTGCTTTATTTCCCTGGGAGGCAGACTGCTGAATTGAATTAATGGTCTACATTCTCCTTTGGGGCCTGATGATGAAGTCAGCCAGTGGTAGGGTTCATCTGGGAACTGTGGCCAGTTTGGTTACTAGGACCTCAGACTGTGGAGGCGACCCTGGCAGTGCTGATTGCTTTTGAAAATGATAATTTCCCATGACCGGCTCAACACTCACCCTGCCCGCCTCGCACACAGGCCAGTTACTTTTAATTAGGAAAATGTGTTGTCTCTGATTTGGGCTTCAGCAAAGTCATCCCTCTCCTTTTCCCCAAGTCCCTTTCAACTTTTTCTTTCAATTTGATGAGTTAAAATTAATTATGGATATTAATTAGTGGCCTGATTTGCCATTCGGTCCAAGGGTTCCTGTCGCCCCTCCACCTCCCTACTCCACTTTCCAACCCAGTCCTCCTAGATTGCTGTGTTCCTTCAGTAGTTCAGGGCAGAGGAGCCATGCCAAGTCCCTCTGTTCTCGCGTATTTAAACCCCCAAGAAAGCGCTGAGATGATGGGGCCTATCATCTCTGTCTTCTCTGAACCTCTAGGGAATTGAGAAGGGACTCTTTTTTTTTTCTATTAATGGAAGTGGGCATGCAGAGAGAGATATTTCTACCTAAGAATGGATTTCTAGGGCTGGAGATGCAGTTCCATGGGTAGAGTATCTGCCTAGCATGCACAAAGCCCTGAGTTTGACCCCTATACTGTGTTAACTGAGTGTGGCAGTGCATGCCCATAATCCTAGCACTTGGAAGGTGGAGGCAGGAGGATCAGAAGTTCAATGTCATCCTTGCCTACAGAGCGCCGGAGGCCAAAGTTCTTGGATATAGTATAAAACTGTCTCAAAATAAATACATAAAAACCCTAAAGCCAACTAACAAACTAACTCAACAGCAACAAACCACAAGGGAAACCAAGGAAGAAAAGAAGGAAGATTTTCAGAAATCTGGCCTGTGCTTGGAGAATGGGCATAATGTCTTTCTAGGCTTTCCTTCTAGGCTGTTGAAGGGTCAGAGGTTGCAGGACAAACTAGTCTTCAAGAAAAGAGGCCAACTACAGTGTGACTCCATCTACAGTGTGACTCCACCTACTCCCCCCCACACACCTTGCCCTGCCCCGAATGCCTCTCAGGAGATTGAAGGGAGAGATTCCTATTCTTCGGCTGCCCCCTTCTTCCATGGTACACTCCCGGGGCACTGGCCTTTCTTCCCAAAGAGGCCCTGTCTAGAAGAAGCCCACCAGGGACATCTCGCACCTGAGTAAAGATGTCAGCCTCGTTCATCAAACCACCTGTCATCAGGCTGAAACATGACAAGCAGCTGTGTTAGCAACTGAGCGGTGGCTTCCTGAGACAGCCAGGCCTACGCACCACAAGGAAGGGGCCAAGAGCCCTCCCGCCGCCTCCTGGCCCCTGAAGCCCACCCCAACCTGCTCTTCCCATTTGTACTTGACTTCACGCTGGCCCCTGCAGACATGTGCACTGGACAGTGGGTCAGAGGGAAGTCTCCCTGCATGGTGTCCACGTGCCTCTACAGCTGTCCTCTCCGCAGGAATGGTGGACATTGGCTGAGCTGCACTGCTCTCATGGGCTTGCATGGCCTCAGGACGTGTCTTTATTGTTTTTACACCTGTTTGACGGTGCTGGCCCAAGTTGCTCTGTGTAGCCCAGGAGGGATCCTTATGAATCTGGTGATTGTTTCCCAGCCCCAGGTCTTGCCAGTCTGGTGTGCTCTGAGCCCTGCCCTGGGTCCTTGCACTGCAGTCCGAAGTCTCTGCCGGCTGCCCGTCTCTCCTCTTCTGTAATATTTCTCTTGGCCTCTGCTGTTCTGTCCTGTGGGGGAACTGTGGTACCACTTGCCCAGTCCATTGCGAGGTCAACGCATGGAAGGCCTGGAAGGATGATGTCCTTTGGCAATTCTTGGTTCTGCGGCAGCTACTTCTTCAGAGCCCTCCATGACACATCTGGGCAGGAGAGGAACATTGATGTCATTTCAAGTCGTCTAATGAGTCTGGTGCTGTGACTTTGAACTGGTCTTTGTTTTATCAGATGATCACTGGAATTTTACTGTAGCTTCTTTCTTTTTGCAAGGGAGAGGGCGTTGTCCTTTGGCGGCTCTGGGCTTGGAAACCGGGACCTTGTGCTTGTTGGGTTACTGCTTTTCACTGACCTATAGTTCAGTCTTTGCTATCACTGCTCACAGATAATGGGAGATTTTGTTCTTGTTTCTGCCTATGACATAGCAAGTCCTCAGGACTGAGCATCCTGGGGCACGGTTCTGTCATTGTTCGATTGCTACCTGGGAATAAATTCTCCTTCCCTTTCTTTCCCACCCACCTGAGCATACATCTAAGACCTCTCAGGAAAACATGAGCATCCAACAGCTCCATGTGCTGTTCATCTCGTGGGCAGTGCGTGTCTCCAGCCCCTTATATTCCCCACCAGCGTCCATTTGGTCGGCTGCCAGCACAAGAAAAGTAACCAGAAAGAATGTCTCAGAAAACATGTCTTCAATGACTTCATTATGATACTCAATCTTTGCTGTAGAGTTCAGGGGCCCCGAGTCACAGATTGGGGCTCACATCTATAGTGAGTGTTCCTGGTACTTCATTTCTAGCTCCCATGGGCCGAGGATGCTGAAGTCGAGGGAGTCAATTTACCATAAGCATCATGGTTCAGAAGAAGCCAGGGCCCGGGCCTGAAAATGCGAACTTTTTGATTTTTCAAAGGAGGGTGGGGGTTTTACTTTGTCTTTTTGAGCTTAAGTTAGAGTTTTAGAGCCTGACCTTGGCTTCTAGATGCTTCAGCTAAGAAGGGTGTTTGTTCAGAGTGTGCTAAATGTGGGCTAGTGACTCAAAAGTTGGAATTGTTTCAAAGCCCACCTTTATCATGCTTGGGTTTTGCTATTAAATTGCTTTAGGATAATAGTTATTAGGGGAGCAATAGACAGGAAGACCCCTTTTGCCTCCTCCCTAGGTCTCCCCCTGTGATTGTCAGCAATTGTATAAGGCAGTCCAGGCCAAGCATCCCCAATATGAAAGATTCCAAAATTGAAACACTTCATCTAACACCATTTGAGCATCCTGTCCATGTTCAAAAAGTTTCACGTTTTGGGGAGTTTTTGTATCAAAGAAGGTCGGTTTAGGAAAGGCGATGCAAGTATTCCAAAATCTGAAACACTTGTGGTCTGGTCCAGAGCATTTTGAGTCTCCACCTTAATAAAGCAAAATAGGCAGGCGTAAGATGCCCAGTAAGTTATAGTGATGAGCAGCCATGGGAGGATCCAGGGAGTCAGGAGACACCTCAATCCAGGAAGTGACAACTGAAAGGAAGTCTCAGCCAGTTCATGAACTCTTGGTGTTTAAGGGAAATCATGTCTGTTTTAAGGCATGCAGCTGAGAAGAGACCAGTGTCATATACTGATGAAATGGTATGTGTGCAGCCTTGAAATCCTTGAACTACACTGGACTGGGGCCTTCCTGTGGCTCTAGTACTGATGTACCAGTATAAAAGAAATCTAGACAGAAAGCCAAGCCCTTCTGCAGCCTCTTAAGAAGTTTTTGAAACCCGAACTCTGAACCCTAGTGACTCCCCTGCACTTGCCTGATGTGCCAACACAAGGAGCTGGCACCTCCTGCACCCCCCCTCAATGGCACGTTGTTCCACGGGTAGAGTGAGTGGGAGCCAGAGACATTCCATTGGATAAGATGGGGCGTAGAAGCCCAGAGATAAGGCAAGGACAGCTAAGCCCCTGAAAAGAGGTATCATGGTAGGAGCTACTGTTTTGCTTTTGTCCTTATCATTTGAGGAGAAAGGGGGGATAGGAGTGGGTATGTCCTCTTTAAAAAGAGAAGGAGAAAGAGGAGGAAGGGAGGGAGGGAGGGAAGGAAGGAAGGTGTGAGGGAGAAGAAAGGAAGGCAAGAAACTGGGAAGTCAGGCCATTAGGCTTGGCAGCAAGTGCCTTTACCTGCTGAGCCATCTCACTGGCCCTGCCCCCCTGTCTTGGAGCGGAGAACCTATATGGGGTGACCGAGGGCCAGGGTTTGCTTGCTATATTAAGCTTATAGCAGCCAGCCCTTCTTGAAGGGGTTGTCTTGAGGCTGGTACCAAGTGTTCATGTCAGCATGTCCCTGGGCTGTCTGGCATCCTGGAGGCCAAAGACAGTCGTGGGCTTTATTTAGAGCAAAGGCGTCCCTGCCTCTGATCCTCCCCAGACAGCACCTGTGGCTCATATGTGCTCAGACCTGCCTGGACAGCATGTCACTTGTTCCTGATGGTTCTGACCTGGGGTCTGGATGGAGAACTAGTGGCCTTTAGGTGGCACTGCTGGTGATTCCTCAGATTGGTGCATAGGCTGCCCGTGAGTGAGACACTGTGTCCATGGGCCCTATCATTGGCCTTGTGGCTAGAGAAGCTTGTGTTTTCATGGTTTTGTTTTTGCCTCTAACTCTGTACCATCGCCTTCCTCTGCCCCCACTTGGACAAAGCTGTAGTCTCTTCTTTTCTCCCATTTACATGGATATGTTCTTATGAAATTTTAGCTGCATACTCTTTATGTTTTTAAACCTGGCCTTCCTCAGACCCCTCTTTTAAACAGATATCAATGGTGGTATGTGTAAGAGGATTTTTTATTTTTGCTGCCTGTCAATCTATAAAAACAAAACACACCAAAAATTGGGTCAGCATCATTCCACGTGGAATCCAGGGCACCGAACCCTGAGCTACAGAAACAAGCATTCCAAAGGTCAGTGACTTTCACAAATATTTATATGCTCTTTGCCAGCGCTCACCATGGAACTATAAGGAAACACAAGCTTGGCCTGAGAATATCTGTAGGAAAGGAAACAGGAGGATTAAATTCCTGCCTTTCCTCTCTCTGGCCCCAGTCCTTAATAACAAAAACATCAATGTCTGGCTCTAAAAGAAATAGCTTCTCTTTCCAGAAAGTCCTCTGTGCTGAGCACTGAGGGAGTCAATCCAGGTGTGCTCGCAGACAGCTGGGATGGCTGGGAAGTGGACAAAGTTCTTGGGTTACATGATGTTAGGCCTGCTGCAGAGCGGAAGCTAGGAATCCAGGGGTGAAAGAGTTGTTCCTGTGTTCTCACCCCAGTTCTCAAACGCTGACCAACCAGGTGACCTTTAGTTCACTTCTAACATGAGCCAGCTCATTAGAGGAAGGTCCCCAGAAGGAATGCCGTTTCCTATCAAACACTAACTATCCTGAGGTCTCCAAGCCACTTGTGTTTGTGTCTGGTTTTCCTACAGGTTTGAGGCACTCCTTCATATTTAATTGTTTTCTCCAGAAGGCTGTCTTTATGATTACCATTTTGTTATAAACTCAGAAATGGCCAAATCGGAGATCTAGAACAAGGTGGAGTGGGGCCTGGGGTCCTGGAGTTTCTGTCCCCTCTCCAGGTGCACGGCTCTCTCACAGCATTGGAATATACACTCATCTGGGAATGTCGCCGAGCCCCATAATTCAGGATTTCTATGTGGTGGCTCAGTCCATTTTGTGTTGCTATAACCAAGTATCTGAGACTGGGTACTTTATGAAAAAAAGCTTGTTTTAGCTCATGGTTTTGAAGCTGAAAGGTTTGGTCAGGTACATGTGATAAAGACCTCATGAAGTGCCACAGGATAGAAGATAGTTTCACATTGAATCTAAGGACAGAAAATGATACATACAGAACATAGTAAACATGGGGTCTTGGTGGAGGTTTCTGTCCTGCCCAGTCCCGCAATAAACACACAAAAACTATATTATTTACAGTACTGTTTGGCCAATAACTTAAGCATATTGCTAGCTAACTCTTACATCTTAAATTAGCCCATTTCTATTACTCCATATTTTACCATGAGTCTCATGCCATTTCTATTATTTTATATTTTACCACAAGGCTCATGGCCTACCTGCAAGGTTCCACCTAGTGGCTCATGTCTTTCTCCTCTGGTGGCTCCATAGCTTCTCACTGACTCCACCTTCTTTCTCCCAGCATTCAGTTTAGTTTTCCCGTCTAGCTCTACTCTGCCTTGTTACAGGCCAAAGCAGCTTCTTTATTCATTAACCAATAAAAGTAACACATATACAGAAGGACTTCCCATATCAGTGGGGTGTCCTTGTTTATAGAAATCTACTGTCAAGGTAACTGATCCAGTCACTAGAAAGGCATGTAGCACCTTGTGAGGTGGTGCCCCATAACATCATCACCTCCTGTGAGGCCCACCTTTTTTCTACCCTCATACTGTATATGAGGACCAAGTTTCCAGCATACAAAACTTTGAACAACATACCATATATGAGCCATAGAATACTGGATTTTGTTGTTCTGCACAATCAAATCATTGGTCACATGATTATACTCAATCTCCAAAGGTGAGGCAGACCCAGAACTCTAACCTTCTTATCATGTGCTAGGGTTTTCTGGTGAGCAGCACCCATCTTGAAGTTTTCTAGGGGCCTACAATGAAGGATATAGGTATGGGTGTGTGGTGGGGGTCTTGTTAACATAACAAAGACACTCCTCTCAGCAAATTCCAAGGGCTTTCTATGCCCTCCGCTAGGAAATAGAGACAAAAAATAGATAATATATATATTTGAGACAGGACATCACTTTGTATCCCTGGCTGAACCAGAACTCATTTTGAAGCCCAGGCTAGCTCTGAATTCATGGTGAGTGCTCCTGCCTCAAATTTCCCAAGTTCCTAAATACTGGGATTACAGGTGTGCACTACTATGCCTGATCATGTGCATTTCTTATTATTCTGCACCTGATCTCTGAAGGAAATTTATTTAGAAACCTCCACTTTTTATATGGCCAGTGATTCTAAAACTAATCTAAAAGATTGAGGAAGTTTGGAGGAAGGACAAGCCAGAACTAGATACATTAAGGCCATTCCAGATGAGTACCAAAGTCAGGGATCATACGGGACAGTTGCAAGAGTACAAGGACCTAGGGCCTTGGAATTTTCAGAAGACCGTACCCATGCACTCAGCTGGCAGGAAAGGAGAGATCTGAGGTCCCAAGGAAAGTGAGGAGGTCTTACAGCTGGGTACAAAATTGTATATTAGTGGGGTTATCCTTAAAGATATTTAACATTTGAATGTATATTTTTGTTAATTTTACCATCAGTCTACTTAGTAATCTTTCTTTAGTCTGAGTTAACTTTTGAGAAGTTTGCTGTTTAATATACTCTAATTTCACTGGATTTTGATATCATAGGAATTTCTTTATTCTGTTTAGTACTCAGCATGCCTTTTCTTTGAAGGTGTTTATCTTTCTCAATTCTAGGAAATTCACAGAGCCTTTTAGGTCTCCAAATATCACTTGCCCCCTATCACTGTTGTCAGGAGTTCCAGACAGAAGTATGTTGGGTTTAGTATTCTGTCTTCCAAGTCTCCCTATAGATAGTCATATTTTCCTACCATTTACTTTTATATTTGAAGGTTTCTTTAAATGAATAGTAATTCTTCACTCAAGTCTTCCATTCCATTTCCAATATTTATGGTTTTTATATAGTCTACCTGTTCCTTTTTTTTTGCACTCACCTATCTTTTCCTATCTGCCCTGTTCTTTTGCCATAATGTTCTTGCTTTAGCATTTCCTGCCTTTCTATTATTTAAGCTTCCTTTGTAGCAACCTTATCTAGAGGTTACTCTGACCTGCAATCCCTGAAATTATGCTTCCTTTCCTCTTCTTTCTTTTTCATTGATGGGTTTATTTTCATCAGGAAAGGTTTGTCTATGTTCAGAATGAGAATCCTCCATGCCATGAATAAAGAAATTCCCCTCTGAATTTGCTTCTCGTGTGGACTTAAAACTACAGGTGAGGGAGGGGGCTCTCCTGCAGGGTCAGGTAGGCGGGGTGGGGGGTTAGGATTTTGTTGTTGTTGTTGTTGTTTTGTTTTGTTTTTTTTCAAACAGGGTTTGTCTGTGTAACAGCCCTAGCTGTCCTGGAGCTCGCTCTGTAGACCAGAGTGGTCTTGAACTCACAGAGATCCACCTCCTCTGCCTCCCAAGTGCTGGAATTAAAGGCTATGCCACCACTGCCCAGCTGAAAATGAGTAGATTTAGAATCAATAAATACTTGCCCCACATCTCTCTTTCCAGGCCACTAGCCTTGGTTGATACTGTTTCTTTACAGAATTCTGAGTTCTGCATACTTCTGATTTGGGGTTAGGGTTAAAGTGTGAAATTCCGGTTCCAATACATCTGTTAAGGAACTCACTGGTTCGCATAGCTGATGGACAAGCGCAGGGGTGGTGCTGTGCTCCAGTCTCTATCTTTTCTTGGCCAGTTTAGAGGAAAACTCTTCCTCCCAAACTTCTTCTCCTCCTTTCCTTTCTCTGCCCTCTTATGCCTAACAAACACACCTATGTGTCTTTTAAAACCAGAGCTCTGAACGCCCCCCCCCGACTCATCAGACCGTCCCAGACTCACTTCACACCTCTACTAAAAGGTCCAAGTCATTGGTGGCACTGTGAGTCCTTCATTTTTCCAATGTTATCTCCCAACTCCAACCCATTCCAACAGAACTGCTCTCTCCCTCCCCCCAGCCCCTCACTGTCCCTTCTGTAAGCATCAGCAGTATTGACTCTGCATGACTCTTGAACATGCCATTTGTATTCTGAGTTGGAGCTGGGCACCCAGAGCACCTTTCTCACACAGCCCCTTTGAGTCTCCAAGACAGAAGCCATACGTGATTCATCTACTTCCCTGGCTCCAGGCAGGAGACATGCATGTCACAGAAAAGCTGCTCTGATGGGCTGAAATGAATCAAGGTGTCCCAGGCCTCCTGGTGAGGGTGGTTAAGCCAGGCCAGTGGCTCCTGGATTGCACAGGCAGCTCAGCAGATTGTTTCGGGGAAATGCTGGCTTTGGAATGGCTTAGGGCACCTAGAAAGGGCTCGACAACAGCAGTGAGGCTGGAACCCATGAATAGGAGAGTGTGGCTTCCCACTGTCACCCTTTCCCCCCATTTGGGGGCCAGAAGCTATCACCCAAGCTCCATGCCATGTCTGGATAGTCCACATGTGAAATACAATGACAGTTACCTGTTAATGACTGCCATCTCTCAAATCCAGTGGAGATCGCCACACATCCATCTTCAGACCTGCACAAGGCAGATAGATTACGTGATGCACATCCGCTGTTGAAAGGTTGCCTGAAATAACGGTGCCAAAGCAGACCCCAGGACGGGCAAAGTGCGGTGTGTTCTAAAGCTCCTCTGGCTCAGTGCCAACTTGCTCTAATGCTCGTCACACTCTTTCACAGACAAGGGGAATGTATTATTTAAACACTTGAGCCACTTTTATTTTTAAGCCAGATTAGAAAAAAAATCAAATGAATAATTCCCCCAGTGGCTCTAAATTTAGGCAAACAACTGGGAACTCAACCAAACTGTTGGGAGACCATGTGTGTCAACAGGGGCCTGGCTCAAAGTTGCCCGGAGCATTACACAGTGCCTGGCATATAGGAGAGGAAAGCTTTCACATATGTTTTTAAGTGAAGGGATTAATGAGTACCTCTTTTTTATCTCCTCCAACAGACTACAATAGCAGTGAATTAAAAACAGCCTGCAAAAAGCACGAGCTTTATGTGAGCTTTCAGGACCTAGGATGGCAGGTGAGTCCTCAGAATAAGGATGGGCCTCGATGGGTACCTTGTTCATACCTCACCCATAGCTGCCGCCATCAGCTTCTGGGAGGAGCTGATTCTGGAATCCCAGGAGCTGTCAAATATTCAAGCTGCTGGAGTAAGGCAGGAAAACCTTGTGCCCCCCCCTTTACGGTTTTCTTTCTTTCCTCATTCTTTCAAAGCCTGAAGGGCATTTGGACATTTAAGCAACTTTTACTTAGAAACAGGATTACAAAAAAAGAATCTGATTAATAATTTCCTCAGTAGCTCTAAATTGGCTCACCCAGTGGGAGACGTTTGGCTTATACCAAGTCCAGCTAAATGTGATGAGAAATGGGAGATAGGAATTGTTCTCTATGTAGGTGGCGTTACTTTGACAGGGCTGTAATGGGATCCTGCAGATGACCCTTTGGGTCTATGTAGACATGACAGATCCTGACCTACAATCTTTTAACTGACCATTTTTCAGCTATATGATGATGTAGGAGCAGTGTGTTCTCTATATATAGTGCCCTGAGTTTTGAGGTTTAGTCTTTCTGGGCTGGAGTCTCCTCATCATTGGACATGATGGGTGAAAGCAGCTCTCAGTCAGCCCCACAGTGCACTGTGCCTAAGATAGGATGCTCGATATTTTAGGTGTTATGGGCATTTAACGCTGGTGTTTTATTGAAATGTAACCCCCATCCTAAGTCAAGGAGCATTTAGTAAATGGAGTCTTTTTGTCTAACTGTCCCATCTCAAATAACCAACTCAGAGGCTTACATTAATTACAAATGCTCTGCTGATAGCTCAGGCTTATTACTACCTAACTCTTACATTTAAATTAACCTATTTCTATTAATCTATGTATTTCCATGTGTCTCATGGCTTTACCCATCCTCCAGCATGCCTTGCTTCTTGGGCCACTGGCTGGCTTCTCTCCCAACTCCACCATCCTTCCCATCATTCTCAGTTTGGCTTTCCTGCCTAACTTCCTACCCAGGTACCAGCCTGTCAGCTTTTTATTAACCAATGAGAGCAATACATATTCACAGTGTAGAAAGGATTCTTCCATGGCAGCATTTGTCCATCAAGCCAGCCACAAGCTCAATCCCAGACCTAACAGGTTTGTAGCAGCTAAGTCACACGAGCCCATGGAAAGACTGAGGCTCTATGGTCAGACCAACCACGTTTATACATCAGCATCACTTGAATGTGAACTTGGGCAATTCCCAAACTTCCCTGCCTGTCCCCATGCTGTGTGCACCATGATTAATGTCTTCTCTTGGGGTCACTGAGAGTGCAGATGATGTAGGGGTACCTAGTGATCTTTCACTTCCTTTTGCTTTATCTCAAGGACTGGATCATTGCACCCAAAGGCTATGCTGCCAACTACTGTGATGGAGAGTGTTCCTTCCCACTCAACGCGCACATGAATGCCACCAACCACGCCATTGTACAGACCTTGGTGAGTGCCCTGACTTGGCAGTAAGTGGGCTCAAGCCCAGACCAAGTTATTATTTCTAACAGTGCCCGCTCCCATTTCTGTTTTGGAACAGGTTCACCTTATGAATCCCGAGTATGTCCCCAAGCCATGCTGTGCACCAACTAAACTGAATGCCATCTCAGTTCTTTACTTTGACGATAACTCCAATGTCATCTTGAAAAAATACAGGAATATGGTTGTGAGAGCTTGTGGATGCCATTAAGGCGAAGCCCGTTGCTAGTGACTCTGCCTTGGATTCCTAACTAAATCTGCCTTAGCACACATGAAGAAGCACAGTGAAGTGGGGTAATGGCACTGGAGCATCTCCCGCTGGTGCCTTTGCCCAAGGGGGATCTTATGAAGACCTTGCTGACGACGTCCCCAGGTCACACCTGAGCAGTTGCTCATCTGCAGGAAGTTGTGCTTTCAGTACAGGCCTGGTAACTGCAGAAACATGCCGGAGCTCACTGCTCCCAGTCCCACCCAGACTAGTTTTAGCATTAGATCTAGCAGTCTGCGGTGTAAGCAGAGAAGGACCTCGAAGGAATATGAAATACCCGACGGAAAGAGCAGCTGGTTCAGTAGCACCCGTCACCGGGAGATTCTGCAGGTGACAGAATGCAGTGGAAGGAGGAGCTCTATCAGATTCCATTCCCAGCAAGGCCAGCTCATCCTAGACCTGCATCCTGACCACCAACATGCTCTGGGGAGGTGCCTTTTGTCTGCTGTTGCGGTTACATGTTTTTTTTGTTGTTGTTTGTGGTAGTGGTGGTGTGAAAATGTACTAGTTTCGGTCGAAACAAACTGAAGCACTTCTGCACCCCCTTCCTCCCTGAAGTCTTTACTAGAACCCAAAGTAGAAGGGCGATACTGTGTGGTAGGGTGTGAAGCATCTGCAGCAGCCTTCCTCTAAGCCATGGACCAGCAGAAAGTGACTGCAACTCTCAGCGGGCTCGACAAGCACATTCATACAGCAACACCGGCTCCAGCACACCAGCTCTCCAACTGCTCTTTGCCTTTTCCCTACGGTAGCACCCATGGCTCAGGACTAGTCTGCAGCAGAGACCCAGAGGAAGGGCCCTGCCTCTAAGAATGGGTTTGTCAAGGTGAGCATGGTATTTGTGAACCAAAACCACAGTTTCCTCTTGTAGAAAGTAAGAATCAGATTAAATCTTAGGATATTTTTTAGATGTCTTTTTCACAATCATGTACTGGGAAGCAATTTCGTACTAAACTGATTAAATAATACATTTATAATCTGTAACTGTACTTACAGCTTTTTTGTAAATAGAAACTATAATTTATTGTCTATTTTATATCCATTTTGCTGTAACATTTAAGCAAAGACCAGACATTTTCTTTAAAAAAAATTTTATTTAGAAAGTATAAACCAATTGTACCACTTGAGTTTTCTTTTAATACAAGACTCATGTTGCAAAGCTGAAGCCACTGTGAGCTGGGCCTCAAGGACAGCTGTGAACCACACATGATTAATAACAAATGTCTCGAAGGGGCCAGCAGGGTGCCTTTGCTGATCAGGAAGTAGATGTGGTCTTGTTTCTAGCCCCCTTACAATTCATTCTGTGCTAGGTGTTGAGTTCACCTGCTCATGGAAGGTGTGTAAAGGGGCACAAAGTGCTCCTGAGGACAAGCAACTCAATGCAAAAGAGAGGCTTGGCGCGAGCTTAGCTGCATCTTTGTACAGGTGAGAGTGGCAATGTCTACCATCCAGGATGACAAGAAGTAGAAGGAGCTAGTGCGATACCCAGCCTTGGGCAGTCTTTGGTCTGGAGGTCTGATGGATCCTTCTGCTCATACAGTACAAGGTCAGCCTCCGTGAGGGTGGACATGAGAGAGAGCAAGCTGCTGAGAGGAGCGCTTGGGAAGAGGGTCAGAGCTGTAGCTAGGAAGGCCAGACTGAAGCTGCAGTCTCCCTGGGCCTGAAAAGCCCATTGGGTGCTTTTGCCCCAGGAGGCAAATAGAATGGTGAGGACCACTGTGTGGCCCCTCCCACACCCTCCGTTCCGGCAGAAGGCAGCTTCACCTTCCACCTATGCCAAGCAGACAAGAGGATCCTTTGAACCTACATCAGAAGTGCCATTCACATGGCTCCGTGGCTTACCTCACCTCTCTCAATGAGAGAAGTACTGACAGCCAGGAGCCCAATCTTAGCTATGAAGGTATTTCTTAAATTCTGTGGATTTTTGTTTTGTTTTGAAATCTCCAAACTATGGACCACCATATTATAAAGTCAATTGTGACCTTCAGATCATGCCACAGGCCACCTTTTCCAGAATTCAGGCAGTTCAAAAACCTGCTTTTGGATGATGCATTTCTGCCAACAGGGGTCAGCAATTTGGTTTTCCTTAACTATATTTTCGTTGCAAGGGAAGCCAATTTAATTTTGTCAAGAGAAGGTTACAGGACGGATTGCCACTGAAAATATTTGCCTGGGGACCATGAGCTATGATTAGAGAAACGCAACCAAGATCTGTGGTGTGTGGTGCTGGAGAAGCTACACAGGCTTAGAACACGCAGCTCTCTCATTAACCCCAGTGGGAACAGAGATGTCCGTCTGCTGTCACTCCTCTGCACAAGGTGAGGAAGCCAGGATGCATGACCTCCCAGGGGTTTCTAGAGTTCATCCTTTGCCTGGCGCAGGACAAAGCTGTGCAAAGAATCAAGGTCTCTACCTCCATTGTGCTCACCCACTTTTTCACCTCCTCGGAAAAGCAGCAATGTGGGATAGCCTCGTACCTTTAAAAGAGAGGGGGGAAAGTACTTTAAATCACACAAATTATTCCTTGAAAATTGGGTGGCAGGAGAGATGGCTCAGTCAGTAAAGTGACACCCACATATGTAAGTATGAGGACTTGAATTTGGATCTCCAGCACACATATAAAACACAGGCTCTGGGGGTACCCATCTGTAATTCCGGTGTTGGAACTGACTGAGTCCAGGAGTTGAGTTGAGACTGGCCAGCCTAGCCAATCAGGATCTTTCACTGAACCTAGACCTATCTCAAAATTAAGGTAGACAATAACTAAGACAACGGACACCAGCTCTTGGGAGTTCACACATCTATGAGCACATAGGTAAGGCTGGGAAATTCTGTGACTAATATCACTAGTACAGGATGACGGGGGTATGTATGAGGCCAGTTCCATGCCCATCACCACACAAGAACGAATAAACACCCCATAACATCCATCGTGTGATGAGCACAGAACAAACTCATCAGGTAAACAGACTGGTCCTCCAGTCATGGCCTTTTCCGAGGGTGGTTTAGGTTTATAGATTTCTTTAGCTCCATCCTTCAGGATGTTTGTTTATAATTGAACGCTGAACCCTCAGGTGGCTAGGGCAGGCGGGGTCATGATGGCAGCAGCATACCTCTCTTAGTATTTGGCACCTCAGTACTGTACACTAGACCCAGCAAGGTCCAGAGCTTTCTCTGTGGCAGAGAAGGCTGGCCTTTCAGAGTGTTCTTTTATTTCTCAAATGGCACAACTCAAGATACAAGCCACTCTCTCTAGGAGAGGCCTGGACAGAGTGAACTCATTCCATGCTGCCAAATGACAGTCCCCAGAGGTACCCACCGAGTACTTGCTGCAGACATTCCGTTCAGCAGTGCAGTCTACTTCTGCGATGGTAACATCTGCCAAGCCAGGGAATTCCTTTTTGGAGAGCTCCTCCCAGGTAGGAGCCAGATTCTTACAGTGCCCACACCTAGAAGAGAAGAGGGGCATCTATGTTGAGATCTGGGTCAAGGTCAGTCTGTTTCTCCTGCATGACAGTCACAACAGTCTCCGAATCCATACCATCACATTCTCCCCCTGGGTACACAGGGGCCCTTCCTTTCCTAACAAGGAACTGGAAGTCAGGCCACATTTGGTAACCTCTGAGCCCACTTGCACATACGGTGAGTAGAACAAGAGTGGACAGTTTAGACTAGACTGCCTTGGTGTAGATTCCTTGATACTTCAGCCACAGCAAAGTTAGGCCAAATCTTGCCTTTTGTGCTGATAGTCACTCTTTCTGTCCGTCCTCCCAAAGGAGGGTCTTCTTTCTTCACTAGCTGGAAAGCCTGAGGGTTTGTCTAAATAAAGAATAATTCTAATGGCATTATGTGGGAGCATTTCTTTTTGGTTCTTTTCTTTGTAGCCCAAGCTGGCCATGAACTCAGAGTCCTCCAGCCTTTGCCTTCCTCCAGCCAGGATTTCAGGCATGAATCACCATACCAAGCTGCCTTTCTATTCAAGGGCAAAAGCTGCCCAAAAAATGCGTCATATTCTCATTAACCTTACACTCCCAAGTACATGGAGCGGACAAGCAGATAAGAGTGACATAGTGACCTAGCATCTAACACTCTTCCTCAGACTCTGGTTCTTCAAGTGACTGTTGTACTTTAAGAGAAATTGATGGTGCAATTTTATAGCTAAGGAAAAGAGGCTTAGGGCATCAAAGGACATGCAGAGTTCCAGCCATTCATGGAAGCTATCATACTCCAATGCCGGGCTATCTAGGTCTCAGTTTGTTCTCCATCTACTGTTATTCTGGTCCCTGAGGATCACATGGCAGGAAGGTTCAGGTAACTAGGTCACATAATGAATGGCTTTAAGAGAAAGCTGAGCTCTCCTGAACTTTTTATACATCCATCCCAATTCACTTCCATTTCTGTTTATGCCTAAGTAGATTGAGCTTTAAAGTAGATTGTTTTTCTCTATTTTATAAAGTAGATTGTTTATTCATAACTGTTGCTAGCCAGGGTACAGTGGCATCATTCCCTGCAAGATGGTCTGTGTAAATGACTCTTGCCCATGCAGCTGAAAAACATGCTATGTGAAAGGATGCACTTATATCTAAGATGGCCACTTACCATGGAGCATAGAACTTGATGAAGGTTATTCCTTGTGCAATGGTGTCTTCAAAGTTCTTTTCGGTGAGTGCCAGCACAGTGCCCTTCAAGGGAGGAAGGTCAATTTAAAGACACTGATAAAAGAGAACAGGGCAAAAAGATGGAATCTGGCCAGAGCCATCTACAAGTTATATGCAGGGCAGACACACTATCACAAAGCTGCTGGGGACTGTGGGCAGTAGGCTGAGATAGCCCTCCAGGCCTTTCTTCTACCTATAACCAGCCCAGGGCTTCAAGGACAGGTCCTATCCTCTAGGGCTCTGCAGTGAGGACCAGTCCATTCTAGGCTTAAGCCTATAGCTCCCAAGCCTGCTGCCCAAGATGCCTATGGATCTGCAGGAGCTAACTGCTAATGCTATTTTTCTCGTCCTGCTTATCTTCAAGCATTTATCTCTTCTAGCCATCAGGAACTGAGCAGCATGGATGGGATAGCTAGTTATAATTACACTTACACCATGGGCTATGTATTCTGATATGCAAAGTAAGTGTGAGTATGGCATCCAATGCAGGCTGGGGAATGTCACACAGGCATTTTAAAGCATTTCTGTTTTACAGTTCTTCAGATTTCATCTGTATTTCTCTAAAAGTTAATGTTCAGCAGCCCAGTGAGAGTGCCACTGTGGAGCACTGATTGCACAGCTCTGTGTACTGTTGGAGACTCTCAGGCTGAGTGGGCCACTACCATCCTTACATCCACAGTAAGCAGCCATGCTCTCTAAGAGGCCAGATTAGTGATGGAAAACTTGGTTATAAATAGCCATGGTATATAAAGAAAGCCCTTGTGGTGTGTAATTACCCTGTTAGAGATGACCATCATGACACACATGTTCCTCTAACATTTTTTGTATGTGGTCACACTTCTTAAACCAGTAACTTCATCAACCCATGACCAGTAAGAGCACAGCTAAGGAACGGTCCCTAAGCTTAAGGGAGGCCTCTTGCTGCCCCACTAAGGGGTAGGGGCAACTGACACCACAGATTTTTCCAATTTCCATGGGCTGGGTTTTCAAGAGTTGGCCCCAGTGAGTCTCACCCTCTCTGCCTCCACTGGGTAGAAATTCCAGAAATCAGAGTAACCTCCCTCCCTTGCTTCCTGCTCCCCAGGAACTATCCTCACTTGGGTGGGATTCTTAGCCTCCCTCCTCCTACCCCTACTTTGGGGTCTCCACGTGTTTCAGAGCCCCAAACCAACAGATCTCCCTACCCTGGCAGCTGCAGGTCATCTTCCTGAAGGTGACTGCTCAAACCTGCTAGGGCTCCACCCTCCAGCTCCTATTCCCTCCCCGTCTTGGGCACCCCACTGCACTCCTGGAACTGGGTCCTCTCAGTGCCTGCCAGCCTTGCTCTGAACACAACAGCTGGCTTTCCTGACGGTAGCTGGCTCACAAGCACCCCCCTCTGGCAACTGTTGAGCTGTAGGCTCTCTAGGCCGGCTACCCTGCACACAGGCTTGTCATAGCCTCCTGCCACCTGCTCACATAATTCTCTTGTTTCCTCCAGCGACCCACGCCCTGCACAGACTGGAAAACAGTTGGAAGGATTTTTGTTTGTTTTCCCTGACACCCTATGACAGTACCTAGAATGTGCCTGAAACTTGATAAATGTAGAACTAAAAAACTAAAAGTCTAAAACACAAGATCCTTTGGGGCTGGAGAAATGGCTCAGTGGTTAAGAGCTGCTCTTGCAGAGGACCCAAGTTTGGTTATCAGCACCCATACTGGGCAGCTCAGAGCAGCCTGTAGTTCCTGTCTAGGGGTTAGATGCCTTTGGCAGGCACCTGCACGTACATACTCCCATCTACACACTGAATTAAAAGTGATAAAAAATAAATCTTAAAGCCCAGTACCCTTGAATGAGTAAGGACAGAGAGAGGCTGCCCAAACACATGAAATAGTTTGTGATCCGCTGACCAAGCCCCTGCGCTGTCCTTCCTGCTGCAGATCTCCCAGGAGCCTCTGCTTCAGAGTCAGTTCTGGAGTAAACAGAATGGGGCCAGGGCTGCAGGAAAGGCTTCACAGAAAACCCTCACATATATTGTTCCCAATAAACTAAGGCAAAAAGGCAAACTCTGGAGGCTTTTGACCCCAATTACCTTCCCTCAGGATTTTCAAGGGAAGCCTCAGCTGACCTTGGCTATGCACAGCACGTAACAGTAGACAAGAATTCGTTCTGCACCGAGAAGACTCTGAAGGCGGGCAGGACCATCTCCCTCCATTCTGACAGACACCCACCTTGTCACCTGTGGGTTCAGCAGCCAGCTCTGGGGCCTCTGATGGCTTGACAGTCTCTGGGGCCACCTCTGGACCCTGCAGTTGTGACTCCACATAGTCTCTCAGTGACTCCAAGTCCCTCTTTCCCTTGTACTGATCCACCTGTCCAAGACACAGGCCACAGTGATGCTGTCAGCGTTCTTAGACACATGCCCGCCCACCCCATTGGCCCAGTTAGGCACTGTCAGGGCTCTCAGCTCCAGCTGTGTCTCTAATGGATCTGCCTGCTCCCATGGGAAATTAGATTCCACAGCACCCACCTCCTACCCCTGCGCGCACACACACACGAGCTATACATCCTTAGAGTCTAAAGTAGAGGCTAGCCATCTATCCATCCATCCCATTTCCTTGAGAATTCTGATATGCTGATCATGGGCAAGGCATGGAAGGGGCAGAGGACAAAATCCCACCCCACTGAGAGCTAGCAGTAATACTGTTCCAAAGCCTGGAAGGTCTGTGTTCATCCCAGAGTACAGGCATCCTGCACAGGTGTCTAAGCCAATGAAAACCCAAGCTACCAAAAATCCCTCAGAGCAGTTTGACAAATGTCAGTTTTCCTATTCACTAGGTCATCAGTTAGGGAAGCACACATCACGCTCCACCATACACCTTCCTCCAGCAGGTGACAGCGGCCATTTCCTCTGCCGCAACGGCAAGTGGAACAGTTGTCCCATCCACACCGGAGGTGAACACACACCTTCTTGCCATCTCGGAACCACAGCAGAGTGGGATAGCCTCGAACCTGGTTTTCTGAGCAGAGCCCATAGTGCTGCGTGCAGTCGACCTGTGAACAAAGAACACAGCACCCAGTTAAAAGGCATTATCAGACAATTTATACTTTCTAAAAACAAACAAACAAAACACAAAATGTTTTAATCCAGATTCCACAGCAACTGTGGCAGTCTGCAGCAAGTTTTAGAAAGACTTTGCCTAGAAGCCATCCACACCACCACCCACACTAATGGCACATGGTGACAAGACTGTCTTAAGATACAGGATTCATTTGAATTCTACTAAAAATGGCAGGTTTAGGAAGCCTCGCCTGACACCTGGGAAGGGCATGGCATGAGCCAGGCAGTTGTGAGGGAGATGCTCACCTGGGCAGTTCCCAATGCCATGGAAGCCTATTGTCCCTTGTAGCTCTACAGTTTCAGATCACGACAGGGTTCAGTGATGTGCATGGGTCCCTGTGCATGTACCCCCAGAAGTGGGAGCAAGCAGTTCATGTTTAATAAGAACATCTGGTAAGTGTAGCACTATAACTTGTCCCAGTAAGAATTACAGGAGCCATTTATTTTGGTGGGAACTGAACCCAGGTCCCTGTGTAAATGAGGTGAGCACTCTACTGCTGAGCTACATCCCCTGCCCTTGTTAAAATATTTTTATTTTGAGATAGAGTCAGTAAGTTCAGTAAGTTGCCACAGCTGGCTTTGAATTTGTGACCCTCCTGCCTCAGTCTCCAGAATAGCTGGGGTTAGAGACCTGTCCCATCAGGCCTGGCTCAGATTACTACATGTAAATCAAGATTCTGCTTGCCTGATATTTTTAACAAACATTTAAAAAAATTGTATCAGCATTAAAATTAGCCAACCAGAACTAAGCCATATTTTAGTATGTCAATAAAGGGTTTAAACTATGTTAAGCTGTAAGGCTGCTGTGAGAGCCGTTAAGGTGTTAAAATGAAGTCCAGGAAGCTTTACGCTGGGTCTGTGAGAGGCACAAGCACGCTCCAGGGTCCTGTCTAAAGTAGCTCCAAGTGCCCAGCCATGACAGCCCCTCACAGCCTGAGTCTGCTCATGCCTGCTTCTGCTAGAGCCTGGGTAAATCACCTCCCATAAAAACTCGCAAAATAATCTGAAGTAAGGATACAAAGACTGGGGCAAGACAGAATGCAAGGTGATGCACTTAGGTCCACACACTCTTCATTGATGGAAATAATCACAGCACAGAACAGGGCACTGACAGCACGGCAGGCATAGGAGAAAACCCACACACTGCACACTGAGAGTTACAATTTCCTCAGCATCGCCCCACCCCAGGGGCCATGCTAAGTAGCAAATTCTCGTCTTCATGACTACATATGATTCGCCTTGTTTCCCTTCTGCAAAGTGGCAACTGAGGGGAGACATTTCAAACAAGGTCAGCCTACCAGGTCTACCCAACCAACCCTGAGGTTCTGCTTCTGATTCTCATAACCAGATAAGTAGCTCTGTTTCTGTATGCCAATGAGCCCTGTGGCAGAGTGGAAAAGGGAGATTTTCTCTAGCGGCATTCCATAAAGAGTGAGTGTCTGGTGAGTGTCAGAAAAATCAATGAGATTAAAAGCATGCAGTAGTCCAGGAGCTGCTCTGGAGAGTTCCAGAAGACCTGGACACACTACTTCTGGCTTCTCTGTATGAATTGTGGACAGCAGTGCAAAGCAGGGCTCGCCATGAAAAGCTCTGCTATGAGCCTGTGTGAGCACAGAACCCAGGACCCTTTAGGGGATCCATTGGCTGAGCTCCATGGACATCCAGTGCACATTCTACCAGGCTCTGTCCCATATCTTTGCATAGCTCCAGGGCTGCCAACTCAGAATTGGCCATCCCTTCAGAATAAATCGGCCAAGGCCATAATTTATCTCCAGGCTGTGGAAAAGCCAGCAGACTCCAAAACCAGGCTGCCATCTGTGAGGGTGAAATGAATTGTCAAGTGGCACACTAACTGCAATTAATAAATCAAGTTTTCGGCTTTGCACACGGAATGAATAATAGGCCACTCTGCTAATTAATCCAGCCCAAAGCGGACTGTTTCCAGTTTAACAAGGGCTTGCACTTACCTTGCCAATCTTGACAGTTTCAGAATGTTCAAGGCCCAGAGCCAGCTGCTCCCAGGTTGGAGCCAGAGCTTTGCAGTGACCACACCACGGAGCGAAGAACTTGATAAAGTGGTCTCCTGTAGGGAAGGCCAAGGCAGAGAGGAGGGGGAAAGAAACATTGGGGTTTACGTCACAAGAACTGCAGAATACAGCTCTGTTCCTCTTGCCCACAGATCTCAAGTCCTTCTGGTAAGAAGGGACTCACCACCATGTATGTTTATATCTGAGTTCAAAACAGTAACTCACAATCAAATCTGTTGTCTCTGAAGGGTTACAGAAAACCAACTTACACTGCGAAAACTGGCAAAAAGGGAAAGAACTGTACACTTTCCCTGCCTCTTTTCCTACCTTAACTACAAGTGAGGAGGTCAGCATGGACACATCTGATGGGGGAGGGACCAGACAGTGGCCATTGGTGCAGCTCCAATCACAATCACAGAAACAGACATCATAGTCACAGACAGCCATATAGCTTCCAGCATCCCAAAAGTATGTATGGGAAAAACAAACCAAGGACGTGTGTGAATCCACTAGAGATTTATTTGATCAGCAGAGTCCAGACTGGGGAGTTCTGCAGGCCCGCAAACCATGTGCTCAGTAAACACAGAAAGAAATGCTGGAGAGCATGCAGATCAGCAGAGCCTTACAGACACTCTCAGCCATCAATGAAGCTAAATAAAAGAAAGCCAGAAAGAAGAAAAAAAAGAAAAAGCTCTTAAGATCTATAAAATCTAACATAAACTGGGGAGGGGGGAGAAGAAAACCATTAAGCTGAACCATGACAAGTCAGATGACTAAAGTCTGATGTTTAGGCCTCACCTAAACTATGAGGCCACAGGGAAAGGGCATGGGCCCACACAGGTGCCATAGGAGAGAGGATGGCAGAAAGGCCTGGAGGTAGGTGCTGCACAATGGGCTGTGGTTTCTTGATCTGGACAGTAGTCATAGAAGACTGTCTTAAAATTCACTAAGCCCTACTTTAGCTTTTTGTACTTACATTATATTTTGCCAAAAACCAGGTTAAAAAAAAATCCTCCCAACTAGTTTAAAAAACAAAAACAAAAAACACAAAACCACATCCTCACATTATATTCTGGACACTGGGAACTTTTATCTGTCTGTTCTGCTTTACATAGGCTGACAGCACCCCAAAATCATGAGAGAGCCCCAGTAGACAGGAGGCAGTGTGAAGGTGACCTGAGCACTGGTGGCTGAGGTTTTCTTGCTATGACAATAATGCATTTCAGGAAACGCTGAATCACTTATTTAAAATTATGAGTGACTTATTTTCAAGGCTAAATCTTTGCAGACAAGTGGAGTACGAACCCTGGGCAGCAGGATGGAGACTGAATCCCCAGAAGCCAAGCAGCTCTGATGGGAAGCCAGCAAGGGCAGGAAGCCATAGCTGCCTTTTGAGCCTCAGTGAGCCCTGGAACAAAATACCACGTGGGGTCTGCAGGGTGTGTCCTGCAGGAGACACTTGCTCTGGGCAGGGCGGGGCTGGACTGGGGAGATTGTCTACGACAAGGTGATTCGGATGCACTTTCGAACAGAACCTGAGTTAGTTTGACTTCCCAGTGGGGAAACTCCCAAGGTCCCAGGGCTGGAGAGCTAGTACAGATTACAGACCTCATTCTAGTGGTAAGAAAAGCCACCACGAAAACTATTTCCGTAATACAGGTGGTGAGGGGGCAGTCTGACTCCCAGCAGGCAGGCTTCAAGGGCAGGTACAGTCCTACTTCTTTTCCACAGTGTGCACAAGCCAGTCTTCCAGGGGGTTTCTCTCCATGGCAGCACTTGATAATCGAGCCAGCAAGGAAGCTATGTTTGCTTTCTAGCCACATGTGCCTGGGCCAACTTCTGAAACATGCCCATGCATTAACAAAGGGAGGCTTGTGCTCCATTCACAGTGGAGATTGTAGGAAGACATTTAGGAGACTGATTCCAAAAAGGGAGTATAAAGAACACCTAATTTGATTCATAGTTGAACAGTCCTATTACATTGTTTAAACAAAAAATGTGCTTGTTTCAGCCTCCAGCCAGTAAACATATGACCACCATAATGAGGGCTTTCTTATCCCCGGGTGTTGTGTGCACCCCGTGTGCTCACAGCTTCTAGTGTGCCCAGAGCTTCAGTGTTGTGTGCCCCCGGTGTGCTCACAGCTTCAGGGTGTTGTGTGCACCCAGTGTGCTCACAGCTTCAGTGTTGTGTGTCCCCAGTGTTCTCACAGCTTCAGTATTGTGTGCCCCCGGTGTTCACACAGCTTCTAGTGTGCTCACAGCTTCAGGGTGTTGTGTGCACCCNTCACAGCTTCAGTGTTGTGTGTCCCCAGTGTTCTCACAGCTTCAGTATTGTGTGCCCCCGGTGTTCACACAGCTTCTAGTGTGCTCACAGCTTCAGGGTGTTGTGTGCACCCGGTGTGCTCACAGCTTCAGGGTGTTGTGTGCACCCGGTGTGCTCACAGCTTCAGTGTTGTGTGTCCCCAGTGTTCTCACAGCTTCAGTATTGTGTGTGCCCCCGGTGTTCACACAGCTTCAGGGTGTTGTGTGCACCCGGTGTGCTCACAGGAGGGGGATGCTATTTAAGAGTTCAACTGGTGCTGAAGAGACAACAGGAGTTGTGACTCGATGTTGCTATGAGCCTTCAAATGGCAAGAGGAAAAGCCAGCACAGAACCCCATGGTCACCAGTTCTATCCTTACCTTGGGAAACATGCAGCTCGAAGTTGTTGGCCGAGAGTTCATACAACCCCTGCTTCAGTTCAGGGGCTCTGGGTGGTTCCGCTTCAGGCTCTGGTGTCTAACAACAAGAAGCAAAGCAATTAATTATCTGTGGGTTTGTCTTTGAGGATGCAGCCGATGAGGGAGGTGACCTATCCCTGTTCAGAACAGTCCCCATCTGTATCTCACACACAGCTGTGCTGAACAAGGCCAGAGAGACAGGAAATCACCTCCACCAAGTGTATTAGCACCAAACCCACCCTATAGGACTGAAGCTCCAGGGCAGCTGCCTCCATCCCAAACTCAACCAAACGAACAAACAAAGTGAAGTCTATACAACCCCAAACCACGCCCTGTCCTTGGACCTGGTCTGGGATTCCCCACAGAATTCAAGGTAAATTTCCAGTGAGTGGCTCTGAACAAGTAGGACCTAATGACACAAAGGTGGAAAAACAGGCAAAGCTAGAGGCAAAATCAAAGGGAGCAGGTCCTGGTGACCTTCAGTTTGCA
>LOEQ01000816.1:121088-133298 GCA_001685075.1 Bramus lutescens | reverse complement strand
AATTATACATTACATTTTTAAATGAGCTGCACAAACACAATAACTTAATCAAGAACAGAAATATACATATAACAAAATTGAGCTTAAATATGTATCAATAAACCAAGTTCCATACCAATTCAAATCTCTACATAAGGTAGTAAGTCCTTCAGTATATGTGCTGCTTTTATTGATCAATGAATAAAGAAGCTATTTTGGTCTGTGATAGGGTAGAATAGAGCTAGGCAGGAAAACTAAACTGAATGCTGGGAGAAAGTAGATGGAGTCAGTGAGATGCCATGAGCTGCCAGAGGAGAAAGATGTGAGCTGCCAGCCAGAACCTTGCCAGTAGGCCACAAGACTCATAGTAAATCATAAAATAATGGAAATGGGTTCATTTAAGGTATAAGAGCTACCTAGAAATATAGTTAAGCTATTGGCCAAGCAGTGTTTTAATTAATACAGTCTGTGTGATTATTTCAGGACCAGGCTGGACAGAACCCTCCGCCAAAAATGCTCCACTTCAGTTTTTTTAAATCCTGTCAGATGATGTTGTTGCCTGGCACTGCCAAGGTCTGCTAGATACCTGGTTTGTGGATCATTCTTATTTTGCATTGTTTAAATAAATTCTACTAGCTGTATATAGTCACAAAACACACACACACACACACACACACATGCATGCATGTACATGCATGCATGCTACCCCAGCACTAGAAAGGTACAGACAAGAGGATCAAGAATTCAAGGTCACCCTTAGGTACATATCAAATTTAATGGCAGCCTGGGCTACGTGAAATCTTGTAACCAAAAAGACAAAATGGCAACAAACAAACAAAACCCCAAATAGGTTTATTCAGTCTAAGGAAGACTCTCTTTGAATAATTTGAGAGTTAGCCTCTCCAGTCACTCTTTAACGTGCCCCAATTTAGCCAACAAGCAGACAAGCCACCCTCTGAGAGGAGAAATAGAATAAGCTCTCTGGATTAGGTAAGGTACAGATGGTGAACTTGAGAATAGTCATTTCGGGAGGCGCAATAAAAATCTGATGGGACAGCTTTGAGAGCTGACAGAGGCATGGGCGCAATGAGGGCACGTGGCACTTTCAAGAGCTTACCTTGTTAAGGAAAACAAAGTGGGGAGGGCGACTAAGAGGGTTTTGTTTTCTCACCATGAGAGAAAAGTCAACCCACCTGATTTTGCATCCCGAGGGTGACGACTTGAAACTAGATGAGTGCACAGGGATGTCACCAGGTGACACAGAGCACGGATGTTGCCTGATGTGAGCAGACACAATGGGTAAGCATAGATCCAGAGAGACGGGTGGAGGATGGCTTGGGGAGCTTGCATCTGTCCTCTTCCAGTGGCTTCCACTCTCTGGCTTGAATGGGAAACAATATCTGGAGTGGGAACTGAAGACAGAGGACACAGTTGAGGTTTGGGAGGTGGCAGAGAAGGTCTGAAATGGAGGTCTAGAAATGAGTGGGCAGTGAACTGGGATTAGGATGGTTTAACATTGCTGGGAGCTTTGAGCATCCACTTGAGGCCATTGTGTTGTGCCAAGTATGTTTTACTGTACGGTTCATCCCCCAAAGAATACAGAGAGATGGACTTAGTCAGCTTGTGACATGGCCTAGTGGAGTAGCAGAGACAGAGAGATAACAGAGTGAATGCTTGAAAAGAGACTTAATAATACTGAACCATGTAATCTAAGTCAGCCCAATGATATGATTGATATCTTAGAGGTTGGAGTACTCAACCATGAACACAGAGTATGTGAGTCCACCACCTCTTTGACCTGTTAATAACTTTCAGTGAATAACCTGCCGATTCATTTACTGAGGCATCATATTCTTTGTGAATTAGTCAGCTTCCTTATATGACAAGTGCTTAATATAATTTAATTATAAAAGGTATGGTTTGTTTTGGCTCTCTATTGGCTTCTGACTTTGGGCCTGAGGTGACACACATTATGATGTCATGGCAAGAGCATTCACTAAAGCAATGCCACTCACCTCATGGCTGGGAAGTAAAGGAGAAAATGGGAAGGGGGCTGCCATCCCCTTGTGGACACACCCTTAATGATGTATGGACTTCCCATGATGCTCTATGTCTTCAAGTTTTGTACAGCTCCCAGTAGTATTTCAGGAGAGGGACCAAGGCATTACCACATAGACCAGCAGGGGACAATTAAAACCTACACTACATGGTTTTGGCCCAGCTACTAAAGTACCAGCCACATTAGACTGATGCCCCAGTTCCAATCCTTAGCACCCATGTATAAAGGACATGGTGGCATAGATCAGCAATCATAGCACCCATTGGGGAATTAAGGACTAGAGGAACCCTGGAGTTCACTAGCTAACTAGTCTTGCCAATTTGGGGAAGTCCATGCTCAATAGGAGACCTTATTTCCAATTGATGATGATGATGATTATGATGATAATAATAATGTAGAGAGTGACAGTGGAAAATACCCAGCATCACTCTCTGGCCTCCACGTATGTGCACACACACATGAATATCTACACACCAACACACCACATATACATTTGAATTTTGAGCAATAAACATAACTTCATACCACTTTTGCAATTTTAATTTTAAAGATGATTTTCTTGCTGCTATTTGCCATTAGATATTTAAATTTTAAGTAGCTGTATCTTTGAGCATGGTGGTACATTCTGGTAATCCCAGCCCTTGGAAGGCTTAGGCAGAAGGGTCATGAGTTCAAGGGCAGCCTTGGCTACATAGAGAATTTGAGGATATCCTGGGCTACCTAAGGTGGGGTAGAGGAAGCTGAATTAACAGATAACAGGAACAAATACAAGTAGGCACCAAATTCGACGGGTATGTTTACAACATCTGTGTAGCATGGTCCTATTCATAAATACTAAGCAGACTTCCTGGAAAGATGATCATTAGAACAATCTACTTATCTGAGTATAATGGGAGCTCAGAAGAATTTTGGTTTCTTTTTTATACTTCCTATATTCCTTGAATTGATGATTAGCAATGCAGCTGTTTTCACTATCTAAGATCAGCCTGCTTTTTTCCCCTCTGGTTTGCATTTAGTTTTATAAAGATTGTGCTCTGACTCATTTACTTTTAAGTTTAGCTTTCTTATTATATAATTTCCCCCTCTCAAATAGTTTTCCATATAGATAATTCATAATTTGGATATTTTTGACCTTTAAAAGGTTAAAGGATAATATCAACATCTACCAACTTAAAGAGTAAAACATCCCCACATTAAGGCCTCTATTGAACATCTTTAAATAGGTCCATTTTATGTCCTGTTACCCATTCTTTCCATCTCTCTAGTTTAGGCTTTTGACAGCATTTATTGTGAAGGCATTGGTTTACATTTCTGCAAAGCAGTGTGCTGGTTACTGACATGCTTGAGACTGGGGACAGCAAACTCAGAGGCAACAAGTGACATGGAGCAGACTGAGTACTTGCAGATAAGCAGTAAGGGACAAAGTACCCAGCCTCCATCCACTGGGCACCAGTACCCAGCCTCCATCCTCTGTGCACCAGTACCCAGCCTCCATCCACTGTGCACCAGTACCCAGCCTCCATCCACTGTGCACCAGTACCCAGCCTCCTTCCACTGGGCACCAGTACCCAGTCTATCACCCACTGTGCACCAGTACCCAGCCTCCATCCTCACACATGGTCATGGGTCGGAGGTAGCTCTGTGTACCAGTACCCAGCCTCCATCCACTGGGCACCAGTACCCAGCCTCCATCCACTGGGCACCAGTACCCAGTCTCCCATCTACTGTATACCAGTACCCAGCCTCCATCCTCTGTGCACCAGTACCCAGCCTCCATCCTCTGTGTACCAGTACCCAGCCTCCATCCTCTGTGCACCAGTACCCAGTCTATCACCCACTGTGCACCAGTACCCAGCCTATCATGCACTCTGTTCCAGTACATAAGGCCCAGATGTTAGCAGGTAAGGTCTAGGTTGCATTTGCCACACTTGCCTTACAGCTGAGGACAGATGTCAGCCTGCCTGAATGAGATACCTCAGTGTTGGAGGAGGCCGTTGTTGGTTACCAGCTGCTCAGCCCTAATATAATCGCACAGAAACTATATTATTTAAATCACGGCTTGGCCCATTAGCTCCAGCTTCTTATTGGCTACTCTTACATATTAATTTAACCCATCTCCATTTATCTGTGTATTGCCACATGGCAGGGGCTTACTGGGTAAAGTTCTGGTGTCAGTAGGGCTACATGATTTCTCTCTAACTCCTCCTTCTTTCTCCCAGTATTCAGGTCAATTTTCCCTGCCTACCTCTATTCCCTGTGCAGGCCCAAGACACTTCATTAACCAATAGTATTCATAGCATACAGAGGGGAATCCCACATCACGTCAGGGCCCAAAAGACTCACTGGGTTGAGCCTTGAGGGACATGCCTCCTGGGAGAGATGAACACAGCTTGGGCTATCCTAGTAAACTCCTCCTTAAGTCAAGTTGTTACCTTGAATGCCAAGCAGTGGAGGGGAGGTACAAGCCTTTAATCCCAGCGCTCAGTAGACAGAGGCAGGCAGATCTCTGAGTTAGAGGCCAGCCTGGTCTACAGAGTGAGTTCTGACAGCCAGGGCTACACAGAGAAACCTTCTTGAAAACAACAAATGAACAAACAAACACCCTCCTCCCCCACACCTGTCAAAGATGTTACCTTGAACATCTGGAGAACCAAGAGCAAGAAAATTTCAGGCAGTTTTTCCCTCTCTCAAGGCTATTTCCAGTACATTCTACAATTATTCTTGAGGCATAGATAAAAGGTATATATGGAAGGGGTGGTCCAAGGTAACCTGGAGAAGTGTGTGTCAGCCCTCCATATTCTTCTCTTCCTCCCTATGAACTTCTTCCCCACATTCCCCACACTCACGTGTTAGTGTTTTCTTTGTGTCTCTCTGGGTTTGACCACAGTTGTCTGTGTAGCCTTGGGATTGGATCTATCCATTGGAGCCTGGCGATGTCACCAGTGTGTACACAACTAAAGACGATAGTACCTCCTGAGAGACCCAAAGTCTCTCAGGANATAGTTCAGCAGTCAGGGGTAGGGGCCCATGAGCTTGTCCCCCATTTGGTGACTCATTGATGAGAGGGCCTGTCTTGTATGGGATCAGTGCCTGTCACCTGATCAACTGAGTTCATGTTTCCATGATCCCTGGGATTTCTCAGAAGCCTCCAGGTGACAAGATTCTGTTGGACTGAGGAGCACTGTTTGAGTCCTTCCATGAAAAATACATCGATGTACATTCATAGGACCTGGGTCTCACTGAACTGGGTCTCTCTGAATCTCTCTGCTCTTGACAAGTGAAGAGCAGCCGGACTGTGAGGAATTTGGGGTCACAAGTTTTCCCCCTCAAAGTTGTTCATCGCCTTTTGCACTATCTTGTAAAAAGAAGGGTAGATGCCTCTGTTACTCTGAAACCAGTCTGTTTCCCTGTGTGGGACTTCGTTCAGAGTGTGGCTGGTGCTATTTATTTATATGCTTATATTCATTCATGTTTCTGAACTTTAGCCAAGGTGTGTGGTGTCCCTCATTCTCTTTATTTTGCTTAATACATGCTGGTCTATCTTAATTGGGAGATCTAGATTTCTAGGAAATTTTGGTTTTTTGAGACAGGGTTTTTCTATTAGGCTCTGACTATCCTGGAACTTACACTGGCTTTGAACTAAGGGGGATGTTTTGTCTGCATGTAAGTCTGTGCACTATGTGCATACAGTGCCTGTGGATGCCAGTAGGAGGCATAAGATTCCCAGAAACTGGAGTTACAGTTGGCTATGAGTTGCCATTGTGTAGTGAGAACAGAACCTGGGATATCTGGAAGAGCAGCTTGTGCTCTTACCTGCTGAGCCATCTCCCTGGTTCCTGGAAATTTTAGTTCTTTACATATAGCTTTCCAGGGTAAGAAGATGACTCAGGGAGTAAAGGCACATGCTGCCAAGCCTGACTACCTGACTTAGAGCCAGCCTCAGGATGTTGTCTGCGGCCACCGCATGCATACCCACATGCAGAGAAATAAACAATTAAGCATATGTTTTAAAATAATACCTGTTCCATTAGTTCTGATGGTTTTAAAAATATATCAGATAGTCTGAGAAATAGCTCAATGGATCGCCAATGAGCCTGAGAAGCTGAGGTTGATCCTCATACCCATATGGCAAAGAGAGAGAGAGAGAGAGAGAGAGAGAGAGAGAGAGAATTGATTACTTCAAGTTGTACTCTGACACTGTAGCACATATACACACACTCCTGCATGCACAAAGAATAAACAAATAAAACAATTAAAAATATCAGCTCTACATGCATTGGCTTGCCATTGCATGACTATAGGAACTCTCATATTCTGTGATTCTTTTTGCATTATGGTCTGCGTGTGCATGAATGTGTGTGTGTGTGTGTGTGTGTGTGTGCCACTTCCAGTCTATCTTCTCCATTACTGAAATAATTCTTGGCAGGGTTGACTCTGTTCTTTCCCACTAAAGTCTAAAGCTTCTTGAAAACTTGATGTCATCTTCCTGGTTCTATTTCTTCAATGCCCCATTGCTTTCCTTTTACAGTCTGACTACTTTTCAGTTCACTCCTCTGCAGTCACCTCACAGTTCATCGTATTTCATGGGGGAGCTACTCCTTGAATGCTATTGAGGTTTAAAATGATGTCTTTAATTCATTGATTTACCAAAAAATCCAAAAATATATGCTTTCTCTGAACCCTACCTCAGATTTTATGATAGAGAACATAGTTTTGGGTGTTTTTTCCTTACTGATTGGTGCTGACCCAGTGGGTGATCAGTCTGAGTACAGCTGAGACCATCTGAGCTACTGCTATGTTGATGAGGGAACTCTGTTCCTGTGATTTCTCCTCTGGCTACAGTGACGCTCCTCTGTCTACCACCAGGCTTGTGGCCATGCCTGTTCCACAGCCTGATGTGGGAGTCCCCTCTGTGCACTGTGAATACCATTAGTGAATAAATAAAGAAACTGCCTTAGCCTGTGATAGGGCAGAACTTAGCTAGGCGGAGAAAACTAAACTGAATGCTGGGAGGAGGAAGGTGGGGTGAAAAGAAGCCATGGAGATGCCAGAGATGGATAGGTTGAAACCTTGCCGGTAGGCCACGAGCCTTGTGGTAAAATATAAAATAATGGAGATGGGTTAATTATAGATGTAAGATTAACTAACAATATGCTTAAGTAATTGGTCAAGCAGTGAATTAATTAATACAGTTTCTGTGTGGTTATTTTGGGTCTGAGCTGCTGGGTGGCCGGGGAAACAAATAGGAGGCCTCCTTACAACATCAGCCTAGTCTCCTATGTAGAGGTTACTGTTTTGTTAGGCCACAGCTTTAGTTTGCTTCCCTCTTACTGTGATAAATCACAGATCAAACTAGAGGGAGGAAAGGGTCCATTTGCTCATTGGTTACAGTCAATCTATTATCAGTGGAAGCTGTGGCAGGGAACCAGGAGGCAGGAACTGAAGCAGAGACCAAGGCAGAATGCAGCTTACTGGCTTGCTTCCCCGGCTTGCTCAGCCCACATTTTGCTTTGTTTTTCAAGATAGGTTTTTTTGAGTAGCTCTGGCTGTCCTGGAACTTGCTCTGTAGACCAGGCAGTCCTTGAACTCACAGAGATCTGCCTGCCTCTGCCTCTTGAGTGCTGGGATTAAAGGCGGGCACTATCACTTAGTCTTCAGCCTGCTTTCTTACACAGCCCACGAATACCTGCCTAGCGATGGCACCTCTCATAGCTGGTTATGCCTTTCTACATCAGTTATCAATCCAAAACTGTCCAGCAGACATACCCATAGGCCAATCTGACAGAGGCCATTTATTTTTCAACTAAGGTTCCCACTTCTCAGGTGTGTCAAGTTGATAGCCAAAATGAGTCATCACCCTTACCATCCAGGGATGCTGTTCCCATTGCTGGCAGCTTCATCTTTGATACAGTGGTTTCTGCTCCAAAGTCTCCAGCCCAATTTTACTAGGCAATTTCCATCACATTAGCCATCATTTTCACTAATTATAATCATGGATCTCTGTACACTGCTCTGACCCCACAGCAGGGGATCCTAGCAGTTCATACACTGTTCACATCACTTCCTGAGTGTCTTATCTATGTTGGTTGCTGTGACAAAATATCACACACTGTTGAGTGGCTTATCACAGTTCTGGAAGCTAAAAGTCCCAAATCAAAGTGTCAGTGTCTGGAGATGACCCACTTTCCAGTTCATAGAGATCACCTTTCCCTTGCATCTTGACAGTAGGGGCGAGACAGCTTTCCAGACTTCTTTCGTAAAGTTGCCACCACAGTTCATGAGAAACCCACCCCAATGACCTCCCCAAGGCCCTGCCACCTTAGACCAGCTTGTTGACTTCAGCACAAACATTTTCAGGGGACCTTAGCTCAGGCCACCAGCTTCCTTGCATGAACCAAAGTTTTCTCCAGAGCTCAGTCCTCTAGGTCCAGACTCCGTGGAGCCTACAGTTTTACCCTTTTCCTTCCCAAAAGGCTGTTTCACTGCTGATCTGACAATGTCTACATCTTTCTGTGAAGATTGATGTTTTTCCTAATTTCATATTTCTTAGGTTACTTATTTAGATTTGGTGGGGAAGGAGCAGTTTGATCTAAGTTACATTCCTGACTCTGTGCTCACTGAGGGCACCACTGTCTCTGGCACAGCGATGATGCGGCGCTCTGTTGTTACTGTTTGTTTGGTTCCTTTGTTGTGGCTTTGAAGCAAATGGCTCTTCCAAACAGCACATTCTGGATTGGAAAAGAAATAGAATTCTCAGTTTCCATTATTCCACTTTAATCCACTCTGGATTGCAAATTAAATATTGCCCATACAATTAAAGAAAATATACTTGTGGGTTTTCTTGTTCTGTTTTTTTGTTTCTCTTACTCTGTGATCTGTCCTCCCATTTCTTTTCTTTTTCTTTTTTTAATTATTTAAAAAAAGAACTACTTTTCTCATTTTATATTCTAATCCCAGTTTCCACACCCTCCCCTCTTCTCCTTCCCCCCTCCCCACTCCCCAACCACTCCTCAGAGAGGATAAGGCTTTCCATGGGGAGTCAATGAAGGCTAACACATTCCTTTGAGGCAGGTCCAAGGCCCTCCCCACTATATCTAGGCTGAGCAAGGAATCCTTCCAAAGAGAATGGGTTCCAAAAAGCTAGTACAAGCAGTAGGGATAAATACTTGTGAACTTTTTTTTTTATTATTAAACTAGGAAATTAAGCTCTAGAGAGATGGCTCAGGTTAAGAGCACCTGCTACTCTTGCAGAGGACCTGAGTTCAGTTTATAAATTCTATTATCAGGCAGCTCACAGCCACCTATAATTGCAGCTGCAGAGGGTCCAATGCCCAGTGCTGGCCTCCTGGGTACCCACACACGTGTGGCAAAACACACATACATAAATGTAAAAGAACAAGAAAAATAAATCTTTAAAATAAATTCGTTCACACCAGATAGTGGAGGTGCATGCCTTTAATCCCAGCACTTGGCAGGCAGAGGCAGGAGGATCTCTGTGAGTTTTAGACTAGCCTGGTCTACAGACAAGTTCCAGGACAGTCAAGGCTACACAGAGATACCCTGTCTCAAAAACAAACAAACAAAAAAACCCCAATCAATCAATAAATTAGTTCAAGCAAAAGTTAGTAGTCTCTTTTTGCACTAATGGCTGTCTTGATTCTGGCATATTTTGTTTTAGAAATAAGCACTTCTAAATGTTGTGTCATGCACTCTACCAGGTTGAACTAACTTGGCACATATCTTTGAAGAACAAACCTTTATGAAAAACAAAAAATGTTCAATAAAGTAGCAGTTTATTTCTCTTAATTCCCAAATGAAGTCCTATCTGTATCAATAGATAGGTAGATGGATGGACGGACCGACAGACAGACAGACAGATAGGTGTATAGATATGTTCACTGTAACTATTTCACCGAGGGAACATATTCAGTGTTCTTGTGTTTTAGCCAAAATGTCTGGTAATGAAATTCTAAGTTGTTTATTAACAGAGCCAGCTATTAGGGAAAACGGAAATAAATGCTAAACTTTAAAACTCTATATAAATGCACATTCTCTTCTCCCTTCAATTATTAGTACAATTATATTTCCATGGAAACAAGATCTCATTCTGAAGAATTTCTCAGTTGGTTAATGTGATGTCTCCGTCATTGTCCTGTTGCTGAAAAGAGACACCGTGACCATCGCAACTCTTCTAAGAGAAAGCATTTAATTAAGTCTTGCTTACAGTTTCAGAGGTTTAGTCCATTATCCTCATGGTGAGGAGCATGGTGGCATGCAGGAAGGTGCTGGATGAGTAACAGAGCTGAGAGTTCTGATCCACAGGCAGAGAGAGACTGGATCTGGCAAGAGTTTTTGAAACCACAATGCCCACCCCAATTGACAATCTCCCTCCACCAAGGCCATACCTCTTAATCCCTTCAAACAATGTCACTCTCTGGTGAATAAGCACTCAAATCTCTGAGCCTATGGGGACCATTCTCATTTAAATCTCTGCATTCTTCTCCCTGGCACTCATAGGCTTGTTGCTAAGTCATACAAGCACCAGGGCCTGAGTTTGGAACCCTACCACCAATATGAAAGCTGGGTGCCATGGTGACATCTATAATCCCAGTAATGGAGATAGGCAGAGAGAAGGATTCCTGGGGCCAGCTGGCCAACCAGTCTAACTAACCAGGGAGTCCTAGGCGCAGTGAGATCCTGTCAAAAAAGAAGAAAAAAAATGGGATGGAGAAGCAACAGAGGAAGATGACATTGACTTCTGGCCTCCACATGTGCACATTCACATGCACGTGCACAGACACACACAATCACACATGAAGAGTTTGGATTCATAGTTAATCTCTTCTGGATATGTCACTATCTTCTCCTTGACTTTCTGAGTTTTTGTGGTCTCACTGTGTATCCCCAGCTAACTTGGAACTTGTTACATAGCTCAGGCTGACCTCAAACTCGAAGCAATCTTCCTGCCTCTGCCTTCCAAGCGCTGAGATTTTAGGAATATGCCCCCACATTTTCCTTTTATCTTCTTTAAAAAACAATCTATTTGCAAAAACGCCAAATATACTGCATTTATTCCCCCTTTGCTGTGATAATAAAATACCCTGACAAAGACAACTTAAGAAAGAAGGGGTTTGCCTTGGCTGGTGGTTCCAGGGTGCAGTCCATCAGGGCAAGGAAGACCTGGCAGCACCCGCTTGGGACAGCTGGTCACATTGCACCCACACTTAGGAAGCAGGGAACTATGGTTGCCATTGCTCAGCTCACCTTCCCCCTTTTACTCATTCTGGGATCCTAGGTGATGTGGGATTCCCCTACATAGGTTGTGAATACCATTGGTTAATAATGAAGCTGCTTTGGGCCTATTGCAGCGCAGAATAGGGCAAGGCAGGAATTCCAGGCAGATAGATGTAGAGAGAGAGTAGGCGGAGTCAGACGCCATGTAGCTGCCACTGAAGGAGACAGACGCCCAGGAACCTCACCAGTAAACCACGAGCCTCATGGTAAAATATGAAATAATGGGGATGGATGAATGTAATATATAAGAGCTAGCTAGCAGTACACTTAAGCTATTGGCCAAGCAGTGTTTTAAATAATATAGTTTCTGTGTAATTATTTCGGGTCTGGGCAGTCAGGAAACGAACAAGCAGCCTTCTGACCACACCTATGGAAAGGTGCTGCCTGGTTACAGAGGGTCTTCCATTTCAATTACCATAGTCTAAGTAATCCCTCACAGGCATTATCCTAGGTGAATTTAGAACCTGGCAAAGTTGACAGTCATTGTTAACCATGATGGACCCTTTAAGAACCGATTGTCTCGAACTAGTGCAATTTCTTTAAAGTCTTAGTTCTTAAGAGTTACAAATAACTGGAGAGCTGTGAGATTGTGTACCTCTGAGTCAACATTCTAGGTCTTGAGTGTCTGGTGTTTACTCAGTTGGGCCTTCTTGTTTGGTGTTTAACTAAACATAGAAGATTCCATAGCTTCGTCCATGAAAGTCAGACATAATATAAAATACACCAAGTATATGTCATGGTGGACGCACCTCAGTGATGAAATGAAGACTTTTCTGCTGGTTAAAAGGCCTCTGTGCTTTTTATAAACACAGTGGCATGATTCCTGTTGGCCAGCCAAAACTTGACACCCACTGGCTTCCCCTTACCAGGAAGACTGG
>LOEQ01000816.1:110605-121024 GCA_001685075.1 Bramus lutescens | reverse complement strand
GAAAGCTTCTGGGGTCCCCAGCAGAGAGAGCTGCATGTCGGCAGAGGTGGTCACTCACATCTGTGTCACTGAGGCTCACAAATGGAATTTCTGACTTAGAGGCTAGCTCTGCCAAAGGCTTGCTGGCAGAGGTTTTTGTCTGCAAAATTGGCATGCTAATGAGGCCCTCAAATGGATTTTTTTTTATACCTTACACTCTGGAAACTTCTGTTGGCAGAAGGGAAGGAAGAAATCCACTTTTGCTAGGGAGGAAAAACGTTTCTACTGTTCCAAGATTGTCCCTCATGTAAGACGCTAAAAGGTGGTTTTTAAACACAAAGAGGGTTAATAACAAAATTTTACCTTAGGGCTCTGAAGCCAGATCTACATGGAACCATCCTCAAGAGTCTCGAGTGGTCCTTTCTAATCATATCATTATAATTCTGCCTGTGCAGACTCAGTGGGTCTGTGCTCAGAGCCCTGGGCTGTTCAACAGGCTGTCTATCACTAGCTGCAATCCTAAACAGGACCATGAAAGAGGCAATTAAGCTAAGGTGAGGCCATTTATAGTCCTTATATGAAGGAGCTATAATACATAGACACATACAGGGAGGTCACACAAGAGGACAAGAGAGAAGGTACTTCTGCAAGCCAAGGGGAAAGGCTTCAGAAGGAACCAATCCTGGCTGAGCTTCCAGTTTCCACATCTTTGCTATGTGATATATATATATATATTCCCAATGTTTATGCTCCTTAGATTGTGATACTTTATTATGAAGACTTTCTCAAAGAAAATGATTATTTCTCTTGGTAATACAGACCCCAGAATATGTTGCTATTTTAGAGACATGGATTCCCAGAATTAATGATTGGTGTCTTAGTTAGGGTTTTCTATTGCTATGAAGAGACACCATGATCACAGAAACTCTTATAAAGGAAAAGATATAGTTGGGTGACTTTCAGAGCTTAGCCCATCATCACGGTGGGAAGCACAGTGGCGTGCAGGCAGACATCATGGTGCTGGAGAAGGAGCTCAAGGGTCTACATTTTGACTGAGAGGCAACACAAAGTGAAATGTTTCCTACAGTGATCATAGCTTGAACATAGGTGATCTCAAGGCCCACACCCACAATGACGCACTTCTGTTGTGAGATATTTAATTACATGGTGTAAAGATATGTCACTGTGATTGGTTTAATAAAAAGCTAAATGGCCAACAGCTAGGTAATGCGGGATTTCCCTCTGTATGCTGTGATTATCATTGATTAATAAAGAAACTGCTTTGGACCTATAGCAAGATAGAACTTAGCTAAGCAGGGAAAACTAAACTGAATGCTGGGAGGTAGAAGGTGGAGTCAAGGAGAAGCCATGTAGCACCACCGGAGACAGACGCCAGAACTTTACCCGGTAAGCCACAGCCTTGTGGTGACACACAGATTATAGTTTCTGTATGGTTATTTTGGGGCTGAACTGCTGGGCAGCTGACAAACAAACAAGTGACCTCTTATGACAGGTAGGCAGGAGGTATAGGCAGGACTTCTGGGAAAAGAGAACTCTGGTAAGAAGTGGCTGGGGGTGGGGGGATATCGCTAGCTGACTACAGAGGAAACAAGACATGCTGGAGGAGAGGTAAAAGCCATAAGCCATGTGACAGCACATAAGTTAATCCAAGTGGGTTAATTAAAGTTATAAGAGCTAGCTAGAAATAAGCCTAAGCTAAGGCCAGGCTTTCACAGTTAATAATGTCTCCACGTGTTTTTTTTTTTTTGNGTGTTTTTTTTTTTTGTGAGCTGCCGCACAAAGAAAAATCCACCAGCACCCTTCTTCCAACAAGGCCACACCTATTCCAACAAAGTCATACCTCCTAATAGTGCCACTCCCTTCAAGGACCATTTTCTCTCAAACTATCTGTAAGCTAGAGTCATCAGAGGAAGGAACCTCAGTTAAGGAAACGCATCCATGAGATCCAGCTGTAAGGCATTTTCTCAATTAGTGATCAAAGCGGGAGGGCTCAGCCCAAGATGGGTGGTGTTATCCCTGGGCTTCTGGTCTTGGGTTCTATAAGAAGATGGGCCGAGCAAGCCTTGGGAAGCAAGCCTGTAAGTAGCACCCCTCTGCTTCTGCATCAGCTTCTGCATTAGCTCCTGCCTCCAGGATCCTGCCATTTGAGTTCCTGTCTTGACTTCCTTAAATAATGAACAGCAATATGGAAGTATAAACCAATAAACCCTTTCCTCCCCAAGTTGCCTTTTGGTAATGGTGTCTTCACAGCAATAGAAACCCAAACTAGCCGGGCAATGGTAGCGCACGCCTTTAATCCCAGCACTCAGGAGGCAGAGGCAGGCAGATCTCTGTGAGTTTGAGGCCAGCCTGGTCTACAAGAGCTAGTATTAGGACAGCTAGGACTGTTACACAGAGAAATCTTGTCTTGAAAAAAGCAAAAGAATGGGACGCAGCCTGCTCCGCTCTTACTACAAACAACAACAACGAAAACAGAATGAAAGAAAGAAAAATAAAGAAGCCCTAAGACACCACTACAATTGGTGATACCACAACTTATACACAGCTCTGTGAAGGAAGTGTCGTGTACCGCCTCCTCCTCTTCCATCTCATGTATCCCAGGCTGGCCACAAACTACCTAACGAGGATGACCTTCAGCTTGAAATCCTTAAATTCTGGGATTACAAATAGGTACCTTCATGCCCAATTTATACAGTGCTGGGGTTTAACCCAGGGCTTCCTGTATGTGGGCAAGCACCCCACCAACTGAGCCAAACCCCCAGCTCTTTCTAAACTTGCTTGATAAGATAATGAGAAGGATGAACAAGAAAGAAAGCTAAGAGAGCTCCGGCCACAGAAATGTCTATGGAGGAGGATCTCCTGCAGTTATCACTGCCCAAACCTTCTGCCCATGACTCTGGAAGTGAGCATTCCCAGCTTCTCAGACACATCGTTTGTAGAGAAGTCATGGGTGAAGTGACTACCAAGTAGGCATTTCTGTTGTAGGCTAAAGGAAGTGCTGTTTCTTCAACCCCCTTTTCAGGCATCTCTAATCCTTTCCTATCTACCCTGGTAGCATCAGAGCATATTTCTAACACAAGGGTACTTCTTTGGTTTGCCCCATGTTTCGGTTACTTTTCTGTTGGTGTGATAAAATGATGACCAAGAGCAGCGTACAGACGAGAGTTTACTTTGGCTTACAGCTCCAGAGGGCAGGTATGTAATGGCAGGGGAGGGTGTGGCAGCAGGTGGCTGGAGCAGGAAGCTGACTGATTTTACACTTTGTAGCACATCGGGAAAACAGAAATAAAACTGAAGTGGGGTGAGGCTCTACACTCTCAAAGCCCAGCCCCCAGGGATGTACTTCCTCTAGCAAAGATTCCTGTCATACCCAGTCCATAGTCTCCGCAAACAGGGCCACCAATTGGTGACCAAGTGTCCAAATATATAAACTTGTAAGAGACACTTATTTAAACCCCCACACCCTGGTACATAACAGTACTTAATAACTGTGTCTTTGTTGTATTTATTTGATGGGCTCTGGGCTATTGCAAAAGGTACTCAAGGTTTTCCGATTCTGACAACAGCTACAATAAATGTTTCCTTCAGACTCTGAAACACGCGGTGCTTCCTCCCTTGGTTATCAGCTGGCAATACACCTGTTCCCCAAGCTCAGCCAGATCTCAGGGACCAAGGGTAGAATAGCATAGCAATGGAGGCTTTACCTGGCTGTCCAAGGTATTCCTATGGAGACTTACGATGGGTACTCAGACAGGCATAGAAATCATGACAAGAGCCCAGGCCTGTTACAGAGTTCCCGAACTTTCTCCTGGCTCATTTGCAGCAGCAACGCTCTCATATTACATCCTTGATATTACTCTTAAAAAGGCAAGCCAATTAGTATGTGCCTGCATGATTTCACCAAGCTGCCAGCAAATATGTTTTATTTGAACAGCTGTGCTCACATGCTTACACAATGCTATTTCAAGGGAGATAGCATGACATAATGCTGGTGACAGCACAATTGTTATCCCACTCAAGAAAAGAATGTTGTGATTGCAATGGAAAAGAAAAGTGTGACTTTCATCTGAAAGCCTAAATCCCATTTCCAGCCGTCATCTCAACCTCTGTGCTAAGCTGGGAGTGGAAATTACTACAAACTGCAGAGCAGTGATGACGTCATCTCGCCACCCACCAATGTTATGGGTTTGACAGCCCAGACGATGGCTTATACTTGATGGAACACAGCTCCGACTAAGTTGACAAATTTCTTGGATATTTGAAAGGAAATATATTCGTAAAAAGTTATTATGTTTGCTGTTTTCTCTTTTGGTTTGGCAACTACTACTACAGGAACATTACAGCTACGACAAGAGCCATTAGTTTCCCAGAGAGCCATGGCCAACAGCAACCCCTGTGTGAAATTACGAATTTTAGGTCCCCTTCTGATTGGGGTTTTCACAAGTTGGGGCTCTGGAGACAAGGATGTAAAGTATATGTGCTATGATCTGTCACTCCTTCTGCAGCTTTCTCTGCTATAATGCTGCTCTTCAGGGCTTTTCAGGGTGACTGCTCACAGACACATCACCATGTACTGAAGTTGTCATGGATCATAAGGAGTATTTCCTGCCTGCTCCTCCTGCAGCTGATCCTGTTGTTTGGGGCAAGCTGAACATGCTTCTCTATGCTCCCCTTTTCTTCTGTGAAAGGACCCACGTCAGCATCCTCTGCAACTTCTGCTACTTGCAGCACTGCAGTCACGGTCAGCTATAGTCAAATATCCATGCACCCCCAAACCCTGCTGTTGGAAACTTCATCCATAGTGTTGGGAACTTGGGCCTGATAGCAGGTGACTAGGTCATGAGGGTGTGGCCCTTGGGCATGATGTCATCCTCCCAAGTGACAGTGACCTTGCTATTGCTGTGGAATAATCCTTCCGCACACTGTGAATATGTATTACTCTCATCGGTTAATAAAAAGCTGATGGGTCAGTAGCCAGGAAGGAAGTATAGGTGGAACAGTGAGACAAGAGGACTCTGGGAGGCAGAAGAGCAGAGTCAGGAGAGACACGAACCAGCTGTAGAGCAAGCAGGACATGTGAAAAATGAGGTAACAAGCCATGAGCCACATGGCAAAGCATAAATAGAAATATGGGTTAGTGTAAGTGCAAGATTTAGCTAGTAACAAGCTTGAGCTATCAGTCTATAATTTATAATTCACATTCAGCCTCTGAGTCGGTTATTTGGGACCAGGCGTCTGGGCTAGGAAAATGTCCTACTACATGCTATAGCAGTGAGCTCCCTCCCTTGCTTTCTCTGGTGCCTGTTCTCCTGCCAGGGGATGAAACAGCACAAAAGCCCACACCAGGTGCTTTTCAGTCTCCAGAGCCATTTGCCAAATCAACTTCAGACCTGAAAATTCTGGTATCCTAGCAAAAGGCACACTAAGACACTGTCATTCTTCATGTGTTATTAAGGTTGTAGTAAGGACTATATTTACCAGCAATCCTAAAAGTGGAGGTAAAAGAAAAAGACAATTCCAGAAGCAACTATCTACATAAAATCTGTAAGGTACTCCTATAAGGACACATGAGGCTTTGGAAGGGAAAAAATAAATCCATTACACTGTAACAATTCTTTTTCTGTCCCACCAGCCATCTTCCAAATAACAAGAGACTTCTTAATTATGAAAGTTTGGCTTTAGCTTAGGCTTGCTTTTAACTAGCTCTTATAACTTAAATTGACCCATTTCTATTAATCTATGTTCTGCCACATTCTGCCCATCCTGCTTCTTCTGTGTCTCCTAGAATCTCTTGGGCACCTAGAATCATCTCCTATTTCCTCTCTCTCTGCCCAGAAGTACTGCCTGTACTTCCTACCTAGCTATTGGCTGTCCAGCTCTTTATTAAACCAATCACAGAAATATATCTTCATGTAATATACAAATATCCTACAACATTTCCCCCTTTTGTTTAAAAGCAAAGGTTTTAACTCTAACATAGTAAAACTATATACAATAAGAACAAATATTAGGTAAGAATTATATTTACAATGTCCAGTCTATCTGTATATGGCAAAGTCAGATAACAATATTTTATTATCTATCCTATCTTGGTGATTCAAAAGATTTGTACCCCTAATTTACTTTTTATCCTAACTTACCAATCCAAAAATAGCTTTTTAGATCTTAAAACATTCTCTTAGATAAACAACTTTAAGCTTTTATGTCTCTTAGCCTTATATATTTTGTACCTCTTTTGTGTGTTTCCTTTCTGAATTTGGTAAGAAGGAAAACTGTACCTATAACTATCTAGTCTTCAACCCTATCAGAGAACCAAGAAGGATATAATATTACCTAGTTAAACAGGAAGTACAGATAAAATAACTTCCAAAACAAAGAAGTTACAGAAACAGCTGGCTACCTGGACAGCCACCCAAAGTTCTTCTGTAATAGAGAATCCATCTTTGGCCTACAGCCCTAGACTATCTGACAAACTTTTTTGTGAAGCAGGAATTTCTAAGAACTGTCCTACCTTGTCTTGGCAAAGTTCATTTGTCACCTTTTGTGTCCTATTTGTCCAATTTGGAAAGCATATTGTCAGCAGTTGAGGCAAAGGCAGTTTCTTGTCTAAATGGCTAACTTTGCCACATTGAAAGCAAACTCTATATGGAGGTTCTTGGATTTCAATCATCCTTTTATGAAATAAATTGGTACTACCAGGAGCAGACATGTTTCACTGTCGTAAAAAGCCTTATGTTATTAAAACATTCTAAATGCCATATTCTGTAGGTCTCTGAAGTGTTTGAAGAACATGTGTCTGTTTAAAATATATCTGTTTGACCTTAAAAACATTTCAAATATGACTATAAGTTTGTTACAGATGACTAACTACTAACCTGTCCCTTTTTTTATTATCCTAAATAGCTTCCAAGATCAAAAGCTTTACATTACATTTTAAAATAAGTTCCATAGGTACAATACCTTAAACAAGAGTAGAAACATATGAGTACAGCACAATAAATATAAACTTAAATTTTTATCAAAATATAAAAATTTATACCAAAGTAAAATATTTGAGACTAGTGGTTGTTCAAAAGTAGACTCAACAATCTACACTTTTATCCCATCATTTCTATACTATATCTCCTGCTTTTCCCTTCAGAAAGAGATCCCTGAATCTAATATGCTTTGTTAAGCTTTTTTTACTGGCCACAGTCAATAATAATTTGTATCCAACATTCCTAAATAATGATAAACATTCATAATCTACTGATTGACCAAAACTATCTCTTCCACCTATTGGGAATGTGGGCATCCTGTTCTCTAGACTGCTCCCTGTTATTTGGGGGCAAAGGCATCTTTAGGGGACCCTGAAAATTTTAAGATAATGGTCAAGTGCTAGGAGACCTAGCTATATTATTTTTTTTGTTTAATCTCTGTGTGAAGGGAAAGGATAGAGCTTATTTGAAATATTATTTGAATAGTCCATGAGGTTTGATCATCTCAGCTAGCAGCTTTGAAGTTGTTCTGGATATAGATTTTTGAGGAAATTGTAGCAGAGTCATTCTTAGGGGCTGGATCACCTGGGTTACTTGTCTTCATTGCTATCTGGTCCTTTTCTTTACTTTCTTCTTTCTTTTCTTTCTTCTTTTTTTCTTTTCTTTTTTTTTGGAAAAAACACAGACTTTTAAGGGCAACATAAATATCTGTATTAATACAAGCATGAAATGTGCGGTGTGCACAAGTCAGCTAAAGATGATTTTTTTTTGTTCTATGTTTGAGCAGGTAAAAGGCATCTGTTAACTTTACCAGTCTGTTAGGACTGTATAACCAAACCTCTATCCATGCCATATGAAAGGATATAAAGGAATAAAAAGTAATGAGGACTTTGTAGTCAACAAGCTTCATCATGTCTCATGATGTAGGAGGGTCATCTGTCTATGTGTTATTTTCATTGGTTAATAAAGAANTGAATACAATTTGTATGTTGTTATTTCTGGGTATAAGCTAGCCATGCGGGAGCCAGGTGGGACGAAATGCAGGCCTGCTCACCTAAACGCTACAGTCTCATCCAGTTTCAGAGCTGTTCCCATGTAGAGAAATCAGCATATACATAGCCTGTCTTGTAGTCTTTCTTTTTTCTTTTTCTTCATGTCTATAGCCAAGATTTTTCAGGAGGTCTCCTTCAATCAAATCTGATCTTCATTCATTTTAAAGAGAACCATAACTTTTTGTTTCCTATGGAAGCAAAGGAGTAACCTCTCCTCAAATGCATCACGTTTTCTGACTTTCATTTTGAAGTTAAGACTTTCTTAACATATATAGGTAACTTTAATTTAGCAGTTTCCATAGTTCAGTGTCTCTCAGCAGCTATCAATTTTTGTTCATTAGCATTTGAAAAATTCAAAGTCAACAAAGCATCATACAGGATCCAGATGTCCTGTATATTTCTCCTCCTTGCGTGGCTTATTCATTTTATATGAGTTTGCTCTTTCTTTAAAGACTTTACTATATTATTTTAAACTATTTATTTCTTTCTGTGATGGTCTATACCCATTTCTTTACTGTGTCTGTTTAAATGATTTTTTGATCTAGCCTACTTCACTGTGTGCCTGCAGCCTTCTCTTACCATGTGAACTAAGACTTAAACCCCCCATGGACTGACTCTCCACATGGTGCTGCCTGATTCAAGCCTGCAGGCAATGGCTGGGAGTCACATCTCTGAGTGCTGTGGCCTGCTTAAGAGACTGTGGGAGTAGGAATCTGCATCTGACTCTGTGTTTGTGTGTTTGAAACTTTTTTTTTTAAAAAAAAAGCTTTCTTAGGTCCCATATGGAAATATGTGCCCCATGTTGGACACCATATGTAACAAATTCTTTTTCTGTCCCACCAGCCAGTTCCCAAATATTGACATGGAGACTTCTTGTTAATTATGAAAGCCTGGCCTTAGCTTAGGCTTGCTTTTAACTAGCTATTATAACCCACTTCTATTAATCTATGTTCTCCCACATACCACCCACCCTGCTTCTTCTGTGTCTCCTGGCATCTCTCAGGCATCTAGATTCATCTGCTACTACTGCTCAGACATCCCACCTATACCTCCTGCCTAGCTATTGGCCATTTAGCTCTTTATTAAACTAGTCACAGCAATATATCTTCACACAGTGTTCAAATAGCCCACAACAGTACACTCTCTTCTTATTCTCAGGGCTTAGTCTAGCCTAAGCAGGGATTAACAGAAAAACTATTTTTAATTCTTTAGCTACTAGTTTCTTTCTTCCCTAACCAACATTCGTTCAGTAGATTTACAATTTGTATGTTCAGCAGCCAAAAAAGTGGGACTTAAACATTACCACTGAGGGCCAACAATCATGTCTGAACCCTTGATCTAAGCAGTAAGGCCCTTCTGCAACAGGGTCCCCTAAAGTGAAGAAGACTCGCAACATAATATTATTATAAGACTACCATAATATAACCAAGAATTATAGGACCACTTGGTGTGTCTCGTCACCCTATTTAATGGGTTGTGGGTGTTGATTCTTCACACCCATTAGCTGTCACAGAGAAGGTGGAACAACAGAGTGTATTTCTTAAGAAGAAGTAGGGATTATCAGGCCTGAAATCAGTCTTCTCTCTCTCCCCCTGGATGGCTATCTGGTTAGCATTCTGCTCAACATCAAGCTAATGTAATTTGCATCAAACTGAAGTGAGAGTATATTCCCCATGGGCTGTGAATGTGGCTTCCATTCTTAAAAGCCTTTTAAAGTCTCTTTCTGTGACCATGCATCCTATTGATTTATACCCTCTAAAAAGATACTAGATCTAAGATGCTTACATTTCCCTTGACTAAATCTCCAAAAGGAGTCCCTGTTGAGAGTATTTGTTTTATTCATGAATTTAATATGCAGATTCAAGTAAGCCATTCTTCATATGAAAGTTCCATAGTCAAGATACGTAAGAAACTTTTAATAATGAACAGAGCTTTTGTTTAATTACTATGTAGCATGGTACTGGTACACATATGTTAAGAAAGGTTAGTAAAGGAATAAGGCTAGACTCACAGTTGCTTAGGTCCTTTAGATCATCAAAAAAAGCTTGCTGAAAGCAAATGAGAAGAGCTCTACTTGAAAGCTTTCTGGATTTCAGAATAATAAAGGATTGTGGGCCTTTTATTTTTTCAAGAGAAAAACAACTGAATTATTTCTTTTACATTCAATTTCCATAATTGATAGAAAATATTCCTCTTAAATATACCATAGTGCAATCTCTTTTCAAAAATTATTCATACTTAGACATATCTTCTCTGACATTCTTTCTTCTCACTGATCCCTTTTCCCAGCTCTCAAATCCTGAAATCCACAGGCTACCCGCAACCAGGGAAGCAGGTAGGCTGATGGCAGATCTTTACTTTTCACTCCCCCCTCCAACCCCCTCCCCCCC
>LOEQ01000816.1:86657-105093 GCA_001685075.1 Bramus lutescens | reverse complement strand
ATGTTGGCAGGCTAGACCACTTTTCCTGCATGCTGGCAGGCTATACTGGCCTCCCCTCACACTAGCATGCTAAACCACCTCCCCTTCTAGTCAGCTCTCTTGATAACTCTTCAGCCACATGTCTTAGAACTTGGATATTATGATGATAGGAAAGAGATATGGGAAAAACTGCAGTGTGGATTTTAACCTATAAAAATCTTTATTACGTATTCAGACTCATAAAAGTTTATAGAATTCATTTGTTTGAGTGAAAAGAAAAGCAACTGCATCACCTTCCGCTCTGTTACTATGAGCCCAGTAAAATGCCACATGAATTTGCCAGACTTATGGCAAATTTGGGAGCCCAAAATCTGAAGCCACTGAAGAGGAAAGCAAAGTGGAGCATGTGAGTTTTTCAAGGTTATAAAAGATGCCTAAAACAATAGACTTTCAAAATGGAAAGGTTTATTTTGGTTCATAGGGTGGGAGGTTCCAGTCCATGGCTAGTTGACCCTGCTGTTTTGGGGCCTGTGGTGAAATGGCACCTCACAGAAGTAAGCATATGGTGAAGGATATTTCATCTCATGGCCCAAACATGACAAGGTGGAGGAGACAGGAGTCCCACCGTCCCCCTCAAGAACATGATGACCTGAGGCTTCGCATTAGGCCTTACTTCTAAAAGTTGCTGCCACTTCTGAAAGCCTTTAACACATGAGCCTTTGAGAGCATTCCAGATCCAAACCACAGGGAGAAGCCATACAGTTCACCATGTGTCTTAGTTAGGGTTTCTACTGCTGTCGACAGACATGATGACCATTGCCTAAGCTTGGCTGACCTAAAAATGGATTTATAGACCAGGCTGGCCTCAAACCCAGAAATCTACCTGCCTCTGCCTCTGCCTCTGCAGTACTGGGATCTGCATGTATACACATGTGTATGCATGCAGGAAAGAAGCTGATGTTTGATGTTTTTTGTAACCACTCTCTAAGTGCATCACTGTACCCAACTCTAAGCTTTTCTTTAATCCTTTTTCACAAGTGGGAAACTTAGCTGGGTGGGATCTTGCCCTGAGGTCATCATTCCCTTTATTTCATTTCTTAATCTGTTTATTTCCTTGAACACAGTACTTAGCTCCATTCTACTTCCTGGTGCTCCTTTTCTCCTCAAATTGTACATTTTGTATATTTCTTTGCTCAGCTTGCTCCTTTTCATTATAGATCTTCAGTAGAGTTAACACTAATAACCATACAACAGAGACTATACTAGGCTGTTTTAAGATTTCCTTTGCCAATGGAATTAATCCAAATCTCATCACTTTAGCCTCAGGCAGACTCTTCAGATAAAGGTAAAAAGCAGCCATTGTTTACCAAAATATCACAGGAACAATCTCTAGGCAACATACTAAAATTTTTCCCCTCTGACATCTCTTGAGCCAGGCCTGCACAGTTCAAATCTTCCATGCTCCTACTTGTATGGCCCATTAAGAACTGCTTACAGCATTCTACTATTTTCCTAACCCAAAGTAACAAAGTCCAAATTCCTCCAAACAAAAACATGGCCTATCACGGCAATATCCCAGTCCCTGGTGCCAACTTCTGTCTTAGTTGGGGTTTCTCCTGCTGTGAAGAGACACCACAACTACAACTTGTATAAAGAAAAGCATTTAATTGGGTAGCTTCCATTTTCAGAGGTTTAGTTCATTATCACCATGGTGGAGCAGGGTGGCATATAAAGACATAGTGTTGGAGAAGGAGCTGAGAGTTCTACATCTTGATCATCAAGCAACAGGAAGTGATCTGTGCCACTGGGACAGTAAAGGAGACTTCAAAGTCGACCCCCACAGTGACACACTTCCTTCCACAAGACCATACCTACTCCAACAAAGCCACACCTCCTATTAGTGCCACTCTCCATGGGGGGCCAGTTTCATTCAAACCACCACACCATGTTCTAGGAAGACTAGAAAAAATATCAGATAATCATTAGTTCTTTTGTTCTACAAATATAAACATTGAATGAAAAAGGAATAATTGACTTGGCAAAAATCTATTAAAAGCCTTAAAATATAAACAAAAGAAAAGAAAAACTGTCCAACTAAGGGCTGGAGAGATAAGTTAGCAAAGTACTTACCATGTCAGCATGATTGACTCAAATTCAATCTCCACCACCCATTTAAATAAAAAAAAATTAAATCAGGTATGGTGACATGTATCTTTTATCCTAGATCTGGGGAGGTGAAGACAGGAGGATCCCTAGAGTACTTTGGGCAGTCTCACTGAACCTTCAAGTTCCAGGTAAAATGAGACAACTTATCCTTGAAAGCAAGATAGAGAGTGGTTAAGGAAAACATCAAGCATCAACTTCTATCCTGCATGCATACATATGTGTACACACACACACACATACACNAGAGCTAGCTCCAGGACAGGCTCCAAAGCTACAGAGAAACTCTGTCTTGAAAAAAGAAAAAAAGAAAATAATCTTGGAGACAAGGTCTTTTTCAGTGTGATATCACAACAGCACACGCTTACCACTGGCATTTAGTATAATAGAAGAGGGTTTAAAAATAAATCACTTGACTAAGTGCACCTACTTAATCAAATCAGTTAAAATTCTGTGTCACGACTTAACATGACATCTTAGTAGAATAGATGGTTGAAAAAAAGTCACACAATTTATTCCCTTTTTTCCTTTTGAGATAGGGTTTCTCATTGTAGCCCTGGCTGTCCTGGAACTTGCTCTGTAAACCAGGCTGGCCTCGAATTACAGAGATCCACCTGCTTTTGCCTCCCAAGGGCTGGGATTAAAGGCATGCACCACCACTGCCTGGCCAATTTATTACCTTTAAAACTGGTAGTAAACACAGGGAGAGCTGAGCCCATTTATCAAACAAGACACTGGATGTAATAGGGATGCTGGATATAACAGGCTTAGCTACATGTAGAGGTGGCAGCTATTGTCATGTGTACTACCAAAGTTTGCTGCTATTATAGATACAAGGTTGGAAGTTAAGTCCTAAAACAAAACAGTGAGTATGCCTTCGTAATAGAATTATGAGCAATTCATACAGTCTGAGTATTCTACAAAGAATATGTAAGAAGGAAACACTAAAAATTCACTACTCCCTAGGTCTATATTCTTTTTTCAATCACTTACCTATTTTGTGTATGCACGTGTTTTATGTATAGGTATGTGTACATGAATGCAAGTGCTTGTGGACACCAGAAGAGAACATCAGATACTCTGGAAATGAAGCTACAGTTGGCTGTGAATCGCCTGATGTGGGTCCTAGGAACTGAACTTCTAAGCTCTGGAAAAAACAGCAAGTGCTCTTAGTTATGGATCCATCTCTCCAGATGACAGATCTATATTCTTACATAAAATATCAATTTAGATCCCCTCTTTAAAGTGCCTGGAATTAATTTATGTGTAAAATTTTATCTCTGTTATGTTGACAAGAAATGAAGATGCTTATTTGCTATTTATTTACAATATCAAGAGAAAGAAGTTTATTATTTCATTTTTAGAACATGGTTTTGGCAATGATGGGAATCAAACCCAGGGCATTGTGGATGCTAGGCAAGAGCTCCACTTAGTTCAGCATTTTTCATTCTGCTGAGACTAGGTATTATTTTGTAGGTCAGGCTGATAATGAATTTGTTCTGTAGCCTAGGCTAGTCTTGAACTCATGTAGTCTGACTTTCTTTGGACCACCAGAACCCAAATAATGACACTGAGACTTCTGATTGAGTATGAAAGTTTGGCTTTAGCTTAGGCTTGTTCCCAACTAGCTCTTATAACTTAAACTAACCCATTTATATTAACCTACATTCTGCCATGTGGCTCATTAACTCTCCTCCATACTACACGTATAATGTGTTCTGTGTCTTGCTAGTGAGTCCTGCCTCTCTTCTTCCCAGAGTTCCTACCACTTCCGGGAAGAACCGCCTATCCATTCCTGCCTAGCTATTGGCCATTCAGCTCTTTATTAAACCAATCAGAAGGTGCCTTGGCAGAGACACATCTTCACAGTGTACAAAAAGATTATCCCACAACAAACTCATGATTCTGCTTTTGCCTCAGAGTCTGGGATTAGAGGCACACACCACTTATCTGAATGAAATTTCATATGTAGGGGAGAAGTGCTTCTTGTAGAAATGTGTGAGAATAACAATTTCATAAGTCAGTTTATGGTTTCTTCCTCAAAAGAACTTATATTTTAGTATCTCAATCCAAACTGAAAATTCCCTACAGGATAAGTTTTTAGGAGGCAGGCAATATTTCTCTTTGGTCCTTGTATTCTTTGAGTGTAGTTCAAAATACTCCCTACTGATTTAATTAACAGGTCAGTAAATGTCTAAATATATTTTATACAACCTCGAAAACTCTTATATTGCACATAATTAAATTATCATCATCATTATATATCTTCACTTACATTAAGAAACAGTTTTCTCTCGAAAGAAGTGTGAAAATTGGTCAAAGAGGCCTGTTTTAACAGTGGAATATTACTTAGACTTAAAAAAGGAAATTCTGTAATTTGTGACCCATAGATACTGATGCCGTCACCTTTATGTAACTGTAACATAGAATTCAACTTGGAGAAACAGAGAAGTTACCAAGGGCTTATAGTGGATAAAACAGGAGCGTTGGTAAAAGGGTATACACTTTGATGACCAGTAACTTCTGAGAATTGAATGTTCTGTGAATAATTATAGTTAATAATAATGTGTTGATATTTAAAACTTACTAAGCTTATATGAAGTATTTCTATCATCTCCCCTCTGGATGAGACTATGTCAGGTGATGGACATGTCAACACCATGCTGTGTACTTGAAATATCAACTTCCTTTTGTCTATCACATCTCAACAGTCCTCAGTGCAGAAAAACAGTCTTTAGAAAGTGACTTCTAGGGACTGGTTTCCCCTTGAGTCAAAAATCTGGTTTGGTAACAGCTGTAAATGATTTAGCGAATTGGTCAAGGATAATGCTGTGGACATGGGGTAGACATGCTTCCTCTCATATAAGCAAACCAACTTGAGAGGACCCAGTATCCTCTGGCTCTTCAGTGCCATGCGACTGTCGGTCAATCAAGTACTTTTGCGATAGTCTCTCAGCCAGTAAGAGGCGAGTGGGTGAGCCATCTTGTACTTAGCTACAAGGGCAGGACAGGGACACTTTTGCACTCTTTTAAAAAAATTATAAAAGCTAAGGTGGGTGGGGCTTCTGGTCCCTATTTAAAGCATTTCCAAGGTCATCAGTGCCATGGAGTTCCTAGGTTTGGTACTTTTTCACATAGGCAAGCTGCTCCCTACTTTCCAAAGAATACACCTGAGTGGAACCCACCCAGCCACAAGTCCTTGTGAGGTCAAAAGCTCTGCTCAGACAGGAAGGTATTAACTGCTGTGCTTCCAAGGCCAGTATTACAGATATCACGGTAAGGAAAGCACTGGTGCTGACCGCGTCCTTTATTTTCTCACGGCAACCCGAGGGTCTAGTAAGCAATCCCCACTACAAGCTGGAGAGGAAAGGAGCAACTTCAGATGACTTGCCGGCGTTAGTCAGTGACACTCAGTGACACGCTTCCTCTGCTAAGAAAACATTGACTTTTGACATCTGGCATTGGAGCTCTTGTGCCTGTGGACGTGGCTCAGTTCCTGGAGAGAGTGGAGTGAGTTGCAGTGTGAGTCACTGGGCCACACCTCAGTGTACTTACCCACGCCACTGGTATGGGATGGAGCACCTTTTCCAGCTTCAGTTCTGCCAGTGATGCCACAGGGGAAGAAAGTGTTCAGGGAAGGTGGGAACATTTGTTTGTATTAATTCAGATTTGGTTTAGTTACTCTGCGAGGGTAGTTTAGCACTAGAGTAAACAATAGCACAAGGATGATCTTCATACCCTGAAGGGAGAACTATCTTAGGCAGGAGCAAAGATATTCTAAACAGAGCAACAAAGCTTCATTTTGGCTATCAGACTGTTGAGACAATGAACCCAATGAATTGCGGTTCGCTCAGGAGTCTCGTGCTGGGACAAAAATGCTGAAACCTTGTGTCATCAGGGAGACCTTGTTTCTTTGCAGAGATTTCACACGGTTCTGATAATTTCTTGGTCCACCTTGCAGGAGAGACTGGAGCTGGGACAGCAATGGGCAGAAGCACACCGTGACCAGAACTGCTTACCTGTGTGCCTCTTGCTCTCTGCTTAAACCTAAATCAACCTAATGTCAAGATCCAGAAAATGGACTTGGGGAATTTCCAAATGTTACCACATTAAGTGACTCGTTCTCTGACTGTCACTGGATCTTGGAACATGTGAAACAGGTGGCTGAGCCTAGCCTTTTAAGGCTGCCAGGGCCAACAGGGTGGACGGGGACAGCAGGACCAGTGGGGCCAAGAGGACCAAGGCTTTGACCCTAGCAACTCTGGAAAGAAAGGTCTTGACATACCACCAAGCTGCTGTGGACTCCTTTTGAAGCTTGTTGTAGCTCACATTCTTTTCGGGTCTTACTGTTTCCTTACTAACAGGACGGAGATTCTTTAGAATTTCCTGTGATTGATGTTTTAAGTATAAAGGGAAGGAAAATGATCTTTGGGTTTAGATAAAGCATCAAACAGGATTCTGAGGTCTTAAGGTATGAGGCTAGGAATGAAAACTATTGACAATATACATTGGACATAGTTAATACAGACTACAACCAGCTATACAAAGCAATTGCAAAATACATTCAATCCTCAAAGCTTTTTATGAGAATTTATTTTTAAATTACATTTAATTAATTTAGTGTGTGTGTGCACATGTGAGTGTGTGTGTGTATGTGTGTGTGTGTGTGTGTGTGTGTACAACCTCTGGGCATCAGTCCCTCCTTCCACCTAGTGGGACCCAGGGATTAAATTCAGGTGGGTAGAACTGTGGAACAAGCACTTTTACCCACTATTTTCAAAGTTTATTAACTTCCTTTTACCAGTGCAAATACAGATTTGAGAAGTTTTGATTTATCAGTCATAAAGTTCTAATCATTAAGAACCAAAATGAGTCTCTTTTAGTTGTTTGCAAAGTGAACTTAGCTTTCAATTCTCTCAACAACAAATGGCTACGATATGCCAATAAATACAAAATGAGGTCCTGAATTCTTGCTATCTGCCTACTGAACTCCTCATTAACTTTGAGCTTTCTGTAGCCTCCTCATGGCGCCACAAAATTATCAAATACCGTATTTGAACCACTGGTCCTTGATTATTATCCCTGTTTGGGGAGGTTATGGTGAGGTTCACCCTTGTTGGAAGAAGCGTGTCACCTGATCAACACATTCAAATCTTGTTTCCTCACTCGCGCTTAGTTTACAGTCACTCTAAAGAGAGCAACGTCAGGGCCAAATTCAAACAATAACCATGCATGTAGGGTAATGGATAAAGAAACATGGAGGCGTGTGGAAGGTATTACCTCTCCGGATGGTGACGGTGAACTGTGACTGACAGTACGTAAGGAATGGGAAGGGCAGAGTGGCTATGCAGTGAGGGAAGCAAGAGCAGTAGGTGACAAGATGAGGAGGTCACCAAGGCTAAAGTCACGCAGCACCTAGCTGACCCTGACAGGGACTGGAGTTTAACTGCGAAGACACAAGCTGACTGCACATTCAGAGGAGAGTGACGTGGGGGAACGGAGCAGTAACACCTAAGCTTCTGGAACTCTTTTCCAGAAAAGCAATCTGAGCAAGGCAACATTTTCAGAACTCTGGGAATTAACCAAAGAATTACAACAGTCTAGACAACATTTATTTGAAGAAAAATGCTTGAATTTGAATTAAAACAGCAAGCCTTGAGGTGTTTTAATTTGCTGTGTACCATTTCTTTTCACTGTTATCCATGGTCACCTTGAAAATGAAATGCCTCCCTATCCCAGCGAAAGAATCACAGGGAACCACTGGAGGACAGACTGTGCTTCCTCAAAGGCCCATTTCTAGAGAACAGTCGCTATGTGACCTCCATGGCATTCCTTGGGAAGCCAGACTCAGGAAGCTTGTCTGTGTTTAACCTGACCCAGTCACCAAGCGAAAAGACTTCCTGAACCATTAGTGAACTAGCCAGTGTCTGCTGTTTAATACTGAGGATGCCTGAGGAGTGGAAACAGGTGCAGAGAACTTAAAGAGGAAAACCTAGAGGACGCCATATCAACAGAGATTTGAACATGTCCAGGGAGATTCTGGGTACGTGCTTAGAAAAACACCAAGTGGCCCTGGGGGCTGGCTATGAGCAGCTCTGCACGACTCAGAAGAGCACTGGCACATGCCTGGCGGAGTGCTGAAGGCAGGTCACAGCCGATCAGTAGAGACTACAAAGACTGAAAGAACTTAGCAGTCCTAAGTTCCTAAGGAAATCTTTCTAACCCTTCGTTGACAAAGGAAACAAATGGGGAGAGACTAGAGTGGCTATGACAGGAGAAGGACAAAACAATCATCAAGTGACAAAAGTATGCACTGGATTAACTCCCTTTCTCACTGTGCCCAAATACACAGCAGAAAGCTACCTAAGGGAGGAAAGGCTGCTTTTCTAGTTCTAATTTTATCATAAAGTTTTCATCTCTTGCTGGTAGATAAGTGCACAAGAATATATCCGATAGCTAAAGTGTAAAATCCCATGTGAAACTCCACAGCTTCAGAATTTCTATTCTAACTGTATACAATATTTATGCAACAAAGTGTCAATATTTATAAACTGGAGAAGCTGGGCATAGTAGTGTGTGCCTTTGATTTCAGTATCCAGAATGTAGAGGCAGGTGGATTTCTGTGAGTTCAAAGCCAGCCTGGTTTACATGGTCAGTTCCAGGCCAGACATGGCTATGTAAGTAAAACCTTGTCACAGAGAAAAAATGTTTTGGCAAAAAAAAATCACACCTAAGAACTAAATAAAAAACATAAGAATAAGGTGGTGATGGCGCACACCTTTAATCCCAGCACTTGAGAGGCAGAGGCAGGTGGATCTCTGTGAGTTCAAGGCCAGCCTGACAGAGTGAGTTTCCAGATAGCAAGGCTATACAGAGAAACCATGTCTCGAAAAAACAAAAAAAACATGAAAATGATATTAAACGAACTAGAAAATATCAATAAAGAAATAGAAAACATATAGCAAATAGCTAAACAGACATTCTGAAATTAAAAAATTCACTAACCAGTTTTTTTTAAATTAGATACTCTATGGCAGATTTAGGCATGTGAAAAAAAAAGAGAATGAATCTGTGAACCTTAAAATAGGTCAATTGAGTTTCTAGTCTGAGGACAGTGGTGAAAGATGAAGTAATATGATCAGACCCTCAGAGACTTGAGATATCAATCATAACTACGCATGAATGTGAGTTTCAGAAGGAGAAGAAGAAAGAATAAGTGAAAAGGTAATGGATGAAAAGTCCACAAATTTAATGTAAAACATTTAAATATGTGTAAATTGAAGTTTTTCATCCCAACTGCCTGTTCCCAAATAACCACTCTGAGGCTTATATTAATTGTAAATGCTCAGCTTATAGATAGCTTAGACTTATTACTAACTAGATCTTACATTTTAAGTTAGCCCATATTCCATATTCTGCCACATGGAAGTACCTTTATTAGCATGACATGTTCATCTCCTGCTCCCTCTGTGTCTGGCTCCTCACACCTCCCCTCTTTCTTTCCCATCATCCTTAATTCGGTCACCCCATCTATACTTCCTCTCTGGCTACTGGTCAATAAGTGTTTCATTCCACCAATTCAAGTGACAAATCTTTACAGTGTACAAGAGCATATATGACATTTAAAAAGCACTATGTAGGATAAACTCAGAGAGATTCTTAATTAATCATCATAATCAAGTTGTTGCACATTGAAGCTTAAGGGAGAAACTTGAAAGCACCAAGAAAGTAGTTGCCTTTCTTGTGGACAAGTAATTCTCAGTAATACCAAATGCAGGCCTCTCATCAGGAGCCAAGAGCAGAAGGCAACAGATGTCATATTCAAAATTGCTAAAAGAAAAACACCTGTCAAAAAAGAATTCTATATGCAGCAAATCTATCATTAGAAATGAAAGAGAGATTGACATACTCTCCAGATAATGAGAGACAGGCCCCTGGCAGAACTAGTCAACAAGAGTAATTCTGGAGCTGCCAAGGTGAGGGAGAAGGTAAGGACGCTTGCCACCAGGCTGTATGATGTGAGTTACATGTTCCATAGGTAGAGGGGAAAGAATTGACTCCCGCAAGTTGTCCTCCTACCTCCGTGCATACTTCCCCTGAATAAATAAATAAATGTAATAAAAATTTAAAAAATAAATTGGAAATTGAGAGTCTTCTAGGATTAAATGAAGCGATACCTGACAGTAGCTCAAATCCAATACAACAAAGAACAAAAGGCCAGCCAAGAAAACTACATAGTAATATGACTGTTACGTAAGTAAAAGTCAGTACAAAGATATTTTTGTAACTATTTTCCTTTTATAACCACACTGAAAAATCACACACACACACACACACACATATATATGATACATATATTAAATATATATTTTTATTGGGGTAAATATGATAGATAAAGATGTAATGTATATGAAAAATAGCATAGAATAGGAGATCAAGAACAAAGTGGAACAAGAATGAAGTTTTTTATAAAATATTGTAATTCAACTGGAATAGATTTGAATAACAGTGTAATAAATTAAGACAATGGCAATCTTCAGGGAAATGGATAAGGAAATAGCTAAAATAGGTAGATAAAAAGATAAAAATGAAAACTAGAAATTAACACAAAAGAAGAGCATAAAAAGGAGGAATAAAAAGCAAAGAACACAATATATATATACACACATATATAATATAATACAGAAAACAAATAGAAATTGACATATCTAAATCCTACCATACTAGAAATTATATTAGATATAATATGTGAAATATTTCAGTGGAATGCAGAGTTGACAAAACAAATGAAAACAAAACGATAATGCTTATATTCAAAAGGTATAATTAGATTACAACTAAAAGGATGAAGAAATAAATGATAGAAATAATAAATGAAAGGAAACTGATCCCATAAGCTACTTTTAGAAAGAATAGACCTTAATTTAAAAGGTGTTACAAGAGACAAAGAAATTTAATAGAGATAAAAGGATCAAGGTGTCAAAACTATAATATTTATGGACATACATTACATGTACCTAGCATCAGATACTCAAGGCCTGGAGCAGAAGTTTACAGAAGTGGAGGAAGGACTAGACACCCCAACATGAGTAGCTGGAGACTTTAACAGTCCACTTTCACATTAATTAACTCATTGATTTGTGGTGTCGGGAGGTGAACCCACAGCCTCTCACAAGTTAGAAGAAGTGCTTCCCTATGGAGCCACACCTCAGTCGTAGCGCAGCTTAAATAATGGGTAAAGCAAACAACAGAAGGTCAGTTACCATACAGGCAATCTGAATGACTCAATGAGCCAGCTCTCCCAGATGTTTTAGAATACTCCACCCAGGAACAACAACTTATCAAGTGCAGACGAACTTATCCAGAGAAATAGCACTCTACCATAAAACTGCTCTCAAGAAATGTAACTTGCTGGAATCATCAAAATGTGTTTTTCCACCACAAGACAATGAAATTAGAGGTCGGCAACAGAAGGAATTTGGTAAATTCACACCATACAAAAGTCAAGGGGCATAATCCTAAAATGATATGTGTATTAAAGAAATAAAGTAAATGGGGGCAATTCTTTAAGATAAATTAAAACTTTAAATTTGATGAGGTGCAGCTTATGTGTTATTTTAGAGGGAAAAACATATTTAGAGGGACACTTGAAGTTGTAAATGCCTGCATTTAAACAAGAACTATCACAGACTGTGGAGGAAGTTAAGTCAGTAGAATGCTTGCCCAGCATGCAAGAGGCCCTGAGTTCAATCCCCAGCACCTCACAAATGAGGTATGGTATGCAGACTTATAATCCCCGTGCTTGGCAGTAGAAGCAGGAGGGTTTGGATTTCAAGGCTTGACTATATATTGAATTTGAGGCCAGCATGAGCTACCTCTTAAAACAAACAAACAATTCAAAAATCCCAAATTGATAAACATGATAGAAAAAAAGAACATGCTAATCCCTGGCCATCAGAAGGAAAAAATATACATAACAATGAAAGTAGAAAATAATGAAGTAGAAAAACAATAGAGAAAAACAAACAAACAAAAAACAGAACTAAGAAGGTTTTAGGTAGACTGATGAAAATAAAAAATAGTAAGGATTCATATTATTAATTCTGAAACAAGAGAGTGTGTCACTCCGTATCTTAGATATGTAGAGAGGAAATTCCACGGATAATTATATGTCTAGATAAAATGAACAAAAGGCTAGTAAGGAAGATACTAGAAAACTCACTTTAGCAGTATGAAGTCTAAGTACGTTTGTATCAGGCAAGGAGATCAAGTTAATAATAACCATAATAGTTGATAAACTACCCACCAAGAAGAAGCATAGGTTCTTACCTAGGGAACCAACACCAATCTCTTGCAATGTTTCTGAAAAATAGATTCGAGACACTTCCTGGATCTCTCTGAGGCCAGAATGATACTAGTACCAAACTGATGGGGAAACTATATATTTCCCAGAAGTATGAGTGTAAAATCCTACAAAAAGATTTGTACCCCAAATCCAGCAAGATATAAACTACATTATACAACTAAAAAAGGAGGGTTTATGTCAATAACAAAAGCCACCTGAAAACAGTATCGTAGGAAAGACAATGCCTACATGTTCCCCTGTACAGATCCAGGAAGAGCACTTAGCAAATTATAACCCTTTACTAATAATGACACGCAATAGCTAGGAAGAGAAGAGAACTCCTGGAATCCGCTAATACCAGCTTACAAGGAAAGCCTGTGGCAAGAATTCTCAACCACAGTGAAAGCAAAAGCTGCTCTGAAGACAGGAGCCCAAAATGAAGTGTGTTTTTACCTCTATATAGCATAGAATGGGCATCCCAGTGAGATCAATTGGATAAGAAAAACATGTAAAAGCCACCTTCTTAAATGTAAGAAGTAAAACAGAGATGGGAAGAGATGGGAAGGCTTTCACATAGAAGCCTAAGTGTGTATAGAAGCATTATCGATAGTAGCTGCATGATGAAGACAAATGTTCAGCAGTTAATGAACTGATTATATATAGTATAATATATAATGTCCCTCCCCCATCTCTCTCTATATATATAGAGAGATACATACATACACACATAAATATATGTATGAATATACACACAAGATGGATGAACTTTGAAAATATTTTATCATTCTATTAAGGAAAAGAAACTCAGCATTATGGTCATTTTATTAATATAAAAAGTTCTGAATAGGCAAATCTACAGAGGCAGAAAGTTAATGAGCAGCTACTCAGAAAGTAAACCAATGGGGCCAGAGAATGCATCTCAGTTGGTAGAGTGCTTGCCCAGCTTATACAAAGCCCTGTGTTTGATTCCCTATACCATGGTAAACAAGGGGTGGTGGTGCACACCTAAAATCCCAGCATTCAGGAGGTGGAGGCAGGAAGGCCAGGCATTCAAGGTTATTCTCAGCAACATAGGTGATTCCAGGTCAACCTATATGTGGCCCTGTCTCCAAAAGAAAAAATAACAAGTGAATTAATGTATCTGAAGTTTTTCTGAGGGTGAGGAAATGTCCTGGAATTAAGTAATGGTGATGTTTGTACCGAATGGAGATGAACTAAAAGCTAATAAATTTTCCCACTTAAAACTGGGTAAACTATGGGGCTGGAGAGATGGCTCCATGGTTAAAAGCACTGGTTATAGGTTTTTATCTACAGTGTGAAAAGGGCCAAGGAAAAAGCATCCTAACCCTGACTAACCCAGGACCAGGGCTTGAAATCCTACCGATTCCTAAGTTTCTCCCAGAGTCAGATGAGCTGCAGAATCCCACCAATCCCCAAGTTTGCCCTAGAACCACTCCATAAAAATCCACCAATCCTAATCCACCTTGGAAAGCCCCGCCCCCAAGAAGCCCTATATAAGCTCTGTACCCCGTTCAGTTTGGTGCTGTTTCTTATCCAAGGCAGCCATCCTCCTGGATTCCTCCTTTCCAATAAATCTCTTGAGTGAGGCTTGTTGTGCGATGTGAGACTTTTGCTGGAGCAGAGCCTGGCTTTAACAACTTTCGTTGGAGCAGACCTGGGCAGAGCAGAACTGTAACACTTTAGCTGAGCAGAGTTGTGACACCCTGGAGACCTACGCAGAGCTGTACTACTTCTCCAGAGCAGAGCTGTAACAACTTCCCTGGGGAAAGAAACCCTCTCCTGCCAGAGCAGAGTTGTTACACTTGCATTGGGGAAACCTTTCCCTGGAGTAGAGCTGTAAGCTTGTCTGCGTACAGTGACTTTGTGGTATTCCTTGATCCTCAACTGCCAGGATACATATTCCCATTCGAGCTGCAATGATTACAGGCTCCACTTCCAGAGGACCTGGATTCAATTCTCAGCACCCATATGGCAGCTCACCCCTGTCTGTAACTCCAATTCCAGGACTTCTGGTACCATTATACAGTCATACACACAGGCATAAACCAATGAAAATAAAATAAAAATATATTATAAAAAGGGATTAAAGCATAAATTCTGCTATGTAATTTTATCCTTTAAAAAAAAAACAAATAAAATAGAGGCCATCTCCACCCCCTTGGAGGACCCAGAGACTGAGGTCCCCTTAGTTCTTCCCCCACTGCCCCCATTCAGCCATTCTTTCTAGGCCATCTCCATTCCTTTGAGACTCCCAGCCAACTCGTAGGTCAGGTACCCACAGCCATCACACTTGGTTGGGCTCAGATCTGTGATTGGAGGAGCTTCTTGCAGTAGATGCAGTACATGAGAATTAACAGAAAGACTCACAACTGGACAATGTGTAGAGAATGAGGAACTTTGGAGCACGCGACCCCAAATGTCTTTATCATCCTTATAAAACCTCTCCCCTCAAGGCTCAGGGAAAAGGAGGAGGAAAGATTGCAAAAGTCAGGCTTGGCAATGATGCTAAGGAAACAGCATCTTCCAGACACGATGAGACCAATACACTTAGGATCTCACAGAGACTGGGACAGCATGTGCAAGACCTGTACAGGCTCAAAGCAGACAAAATCCCAGCACTGAAAAGGGGAAGCGGTCATGAAGTCCCACTCCCAAGGAAGAAGTTATTTGCGATTGACAACCTGCTGGCAAAAGAAAACTCCTCTTCTCTAATGGAGTGTTACTATGTGTTTTAACTGCTCCAAGGAAGGCCACATGCCCAGGAGTACTTGGCCAACACAAAACAGACTCAATATTTTTGTGCACTTTTTGTTTTACTTTTTTTGTCATATTAGTTTTCTTTGTTTGTTTTTACTTTTTTGAGAGAATGTGAGAAAGAGAGAGTGAGCATGATGTCAGATGGGTAAGGAGAATGGGGGAAGAATATGATCAAAATATACTGCTTATCAAAAGTTTTAAAATTAAAACATTAATAAAATAGTGGGTGACAATTTTTCTAATGTAACCAACCAGGAGAAATCCAAAATAATGGTCCTACTTTGACCAGAGCATGTGACAATATTAGTCCAGATCCTGGATGGAAGGGTAGACACCTATTCCTCTCACTAGGAAAGGACTTAAATAGTCCTCAAGAGGGACTCAGTCTTTCAGAGTTTCTCTCTGAAACCTTTGGTTACTGATAGCGTTGGTTGGTCAGATGGGAACTGTGACTTAGGGTAAAGGGGCTGTTTACACTAGAAGACCCACAGTGTGGTATACAATGGGGGGTGTGGTAGAGGTTCCCAGTGGGGAACCAACTAGAAATAAGATCTACATGTGGAAATCAACCAGGCTCACAAAATGGAGCCTTTATTCAAATAAACAAACAACCCCCACCCCCCCCCAAAAAAAACCCTCTGAACACTGAGGCTCAGCTGTTATGATTGTCAATATTCCATTCTCTAGTCCTGACTCATCCTGACTCCGTGGAGGAGGAAACAAGAGAAGTTCTGTGTTTGCTACTTCCTAGGCCCTACTGCAGGGGGCCAGCAACACCTGCAAGGCTGGAGAGTAGCAACAGCAGCCAGATGAACCTGGGTGAACAGGTGTCAAAGCAGAAATCAGAGATGGACAGGGAGGAGCATCACCCACCCCTTGCTAGATAAGCACTTTGTGAATACCCTGTGTGTTATTGCAGAAGATCATGCACAGGATATGGAACCCTCAAATTGGCTGAACCCATGATATGCTCAGAGAACTAACCAATCTCAATAGAAATGGCCTTAGTCCTGGTCTAGTTTCTGCTATAAATTCTCCAAAAAGCACCCAGGCAAAGAGATCAGTGGTGATTTTTTTCTTGTTTTTAGGACCCTGTAACTCTCAGGAGTTTCTCTCACTTTTCCTTGATGTTCCTTAACAAAGCTTGTGTTTGCTTTTTTTGTTCCTGCACATTTGTGTGTGTGTGTGTGTGTGTGTGTGTGTGTGTGTGTGTAGGCCCCAGCTAAAGGTCAAGTGTATTCCTCCACGGCTCTTCACATTACATATTGAAGCAGGGTCTCATTGAACCTGGAGCTTGCCATCTAGGCTAGTCTGTCTAGCCAGCTAGCTCTGGGGATTTCACTTGTCTGCCTCTCATGGATTAGGATGACAGGTAGATTATCACACTTACCCAGCTCTTACAAGGTCCTGGGAATACTAACTCAAGTCCTCATGCTTGTGAGGTAAAGTCTTTACCCACAGATGAATCGCCCCTATCTTTTGTTCTCATTCTGAGGCAAGTCTCATGTAGCTATGATGACCTTCAGTGTGCTGTGAAGCCAAGTCCTGAATCCCCTGGAATGATGGGATTGTAAGGATAGCTACTCTGGCTTCCCTTTCCTCTAGCACAACAGTTAAACAGCAGGAAACGGGGATCTGTCCTTAATGCCCCTGGGTAGGCATCAGAGGCTAGGGGAACATTACCCACTGGGAAAAGACTTTCTGGCTTCTGGCTGCTTTTGGCTGGGTCTTGGGCATTTAGATCATCAGGAGAGACAGGTTAGACACCTTGCAGTGTTGCTGGCCGTTTTCAGTAACCCAGGAGAGGGCCATGTGTAACAGTCTGACTCAGCTCAACTCCCTGGAGAAGGATCCTGCCTTGCTTCCATTGTTCGCTCTGCCAATGCTCACTCTTCTGTGTTTGGGGGGTGGGAAGCAGGTCTCACTGTGCTGCTCAGGTGGGGCATACCTTTCTCCATATCCCAAATGCTGGGGTGACAGAAAGCCCTGTGCACAGCTGTGCACAGCTATGCACAGCTCTTACAGTCCTCTGGGTGGGGAGGGGCTCTCCAGAACAGTCAGCTCTCTGGGCCAATGAAAGGGCTGGCAATTCCTGAGTTAGCTGGACAAATCATTAAAAGCAAGCTCCCTAATATTTTCTCAGTTTCCAAAAATAGCCGGAATGTTTACCCAGGTTATGAACAGTTTGTACCTAGCTAAATGGTGGGTAATGCATTCAATACAGTCACTGAAACAACAAATACTTCTGGGGGAGAAATGGTCTTTTGAACCTGATGGAATTATAAATACACCAAACTTCAAGAAAGAAGCCTCCCTCTTCATGGGTTTGATGTTTTTTCTTTTTTTCCTTTCCTTCCTTCCTTCCTTCCTTCCTTCCTTCCTTCCTTCCTTCCTTCCTTCCTTCCTTNCTCTCTCTCTCTCTCTCTCTCTCTCTCTCTCTTCCTGGAGCTCTGGTTGTACTGGAATTCAGTCTGTAGATCAGGCTGGCATTGAACTCAGCGGTCCATTGGCCTCTGCCTCCTGAGTGCTGGAATTAAAGGCATGCACCACCACTGCCGGGCACCTGACATTTCTGTGGGTGAATTCTGTCCAATTTATAAGGACAGAAACATTAAATCTTCCAGATGGAAAACACAAACCGTGTAGGTCCCACTTATATGAAGATGTAGCTATCAGCAGATTCATTCAGAGACTGGGAGAGAGGGGTAGAACTGAGGAATAGAATTAGGGCTTGGGGATTTAGCTCAAGGGCAGAGTGCTTCCCTCACAAATGCAAGGCCCTGGGTTTGTCCTTAGTTCCCGGTTAGGGAAGAGTTAGAATTGAGAACTAATGGTGGTGATAGTCGCACAACAGTGTGAATATGCTCAAAGCCACTGGGCTGAGCATTAAAAAATGGGAAACAATGATCAATTTCACCATGACTTTAAAAAGTTGCCTCTAAAAAGTAGGTACTGGATTCAGGAGGCTCTAGAGTCAAGCTCCCTACAATCTAGCAGCGACTCTAAGATAGTTTCAATCTATCACTGGGTTCTGTTTCCCAGAGTGGCAAATTGAAAGCAGTTCTAGTCTTGTGAAGAATGCTTCCATAAAGCAGAAAGACGCTCACCCAAGAAAGAAACCGTAGCCTCTTGGTCAGGGGCGCAAGGAAAAAATAAAGCACACACACACAC
>LOEQ01000816.1:62136-75653 GCA_001685075.1 Bramus lutescens | reverse complement strand
ATAAGACCAAGCCGGCCAAACTCCTAACAGAGAGGGGGGAGGGGCTCCTGAAGCCCCACCCCTAACTGAGGAGCTATGGAAGAAGAATAAGTTGTCTTCAGGGACACACTCACTGAAAGGTCACCTGTGCTCCAGCACACACTCATGTCCTAAACCCCGTGCACACACAGGCAGCCCTAAGTGGTCTCCGCGGGTTTAAAAGAAGAAAGGCCATGAAGCTGGAAGGGGTAAGGGAGCAGATAGGAAGGAGCTGAGGGGACAGGTGGGGTGGATCTGATTAATGCATGCTTGACATTCTTGAACAAGAACAAAAATTACTTTAAAACGATCATTTAAAATGGGTAAGAAGAAAATGGATTCCATGCTGAAAGTGTAAAATTCAATGTGAAGCTTGACAGCTTTAGTTTAGTTCAGTTCTGAATGTCAGCTCTAACTGTATGAAGTCCACTAAGCTGCATAGATTTGGGTCTGGTTAATTTTTGTGTGCAATGTTTTTATTTATTTGGAAACTTTTTAATAATAAAGTTTATTTTAAAAATGAAAAATACAAAAATCTTTGCACCTTTTTATATGATCATGTTCTCTCTCTCTCTCTCTCTCTCTCTCTCTTCAGGGTCCTAACTGTAGCCTTGGCTGGCCTGGAGCTCACTATGTAGACTAGGCTAGCCTTAAATCCATAGAGATGGGTTCTGCCCCTGCCTTCTGAGTCTTTAGATTAATGGCCTGCACCATTAAACCTGGCTCATGTGCCTTTTCTAAGAGCAACAGAAAACACATTCTCTCCTCAAGATGAACTGCCTGCCTTAACTTAACTTGGAAGTAACAGGATCCAAAAATAAACTTAGTCCTTCTGGCTAGCACAGGGGCATCCAACTGTGTAGACAATGTGTCCCCAGTGACCAGGAAACCCTTGTGTGAACTGGCTACTCTATCTCCTCTTCCTTTTGCCTGTCTGCCAGGTGGGGCCTTGATGTCCAGTGGCAGTCAGCCGTCTGGCTCTTGGTGGCACCCGCCTGTTATCACTGTCTGGCAAGTCACCACTCTGCTCCCAGAACCTCGGAGTCTTCCAGGGCACCGCCGATAAGGGATTCTCAGGCCAGGGTGCCAGGGGTTTTCTGGGCAAGGGACTGAGGAAGGCCATTGTTGTAGCTGGCTGTTATCTCTCGCTCCTACTCCACTTGGCAGAGGTGCAAGGTCCATCACAGCAGTGTGGAAATGGCTGCTGGACACCGAAGGAGACAGCGCGTCAATAAACACGAGGCATGCAGGAAATAGCGACCAGCCTTGCAAACAAAAAGAGAAACATTCTCAAGTTTATTGGATGCCGAGATGTTTGTCCTTGGTAGTGCTACCCTGCTTTATCTCACTCTACAGCCTTCCTATGGAAGAAGCAGGGAAGTGAGAGTTTTTATCAGTGGGGATCGGAGGTAATGTTTATGTTTGGCTGACATAGCTTGGAAAGTATTTTTGGTGCCGAGGGTACTGTTTTTGTTCATTGCGAATGTCTGTCTTTGTCATTCACTTCTTTGTTAGACTCCATATTCTAGGAAATCCCCAGTCAACTAAGATGTTTCTTGTCTCCCCGAGCCATCAGGGAACCTTCAGACTGTGTCCTCATGGAAGGGCAAATTGCCAGTGTGCTCCTGAAAGGAGAGCAGGCACGTGGAACCCCTCCCCACCGGCCACTGTGGCTCAGAGGCAGACGCGTCGACATGGAGATAGCTGCGCCATGCATGCCCCCTGCAGACATTGCATGATGCTGCACCCTAGCCCTGGCCTAGTTCTACAACAGCCTTGCCATGCAGTATGTATACCACTCATCAGGATAGCCATCCTGGGTGGGTCGAAAGCCACTCCTCAACCATATAGCAGGAACCAAGGGTCCCTGTGAGACTCAAACTGTTGAAAATGCCACACCACCTTCAAGATTCTGGGGGTATTGCAGGGAGAGGGTGCCGACTACAGTTCCGGGTCATCTTCCCACCCAGAGAGCTTGAGTCAAGAAGAGCAATTGAGAGAACATTGCTATAACAGCCCAAGACTAGGTAGTGCTGTCTGGGGTGACTTGGATGTCTCCCACTGACCCTGTAGTGAGAGAGTCATAGCTGATGGCTATATCCCTGTGTCCTCTAGGGAACAGGTCCTAACCCAGCACATGCATTGGCAACAGTCTCTTCCAGGCTCAGGAAAGCACCTGGATGGTAAATGGTCCCTCCTCGCGAGCTATACCAACAGCACAGTTGCACTATACCACTTACCACCTGTGCTTTTGTTTAATTTGGTTTCAACAAACACTCCTTAAAACAGCTGGGGATCAGGCAGGTGTCCTGAAACACACCTATTACCAGCACTAGGGAGATCAGAGGCAAGAAGATTGCAATTTGAAGGATATTTTAGGCACATAGTGAGTTCAAGGGCAGGCTGGGCTATATAGTGAAGGGGAAAGAGAGGGAGAGGGAGGTACAGCAAGTCAACCATGGTGACACTTGCCTGTCATCCCAGCACTTGAGAGCAAGATCAGGAATTCAAAGTTCTCAGCATCAAAGCACATTTGAAGCTGACCTGGGATACTTGAGACCCAATCTCAAAAAGAAAAAAAAAATAACATTAAAAAAAAAAACAAAGCAATTCGTGTCCCCTTTCCTGGCAGTTTACAGGGTAGTCACTGAACTCCAGGAAGGTGGAGTAACTTACACAGGGATCTTAAAGACATTTCAATATATCCTAGGGTACCACGTTCTCTCCTCCATGGCATATTGGTTTTGTGGGTGAAGTAGCTATCCATGAGCTGGGGTCTCGGGTGTGTTATAAATACGGAGTTAGGACAGGTGAGGTTCTAAGAGCCCTGAGTAGCTACAACTTGAACAGTGAGAATGAACTAGGGGATCAAGTGGGGGAACTATTGGGTCATTGTAAGATGACCATGGGAAAAGCCGATAGAAACTGGAAGCTGATGCATCCCTGTCACCGTTAAGCCACAATTGAGGAGGCTGGGCTGTTTAATATAATGCACCTGACTATAGTAATAGTCAGTGCAGGCAGTAACTATAGCACCCGTGTGCCAGAGCAGTGGGGAGACAAAGAACAAGATGTAAAGAAATGGCCAGGATGGGATGATGTCTGTTGCAACAAATGAATGCAACAGAAATATAAATTTCTGGGAAATGGGCTTTTTTTTTCTTTTCCCTGAACCCACAGTCTTTTTAAACACACCCTGCACAAGTTCTTTCATTGAGTACTCAAACCAGTGGGACGAGTCTGAAGGGTTTTATTTTTCCTGTGCTGGGGTTCGAACCCAGGACCTTAAGTGGTAGAGCAAGCACTCCCCACTGAGATACACTCCCTGCCTGGATTTTATATTACTTGCTTCATAAGCCTAAGACATAATTGAATATGCTGTGTGTTTTCATAACATTTCTTCTCAGTGAGATAACTGCCAGGGTGTCTGGCACCTTTAGGAGAAATTTCTGCTTTGCTGTTAGCATCATCACTTCTGAGACACAGAACCGGGCTGTTCTTGCACTAACCCACCCATTCAGAGAAGACCTTACTAAAGCCCATGTTAAGAACTGAGGAAACAGATAAAGAGCTGTGACTGCCGCCGCCAAGAAGTTNNNNAGTTGTTTGGCTCGCGGATGGAATTTCCTAGTTCCCATGTTGCTCTTGGCTGGGCAAAAATTAGATGCTTGAAATATTATTATCTAAGAAGGGTATGTTATGCCACTTAGAGGGAGGAAAAGGCCCCACGAATGCTGCCCACGAGGGTGCTTGTGGAGGTGTCGAGCTATAAGCACAACCCCAAGAGAGAAAGTCTGAGCTACGAGCTCCTTAGAGAATGGCAAACTTCTGTCACTTTTCCTACAGCTGAGTGAAGGATGACGAAGCGACATTCTGGAATTGCTTTCAATGGTCTTTAAGAAACTGAGCCAACGCTCAGCCCCAGAAGGAAGACAATCGCCATGTTACTTGGGAATGCTTGCTAGATGCTCAAGTGGTGGAAGCTGATGAAGGAGTGGTGACTCACTCCTGTAATCCCAGCACTCAGGAGGCTGAAGCAAGACTCTTGTGAGTTTGAGGTCAGCCTGGGATAGGCACTGAGTTACAGGACCTTGAGGGTTTGTTGTCCTTTGTCTCCCCACTACTCTGGCAGACAGGTGCTATAGTCAAAGGGGAAAACAAACAGACTCAGGCTTATGACATAAAGAACATGGAGGCTGACGTAGCTTTGCTGTTTTCACTTAATAAGACACTTTGGTCGCCAGGTATGCCAGCTGCCTTTCAGGGATCAGCAGTTGTGTGTGGCCCCTGGTCTCTATATGTACACACAAGCATGGAGCATTTCCTCCATTCCAGAAAGATTACTGGATAATCTGGAAGTGGAATGTGTCACTGCTCTAGAGGTGGTGGGACCTGGGAGAATGGAGCCGATAAATGGGGCAAACCAAAGCACAACAGCCAGCATTATTCAGAGCATCAGAAAATAACTCTGAGGGTTAAGACAGGTCATGTGACTAAAGTTCTCATGAGTTCAAACTGTGTACAACCACAAGGACAAGATGCACAGGGGTGGCAAAGCACATATTTCCAGAGGTACATAAAGGATAGTTCAAACATTTAATTGAACACCAACAACAAGCAAGAATGATTAATCTAAAGTAAATTCACTCCTGTCAGCTGCATCTGAGAAGAGCATGAAAACACATTCCAAGAACAATTCCATGCTTTGAAAAAAAATGAGGTCACAAAACTCTTGTCTTGTTCTCTTGGAGTTTTCTCACAAGTACTTGGAATTTTCTTCACATCCAGGACCATGTTCTAACAGAATAAGTCTACTAGAGAGGTTCAAAGTTGGGATTAAGGGGTTTAGAAGTCAAAAAAAGGAGAAATTATAGCTAATTACAATGAAAGGTAATCAGAATTAAAAATCACAGTAGAAATGTGTGGGTAGAAAAATGCGGTCAGAAGATAACCATGGCAATGTGTGGGTGAGGGGATGCAGGGCAGAGGAGAGCCGTGGCAACGTGTGGGTGTGGGATGGGGGCAGAGGAGAGCCGTGGCAACGTGTGGGTGAGGGGATGCGGGGGCAGAGGAGAGCCATGGCAACGTGCGGGTGTGGGATGGGGGCAGAGGAGAGCCGTGGCAATGTGTAAGTGAGGAGATGAGGGGCAGAAGATAGCCATGACTGATGTTCCTTGGATACCATATACCTTTGTATTTGAGACACGGTCTCCTAGTGGCCTGGAACTTGCTAGTTAGAATGGCTGGCCATCAAACTCTAGGAATCCTCTCATCTCGACCTCCCCAGAGCTGGGATTACAAACTTAGCCACTAAGCTTGACTTTTTATGTGGGTCCTAGGAACTGGACTCAGGTCCTCCAGCAATCTTCCCAGTCCTGTAGAAACTCTTAAAATATATAAGTCAAACAAAGTTTAAGGGAATAAGCCTTCCCCCTACCACTGTAAAGTATTTGGGGGACCAGCTTTTTGAATCTTGTTTGTGTGACAAACAAATGCTGTGCCTGTGTGTAGCCCTCACAGACCTGGGACCCTGACCAAGTGGCCTTGGGATTTTGCAGCTGCTACCTGTCAATTCGAACACGGAGAAAGAGTGGATTTTTATCTATATATGAGCTGGTAAACCTGTGTGGCCTGCTGATATCCTAACAGGTAGAGACAGAGTTTGTGTGCGTGCGTGCGTGCGTGCGTGTGTGTGTGTGTGTGTGTGTGTGTGTTCGATGGTGTGAGGTAAGGACAGGAGTAAGGGTGGATATGAGTGACAGGAATGGGAGGGAGATAAGAGGAAGTGTCAGTGGAGAGTGATCAGAAGATATTGTATACCTATATGGTATTTGTCAAATAACAAAATGAATAACATTTAAAAAACCAGAATAAATCAGGGTCCTGTGATTGATGTGGCTGTCTCTGTGGCAGTGTGGACCCCCACTCAGACTAAATCAGAGCCTTGTTACAGGAATCCAGGCTGTGTCAGACTGAAGCAAGGTGAGTGGGCTTTTAAGCAGAAATGAGGAAGTCCTTGCCTTGGGTGGTGAGGGGTTGGGAAGAAGTGGGAGCGCAGAGGAGAGGGACGTACGTGTCCTCACAATGGGGATGGTTTGTCTGTTACAGTGTACAAGGGTTGTGATTTACAACAAGGTTTAAAGATAAAGTCAAATTTTAAAATTAGGCACAAAACTATGAGCTGCTTTACTTGTTGTCTTAAAGAATTCCCAGGGGCTGGAGAGAAGGCTCCACGGTTAAGAGAGCTTGGTGTTCTTCCAGAGGACCTGAGTTCAGTTCCCAGCACCCATGTGGGGTGGCTCACTATCACCTGGAGCTCTAGCTCCAGGGATTCTGATACCCTATTCTGGTTTCCACTTGTGCCAGCACACATGTGGCATTCACTTATGGGGACACACAAAAGCACACGTGCACATACACACATTGGGTTTAGAGAGGAATGAGATATGTTTACACTGTAAAACTCAATGCCACAAGCAGTCATTTTTCTTGTTCTTGCTTGAAATGTCTTAGGAAGCCAAGCCAGCAGGGTATTTGTAGGTAATCCTGATTTTATCAGATGGATCAAAATTTCTGACCCTCACCCGGATTTCTCCCCCTTCCCGTGTCCCTTAATTCCCCTTCCTATTCTGCCTCAGTTGGACGGTTGGCTATCTTGGAATTCCCCACATGCAGTGGACTTTAGTTGGGACAATTTGTCTTGCTCCTGTGGGCACAGTGCACTGTTGTATATGAGAACGACTTGTTCTAGTAGAAGCCCATCTGACACATTCTGCTCCCACATGGATGCAGTGCTCCATGGCTTACAGCCAAAATGGCCATGAGGGTGGTGTGGAATGGGCAAGCACTGCCTTCTTTGTGCCGTCTGTCTGTCTCCGAGAGGACAGAAGCTACTAGTTAGAGCTAAAGAGGAGAAGTTAGAAAACAGGCACGGACAATTTCCTGAGCGTCTATTCTGTCTTAGAAGACGAGGGTCTGTTTGCCAGCTCAGCAGTGGAAAAACTGAAGTCCCTTATTCTGCTTTTAAAGTGCTCTCCCCAAGCGGCTGAGAGCCCCTCAGCAGGAAGCTGTCTCCTGCCACCCTGCTTAGAACAGAAGGGCCGTGGCTCTGGTGTGGAAGAACTTAGGAGCTCCATGGCCCTCCTGGCCTGCAGTCCTTCCCTTGGCCACAGATAGCACCCATTGATTCAGAGGAAGGGCTGCCAGCTCTTCAAAGCAGGCCTAGCTAATGATGTAATGCTATCCTGAGGTGTTGGGAGAAGCTGAAGAGGCTGGGGAGCAATAGTGTGCTTTGTAGGAATGATCAGTTTGCATCCTGATCCATCAGATTTTATTTTCCTTATCTTTTCTTGCCTAACTATGAATGAAATAGTGACCAGACTTCCAAGAAAAAAAATCCAGCCATAAAATTTGACTCCATGACTGCCCATGGTGGCAAATTCTTCAGACTAGCTACATTCTGTGGGGGGGGGGCACCTGTTCTTCCTGGCCACCCAGCTATCTTACACCTGAAATAATCACATAGAATTGTATTTATTAAATCACTGCTTGGCCGTAATCGAGATCGAAGAATAACCGATTGTCTTGCATCTTAATTTAACCCATTTCAAGTAATCTGTGTATCACCACGAGGTCGTGGCCTACCAGCAAAGTTTCAGCATGTCTATCTCTGGCGGTGGATCTAGACTCCACTCTTCTTTCTCCCAGTATCCTCCCTGCCTACCTAAGTTCTGCCCTATCAACAGGCCAAGGCAGTTTCTTTATTCATTAATGGTAATCACAGCACACAGAGTGGACTCCCACATCAACATTCTGTGAGAAAAGCTATTTCTTCTCATTTGTTTATTTCCAAGTATTAGAGAAATTAAGAGAAAGGGAAGGGCTGTTCTTTCTTTCACTGTCCCATTCCAGTAGTGAGATTTTAACAAAAGCATCCTCGAACCTCTTTTCCCATGCTGCGGTCATTTACAAATATAATTTTTGTTAATTCTTTAAGCTTCATATAATTTTGGTCATATTGACCCCTCCACTCTTCCCCTAACTTCCCCCAGATCCACCTCAGCTCTGTGGTTTCCTATCATTGTGCCTCCCCCCCCCTTTTAACCCATGGAGTCTCATTTGTGTGGCCCACATAATCCTTGTGTATAGGCATCCATGCAGTGTGATTGACCTGCCAGGAGCCACAGCCTTGAAGGAAACTGAATCTCCCTCCCTAGAAGCCAATAACTGTCCATAGCTCCTCAGTTGGGAGCGGGGGCTGGCAAACCCCTTCCCCCTCCATGATGGTATGCTGACTGGCTTGATCTTTTACAGGTATTGTGGAGGCAACCACATCTTTGTGGCCTCATGAGGTCCAGTAATGTCCAGAAGACACTGACCTCTGGCTTTTATCTCTTTCTTCACAATGGTCCATGAACTCTGTGTGTGTGTGTGTGTGTGTGTGTGTGTGACACAGATGTCCCATTCACGGCTGATCACTCCACTGACACTTATTCTCTATACTTTGACCAGTTGTGAGTTTTCACATTAACCACCACCCACTTTACAAGGAACCTCCTCTGTGCCCCGCAGACAGAACAGTATGCTCTGATACAGAATCATTCTATTGTGACCTCGACCTCACCTATATAAACCTTGAAGTGTAATGGAGAAACAGATCCATGACAAACAGACCAAAATGGCTACATGGTCAAGTGTAATCAATTTTTCAATTAGCCGGTGTAAACCAACCATTGTTTGTGTATGTGTTTTAGGGGTGGAGGTGGGATAAGAAATCTATAGACTACTATACCAGATTCCCAGAATGGTATATGACTTCGTCAAAAAGCAAACAAACAACCCAAGAGTTGGTGGCCTGGATGATACTGGATGATAAGGAAATGAGAGATAAAATTTCAACTACTTAAAAATCCAAAAACTTACGTTTAAGCTTAATTTAGGTAAACTAAATACCATGTAAACTTAAATTATCTCTGTGCAAATAACAATAATGCTGTAGATCAGTTATGTCCTTTCTCTCTGGTTACACTGTATTCCAAGCCACGCTCATGATATAGCTCAGGCTAACCGTAGCAATGCCACCTTATCAGTTAAATGTTGGGATTAGGATTATTGGCAAGTGGAACACCCAACCTGATGCTCAGAGTTTGCCTTACAAGGTTTCCAAACCAAAATTGGTGATCCACTTTGGTTTATCCAGAGTTTTACCAAATAAGTACTGATTTTAGCCAAAAAGAATACTACCCTGTTCGTTATCATTTCTTAAAATTATTTTAGTACAAGAGGCAGGAAAGCTCAAATCTGGGTGTAAAAGGCAGTTCTTTGAACTACAGAAGTGTAACTCTGTGTTAAACTCACTGTATTGTATTGACTATAGGGGACTGTTCAGAGGATCACCACACACTGCACTTGGACACTGCTCCTTGGGAAGCTTCCCAGCTCCAGCCTTTGCTGCCCCGTTTCCACGGGTGCACCAGGGAGTCCTGAGGAAGGAGCACTAGGGCTTAGAGTCCTAGCTAGCTGATCTACTCGACTCTTCTTTGAAGCTCATTTGTCAACATCAGATGAGGGTAATGACAGGGTTCCCACTGTGTTAGTTAGGGTTTCTATTGCTGTGAAGAGACACCATTACTGCAGCAACTTTTATAAAGAAAAAACCATTTAACTGGGGTGGCCTATATTTTCAGAGGTTCAGCCCACTATAATCATGGTGGAAATGGTAGCTTGCAGACAGACATGGTGCTGGCTACATCTTAACGTGTAGGCAACAGGAAGTGGTCTGGGACACTGGCAAGGCTTGAGGATCTATGAGACTTCAAAGCCCACCTCCACAGTGACACACTTCCTCCAACAAGACCACAGCTATTCCAACAAGGCCATATTTCCTAATAATGCCACTCCCTTTGGGGACCATTTTCTTTTAAACCACCACACCCACCCACTCCACAGGAGTTCAAAGGAACTAAGTGAGCAGGTACTGTGACCAGTGAGTGAGGGGATAAGTGCAAATGAGCATTTATTAATGTTTATTAATTATAATTAGTGAACTATTTAATAAATAATAGATTGTTTATTAATGAACATTTATTAAGCCTCATGAAGCACCAGATACTGGCAACCAAATGGGGAAACTGAGGCAGAGGATAAGGGTAACAGGCTAAATTTACAGAGGCAGGGCACGGCAAGATTATGACTGGGTGCCTTGATTAGTTCCAGAGTTTTAATCATTATCTCCATTGTCCTAATGAATAATACAACTTTTACTAAGACTGATAAATAACCGTGTTTTAAATTCCAGCTACTGGTCAAACACACCATAGCGACTCAGTTTGACAGACTTGGGTTCCTCTGGCGTTTTATCAGGGCTTTTACAGGTGGCAGGTCTGGCTCCACAATTTATTCGGTAACCAAGCTACCACTTGGTGCTTTGTGTTCAGATGCTAACCAGCCTTTGTGGATGGACATATGAAGTGGCAGGTGAAGGATGGTCTGTCTGGTTCAGAAAATGGGTTGACTGTTACTGCCAAAGAGGAAAGGTGTCCCTGGGTGAAGATGTGGAGAAAGGGGGTGGGGATCTGGGAAACAGGATGAGATGTTAGACTCATCTCAAGACACAGAGCTTCTGTAAATGTGCCTGTAGAAAACTGCATGTGTGTTGCTGAGCCTGAATGGCACTTCAAGGACTACAAGGCTCCCTTCTTTGCACTTTATCCAGAATAAAACACTATTGATTTTGCCTTTTAGTCAAGGCAGAATTATTTTTATCTAATTCAAGGTTGACTGCAGTCCACCCAGGCAGCAGACTTTCATCCCAGCACCTCTGACACCACCTACTGTGACACTTTCATCAGCCCCTTCCTGGGCCATGGACAGGAGGCCTACCTACTCTGAAGCCCCGCCCCCAACCCTGCATCGCCAGCCACCATCTGCTTTATCCAAGTACCATTTCTCATCTTCCTCAGCCCAACTCCATTTGGGGCAGAAAGGAGACTCCATTCATCCAGAGAAGACCAAATGCTTTACATACGTTCTTTATGCTCCTGTTTCCTTTGTAATAAGTAATAAGGTGCAAAGGGCACAGACTGCTGTATCAGGCAGGAAGGATAGCAAAGACACATACGATCTCTAATACTGTGTGTGTGTGCAAATGCACATATGTATTTAGACTTTTTAAAAGTTAGTACAGAGCATTGAACCCAGAACCTTATGGATACTACACAAGAGCTCTACCATTGACCCATATCCCCAGATGATTTTACAGGGCCTCATTAAGTTGCCCAAGATGGCTTTCAACTTGCAGTTCACGTGCCTCAGTCTTCCAAGTGGCTGGATTATAGATCTATTGGCCCTAGACTTGACTATATACACTATTTTAAACATTTGAGTGGCTACCATATGTCACAAACTGTATGTTATTAATCTCATTAAGTATTCATCACCTTTGAGATAGCTCTTATTTCTCCCAATATAGAGAAATGATAAAACAATGAAATTAAGTACGGGTTATAACATAGTTCAGTTGGTAGAGTACTTGTCTAGCACACATAATATATTGTGTTTAACCTCTAGCACCATGTAATGTTAGGAATGGTCATGCAGACCTGTGATCTCAGAAGAATTAAGTGTTCAAGGATATCCTTGGTTATATAGTGAACTCAAGGCCAGCCTGGGCTACATGAGACTCTTTAAAAAAAGGGGGGGTGGACAGTCTGTCAGCAAAGAAGCTGGAATTTGGAGTCAAGAATATATGCAGAGTATATAAACTTGAGCAAACTACTGTCTCCAGTCCTTAGTATCCTCATGCATAAACAAGGATCTAGAGTCCACTCTGCAGGATTAATGTAAGAGTGTACATGGGGTTACTGGCAAGGACAATGGCATTCCTGGGAGTTCTATGAATGTTTCTCTTTCCATCTTTGCCAGATACAGTGCGTTCATCTTTTTAGATGCTGCTTCTTACACGAAGGCTTTTGGGAAGAAACAAAGACCTACGATAACTTAGAGATTTCTTCTCTCACAAACTCCCAAAGTTCAAAGTGCATTTTTCAATTGCTTTCCAGCTATTTATGTTGTAGCTCCTCATGGTTTCTTCAACTGAAGGATCTCGTAATTGGATGTTATTTAGAAAAGCACGTGGAAATGTCTAGATATTGACTGGCTTAGAGAGAAAGGCCCCTGAAACTGAAATTTGCTCTCAATTTAGAAAAAAATCCATTTCTTTTTACCACTGTGTATAAACAGGTACATAGAAAATCTATTTACTCAGAAAGAATATAAATTAAGAGTGAGGAGAAAAACTCTTATTTATCTTGCTGCCTGTGTATAGCCTAGGATGTGTCTTGTGTTGAAGGCTGACAGACTCTTGGTATTTACATTAAAAATTATAATATTACATCTAAAATTTCTGCATTACCAAGAAAATACTGGCTATATTAGAAAACACATTTTTTTTTCTTGGATACATGTGGTAGCCTATTAAAGAGCTCTGATCAAGTGCGAAGACATATGTTTTTAATCCTAGCATTTATTTCAAGGCCAGCCTGGTCTCTAGAGGGAGTTCCATCTGAGACCACATAGCAAGACCCTGTCTCAAAAATTAAATAAGTTAAAAACCAACTAACCAACCAACCAACAAATAGAACAGAGATAAAAGTGTTGATTATTCATAGCTGGTCCCTTCTGGGGCAAGTGACATAGCCCAGAGAGGCAGATGTAATTTATAGAATTGGCAAATGAGTATGTTAAATCAATCCTAGGAGTGAGCTAAGGTATAAAAGCCAAAAGTGATTCCACTGATACACCAAACAATGAAGACTTGGTCCATTCTTAAGGCTAAATAGATATCTTAAAGGAAGAACACTTCATATCAATTGCTGTTAGCATTCTACTACGATAATAAAATACATGATGTCATTACTTTATAAAGAAAAATTGGCACTGGGGCTTTGGATGATGCTTATCGAAACCACAAAATTACTTCCAGGCTTACACACAATTGATTTCTGATCGAAATGAGACACCATTTTAAATGGTGTACCTCTACATGTTTCATCTAGAGGATAATGTCAGGGTAGTTGATTCCAGGGCATCAGAATGGAGAGGCCCAGGTTGCTGATGGAGCTCCCAGGGTGAGAGCTTTATGGACATGCTACCAAGTAGATGAGATGGGCTTCCTCGGAGAAAACACAGACTCCCTCAGCAACGCCAGTGTCTTGGTTCTCTTCCTCCTATTTAGGATCCTCTTCGGTGACACAATATAATACACACAGTATTATATTTTGGATTGTATGCTAGGGGTGGAGAATGTGTCAACACAGAATCAAATGTTCAGATGAAGCTTGGACAGCAATCTTCTGGAAGTTTCCAACTAGCTTTAGAGCTGTACTGGAAAGCAGGTGACTGTCCCTATCCTTTTCTAAAGAAGGAAACTTTCTGCATGCCCGGGGAAACATGCGCTCTGCTCGTTTTCCTTCTGGTGTGAATTCCAGAAGCCAGCGTGT
>LOEQ01000816.1:40006-62128 GCA_001685075.1 Bramus lutescens | reverse complement strand
TTGGCTGTCTCGCCATTGCTCTGCCACGACACCGAAGCGACTGTGGTGAGGTCTGGATTGGGTATTCAGTTACTCTCCCATTGCTGTGACAAAATACCTAAGGCGACCAAGGGCAGAAGGCCTGATTTTGGCTCGCAGCTCTGGGGTGCAGTCACCAGCAGTAGGGAAATGATGGTGTTCTCAACGGGAAGGGACACCAGCACAGCCACAGTCAGGAGGCAGAAAGAGAGGAGAGAGGAAAGAGAGGGAGGGAAGAAGGTATTCAGTTTGGTTTCTTTTTTATCAGATCCACCCCTTTGAATAGTTCCACCCACATTTAGGGTATGTGTTTCCACCTCAGTGAACTCAATCCAGAAACCCTCACAGATAGGTCCTAAGATTCCCCCCTCCCCATGGTGATTCCAAATGCCATCAAATTGACAGGATTAGCCCTAAATCAGAGATTGTGAAGGATCATAAAGAAACGGTTCTCAAGGTGGCACACACCTTTAATCCCAGGACTTGGGAGGCAGAAGTAGGCAGATCTTTGAGTTCCAGGCCAGCCTGGTCTACAGAGTAAGTTCCAGGACAGCAAGGGACTACACAGAGAAACCCTGTCTTGAAACAGACAAAAGAACAAAAACCCAAAACATACAAACAAAAAACAGGGATACTTTTAGTTTGAATTCAAGATAAAGGAAGCCAAGAGGTGAAGAAACCTCTCACGCTGCCACAAAACTCATCTGACTGAAAGAGACACCTATTCTCTGTTGAAAAGCATTTTATTGTTATTTTTTAAATCTAGAGCATTTGAAACTGAAGTCCTGAATTTTCTTTAGAAAAAAAAGAAACCACTGGTATAGAATAAATCCAATTCAATCCAATAAGCTGCAAGTCATCTCTGGATGGGCCCCAGACTCTCATCTTATGGAATCCCAAATGCAGCTACCAGCACAACCAGAGCCTCTCTCCACCATGCCAAGGGGGCAGTGACTGGGGCTCTGGTCTCTGGATCCTGGTCAGGGGACTGGAATGCTATGCCTTCATTCATAACACTGCCCCATGGAATTATTTTTTTCCGGATTCCTGGGGAAGTTAAAGTATTTGAGGAGAATATCAAGAACTGTTGTTTCAGCCTGTTTGGTGAGTAGATAGTTGCCTTCCAATTCCATTACTTCAGGAAGTGATGTGTGCAGCATTGTTCTGAATGGGGGAGGTGGTGTGTTTCAGCCAGACACACCAAGTACACTGGAACAAAGCAAAGCCAGGAGCGAGGAGTAAGTCACCACACTGGACTCAGACTTGGGGATCTGGTCTGCAGATAAGACAGCCCCAGACAACCTGACCACATACCAACCTCATTATTCTGAAAGGGTGTGAGCACAACTTGTTTTAGGGATGAGAAATTCCACAAAAATTACTAAATGTGATCATAAAAAACATTTGGTAAATGAAGTGGTATCAAAATGGCTTCAGCAGAGACTTATTTGAAAGGCTAAACGTCTTTCTCATTTGGGTCTGAATCAAAAGCCAGCCTGGGAAGTAGAAGCAAAACACATTTTGTCCTAAGAAATACCTTTGATCCTATGGAATATATTAGCTGATCTTCCTGGAGTGTGACATCATTTGTGGGGCCAGCTGTGTGGGTGTGCCATCGAAGGAGTTAGAAAACTCGCCTTTCTTTGGCTTTCATGTGTATTTTAAGAGCACAGAAAATCAGTTTAATCCACTAAGTGTTCCAAGGGGAACTGCAACAGGCTTCAACTTCTGGCGACCACGCAACCTTTCAATAGTTATTGCAAGGTTAATTCCCAAATGGGCACCGGGAACCTATGACAGTGATGACAAAATCGTTACTGAGCAAACAACTGTCACACCTATGTTGTCGTTCCTCCTAAACGTGTTAACTCATCGCATCTTCAAATTCATGATGACTGTTCTTGATACTTTTCCCAACTCAAGTGTACAAATGAGGAAACTGAGGCACAGAGAGGTTAAGTGATTTGTCTGTGGTCACCCAACCAAGGAGCAGAGCTGAGATTTGAACTCTCACTCTGCTTCATCACCTCTCATGGTTCCCCGACAGCTTTGTCTTTAACTCTGTTATAATATGATAGTCAAATATTCTCCCAACAAGAGCCATGAGCTATGTTTTCTTAAGAAATGAGAAGTACTGAATTCTTCCTAGAGACTAGTTTTTAACAGAATCAGTATAGTTCTATTTGGCCTCAACACATAGCTGCTGTGCAGAAGTTGTTTAGCAAGTGGTTTATCTGCCTCACTAAGGAAAGGGTTAGTTTCAAGTATCTATGGCTAAAACTGCCACTCGCCAGTTTATCTTTAAATGTTATAATGTATTATCTTTCAATGCTTTTAAAAATCCATTACCAAATGTAGTCAGAATATTGAGAAGTGCTTAACTTCTTTTGTATTACTCTTAAAAAGAGCAGCCTTGAAGTTGTCTAGGAGAGAGGAACACTGGGTTACAGCATGGTCTACCCATCCCTTTACTCACCCATCTATTCACCTACCTACAGACTCAGCCATCATCCATCAATCCACCTAGCTATTCACCCATGCCCCCACATACCTGACACGCACACCTGCGTCCACCCAGAAACCCAGTAAGTACAATAGCCTAGGCATTGAGAATACAGAGTGAATCAGACAACAAGCTTCTCATACAGCATATATTTTAGTTGCCAAAACATTAAATAAAACCAGGAGGACTGGGGGCCTGAGAAGGCCTCTGTGAGAGAGGGAGCATCTGTAGAGAGAGCCAATGAGACTGGGAGAGGGACTGTTGCTAGCACCTGGGAGGCAAGGGCTTTCTGAGAGCAAACAAGAATGTTGGGAGGCCAGGAAAGCCAGCATGGCTAGATGAAACTGAGGGCTTGAGGAGAGAGGAGAAAGGAGACAGCTGGGATTTCAGAGTTTGGTTTTCACGCTGTGGGATAAGCCACCAGAGTGTTTTCAGAGAGAAAATGGTACTCTTTCCAAGATATATGCTGTTGTGTAAGAATAGACAGAGGGAGACAAGCAAAGAGCAAGGAATCTGGTTATGAGGGGATACCTTAGCATTGGGGGAGGGGAGTTGGTAAAGTGGTGGTTGGGAAGCCAGGGCCAACTTAGCTAACACATGGGTTAGATGTGGGAAGAATGAGGAACCAAGCCAGACTCCCTGAGTGCTGCTGAAATGGGCCTGGGGCTGTTCCCACCTGCAGTGCCACATCTGATGACAGCAAAAGTGAACTAGGCCGTCCATGAGGTCAGATCTGGATACACACATAACAACAAGCACATGAGGCAAGCACAGCTGTCCGTTATTAGCACACGGGTACAAGCACACTGCTCCAGAGGCTGCATCTGTCTAGATCAGGAATGGCTATTCCAGTCACATCTTAAAATAATCTGCCCACAGGCAAGCAGTTCCCTCCATCAGTCATGCATCTGAGTCCACAGAGTAACCTTCCTGAGACACTTACAAGCCACGTTACATAACTATCAGGATAAGCACAGATTACTGGAGTTGGAAATGATGCCAAGGGGGCTGCTTAAAGTCCATGTGCAAATTTAGTGGTGGACGTGCAACCCCTTTCCCGTCTGATCTACCATTTACCAGAATCAAGGAAATTTATACATTGTTTGACTTTTCCAGGGATATTTCCAGTCAGTCAGTCAGTCAGTCAGTCAGTCAGTCAGTCAGTCAGTCAGTCAGTCAGTCAGTCTCTCTCTCTCTCCCTCCCCAGAAACCAATATTTAATCACCTTTCCCTAGGAGTTAAGAAAATACCTAGAATACAGGCAATCCATAAGTGCTTACTGAATTTCACGGCCATCTTTTCATTACCCAGATCCTCATGCATTCAAGTATTATCTTTAGTGCAAATGATTTCCTAATCACAGTTCACAAGCATAGTCCCTACACAGTGTTTGCTTATTTTAATCATGTACTATATATTTGATTCTGGTCATTGGAATACTAAGTACTTTTTGTTTTCTATTTTATTATGATATGGGTTCAATTTCAATCGCAAATTCCTTAATGACAGAATTCAGCTACTGCCTAGATTTTTTTTTTAACTTAATCCTGACAAGCTCCAGTGAATACCATGGGTCAAATTCTACCTTGGCTTCCATATTAGGGAGTAATAAAACACTAGTAACTAGCTTTCTAATTCCTATTTTTATATTCTGCCAATTATATTTTTATGTCTCTCAATGATTCTTCAGACATTGTAATTCTTCCTTAATTTGAAAGAAAGCATTAATAGTTTCTCAGAGTCTGTGAAAGTCATTATGGATAATGTTCTTGATTCAGTTTTGGTTACACAAACTGGAACCCTGCAGTATGTGAACTTTATTAAATTTAATATAAAGTCCAGAAAATTAAGTTTTTTTTTAACCTTTACATTTTCTCTAACAAAACTCTGACATGACCTACATAATAAAAGATATGAAAATAATTAGGGAAAAATATACTTTTAAAAAACACTCCTAACCATCTACATTACACATCAGTTCCTATACTTTTCTCTTTACTCACCTATATGAATATGAATTATTTCGTACACACTTTTGTCAATAGAAGAGGAGGGAAATAAATCTTTTATCACAGTGACACCTGCTGGTCTTAGTGTATAAATTTTAGATTCTAGTGGAAGACAGATTCTCTGGTGTTGAAACTTCTTAAGAAGCCCAGCATGTTGTACACACCCACAGTTCTGGTATTTGGAGGGTAGAGTGAAGGATCAGACATTCAAGGTCATCCTTACTATGTAGCAAGTTCCAGGACAGTTTGTGACACACTAGACTTTGTCCAAAATAAAACTTAACATACATAAACAACACCAATAGACATGTCAAAAGGGGTTGTAGGGAATGACATGACCACAAAGCCCCATCCCTACACAAAAAACTCTAGGCAACAAAGGAATGTTGAGAGTGGGAGAAAGTCTTCCCAGGTAAGAGCATCCCAACTGGCTATCCAACACCAAATGGTCAGTCCTGAAAACACACAAGTAATGTAATGCAGACGCTGTAGATTGTATCTGTATATTTAAAAATACACACACACACACAGACGTACACACACATATACACCCAATAATTAAAGAAAAAGGCATCATGAATTTTAAAGAGAGTAAGAATTGATACGTGGAAGGAAGGAAAGGGAAGGGAGAAATGATATAATTATAATTTCAAAAAACAATTATGTAACAGAAAACTTTTTAAACAAAACTTTTGCATGAATTTCTAAATTTTACAATGATCTCACTGTAACTACATGATCCATTTCTTTAGTACACACTTCTGAAAAGACTGCACATGTACTTCTGATGACATCAAATTTTTAAATGATGAATTTCATGATTTTTCTTTTCAAATTCTCTACAAATTCTACTTTAAGGAAAAATGATTAAATCTTACCATTTGTAGAATATTTTCTCAAGAATTTAATATTGGGAGCTGGGAATATAGCTCAGTGGTAGAGAACTTGCCTAGCCTGTGTGAGGTCCTAGGTTAGATTATCCAGCATCACAACAAAAACAAAAGCCAAGTTAATGTTAGCAGTGTGAGCAAGTTCACCGAGTGGGATCCATGTGGAGCAAACTGAAGCCCAGTCTAGCTGGCCAAACACACTGACTTCCTTTATGGTGAAATTTCAGTCCTATATGGTAATAACATTTGCTCTGGCGGTTGACAACCATGTGTGCCTGATCTCACTAAATGCTCTTTTGTTAAATCTAAGGGAGAGGATGGCAGCAAGGAGTGATGCAAAGCACATATCCACGCTCTCTTCATTTTTTTTAAACGTCTTTGTTTATTTACTTGGTGCACATGTGCATGTGCTACAGAGCACATGTGGGGGTCAGAGGACAACTGGTGACAGCTGAGTTCTCTCCTTCCATCACGTGGGTCTCAGGCATTGATCTTAGGTGGTCAGGTGTGGTGACAAGCTCCTTGACCCACTGAATCATCTCTTGTGCCCCTTTCCCTTCTATTTAAAAATGGAATGGATGACACTGTTCTTGTTGGCTGAAGAGGGACCTGGTTGCCATAGGACCATGCATTCTAGTACAGAATCCCTCACACTCTCCTCCTCCTGTCAGTGAACGTGGGACTGTCTGTGCTTGGTGACTGAATCATGTACAGGCTTTTAACAATTGTCTCGTATCCAAGGCAATACTCACCGCCAGCCGGGTTCTGATGTATGCACGGACACTGTAGGATGACTGAACTGGGCTTACTAACATATTTTTCAACTTCTGTGACATCCTATGCTGAACTCTAGCCTCACGACCCAGTGAATATTCAAATAATAGTAACCATCTTTAATATTGTAGAAGGTTCTAGAAAAACAAACTTTACACATACTGCATTAAGCTATGTAAATTATGAAGAAAAAAATGGGATCTACCCATAAAACAGATTTTTATGATAAAACTTACAGAACTCTAAAGTCTACCTGATATAGTATTTGTTCTCAGCTCAGAGCCTTTAAGAGATCAAGTGAGTACTTCCTGGTTATGAGGATACAATGAGATCAAATTACACATAAGGCACTGAGAAGTCATCTAAGCTGTAATACAAATCAATTGCTATTTCCTTACCGTGAGCTGGTTTTGACTATTTCATAGACTACCTGAACCTTGAGTTTTGGTGAGGACAGAATGTTAGTATAAAGCATTCCTATGGACTTACTGCCCCATGAAAAGTGTCACATCTGAAAATCTAAGCTCCTGTTTAAGGAGCACAAGTGTAAGCAGCTGAGTTTCGCTTTCCTATTCTCGGAGAAGTCCTGGAGAAGTGCTATCCCATAGCATGAGCCCTAGGATGAGGAATGACAATCAGAGCGTGGTAACTCTTCCAACCCTCTTCCCCACCAGACCTTGAGCTACATTGTCAATCAACTGCCAACATGCATGAGACAGCTATCTCTGTAAGGTATGCTTAGTTTCAAATGTTATCTTGCCACAACCAGAATTGACGGAGAGGTTCATGGTGGAACAGTCTAGACCAGATCTGCCCGAGTGTGTCTGTGAGGTTTTGTAGCAGGGCCCTGACTTACATGAATGAAGAAATCAAGCAGGCAGTGTGGCTACATTCCTCTCTTTCTGTTCTTGCGGACGTGATGTGACTGGCTCCTTGAGAGCCTTCTCTGACTCCTCCAAATGATGGGCTGTCACCTGGAACTGTGAGCTGAAATAAACCCTTTCTCCCTGTACTGTTTTTGGGAAGTGTTTCATCACAGAAACAGAACTCAGCTAGAACAAAAGGGATAAAGATTAAACTACTAGAAAATACATGTTAGGAAGGACAGCTTCAGGGACTGAGGTTGGAGTTCAGTTAGTACAATGCTTCCCTAGCATGAATAAAGCCCTGGGCTCCACATAAATGGAGCATAGTGCTATATCTGTAACCTTGGCATCTGGGAGGTGAAGACAAGAGGACCATAGGTTCAAGGCTACCCTTGGCTGCACAATGAGTTCCAGGAGCCCTCACCTCAAAAACAAAACAAAAATCCTCAAATCAAACAAGCAAATAAAACAAACAAAAGTTTATATATTCTGGATGACCTAATATTTGAAGTATTTTCCAGTTAAATTTAGATATAGAACTCCATGCCTATGGTAGTAGCCTGGGCCTTTTCACTAACCACAATAAAGCCCTAAAAATCGAAGGCATCTAAGATTATGTATTCAGGTAAGTTATGCAGGTTTAAAAAATGGCTTTAAAAACCATATTTCTTATTTTGTATGCATACGTGTACATGTGCGAGCCTGTCGGTCAGAGGACAACTTGCAGGAGCTGGTTCTCTCCCTCTACCATGTGGTTCCTGGGGACTGAACTCAGGTCAGCAGTCCTGGCATCCTGCTGCAGAGCCATTTCACCAACCCATTATGGAGACTTAGAATAAGACGATTGTACTCATTTTGACTTTCATTAACTTATGAATAGCAAAAAAAAACCCCTGTAGAAATAGATACAATCAAATCTGTTCATGAATAAGAAGCAAAATAATAGAAACTCTTTGGCACAAATATCAAAAGAAACAAACATATTCTTTTTGTAGGAAATTTTAATGTGGCAAAATTGTCACATACTTCCTTAGCTGTTTCCATCCATAGAGATCTCTCTGGCTACGGAATACCCTGAAAAAATTCTACAAGAAATGATTTAATTCTTTATTCAAAGCTGAGTTCATGGGAAGTTAATGAAAATGACTGAAGCTGATCTGGGAGACAACATAATTCTACAGGGTAACTAAGCTCTGGTATGAGAGCTGTCCTGGAGGTGTCCCTTCCCTTCTGGCTAGAATGGTTTTAAGCAGCCGTGTCTACATGAGTGACAAGAATAAAAGGCATGGATGGTGGCAGTCTACAGTCTACTTTGGTTGTCATAGGGTGGGTTGGTCAACCAAAGGAAACTACCCTTCTCAGATCTAGCAGCCATGATATCAAAGATCAAGTCACTTGCAATGAGGTCTCTCTTCCTGGCTATCAGATAGCCAGTCTCACTTCTTGCTATACCCTCACGTACCTTTTCCCTATGCTCTCTGGGTTAGAAAGAGCAAAACAGGAGCACATGTTCTGGTGCCTCTGTCTCTTCCTACATACACTTCAGTCTTTTTCTTTCTCTTTCCTTTTGCTACAAAAAGATCAAATCTTCATGCCAGGGCTGAAAAGGGCAGCTGCAGGTCACAGTGGGTATTGCAGGCTCAACTCTTCCCTCTATTCCTCGGATCCCCAGGCACCAATCAACCAACATTGAGAGGCATCAGATCTCGCTCCTTCATAAGACAGGTGAGAACTTACAACTTGTTTTATAAACAGGGGTAAAGGGGATATGGTCTGGGGCTTGCAGTGTGGCGAGGGAGAAATCGGTGGTGCTGGGAAAGTAGAATGTTTAACTCTCACCAAAGAGGAGAATCTTGAAAGTCACCCAGGGAGGACCAAGGTGTGCTGATCACATGGACAGGTGTCATTTCAGAAGCAACAAGAAAAGACGGGGAGGAAGAAAATAATTGCGACCCCGTAACTGCACCCTGACAGCTTTCCACATAAGCTGCGGGTAAGTTTGGGCAAACAGTGTTAGTTAATAGTTAGTTTTAGGGATAAAATAGTAAACCCAACAGGAAAGGAAATTCTAACATACTGCAGAATCTGAAGGGTCACGTAGAAGGAAAGGGACGTCCTGTACATAACAGGCCTGGCCTAAGGGACACCTCGCTGGAAGTGCACATTTTCCACACAGTATGAACAGTTGTGAAACAGACTGTATCTTCACTAATGCAAACCCTAACAAATCTGAACAATTCAATTGTATATGTACCTATTCTCTGATTAGACTTCAATTATAGGAGGAATAATAAAAACATAATTTAAAATCTATCAGTTAGGAACAAAAAAGAAAATGTCACATGTCAAAGAGAAATTAATTACAACCAAAACTTACACTCAAATCAACATTTCCTAATGGTTTAAAATTATAACACATTATTTTGTTTGATTGTTAGAATCCTGTGAGCCACACATAACCACAGTATCTCTGTTCAACATAGCACAAATGTAAATTATGCAACTGAATTCTTTAAATAAAAATATGTAACAAAGTTGATTTGGAAAGAAAGAAAAGAAGTGTTCACCACTGAACACTACAACAGGAAGGCAAAGCAACTGACCCTTAACAGTGCTGGAGAAAACTGAGTGCAGGAACAAGTAAGCTTAGACACTGTCCTGGTGTGATCTCCTTAGAAAGATGTGTGCTGTGAACAAATTTAGGAGATAAAGTACTTAGTAGTTTGTGATGCACACAAAGCACCAGAAATCTTTGCCGTGTTATGTGTCGAGTGAGCACAGTACACACGCCCACCAGCACACAGAATTCTGATTTGATAGCAGCTATTAATGGTGTGGTGGTCACTAACAACATTCCAAAGAGTGCCTATGATACAAAGGGGGTTTTTACTTGTGGCCCCCTCCCTTCCCTTTTCACGTGTTGGCTATTTTTGGAAATTTTTTTTCCATCCACCAAAAGAGAATTAAGAAAATTCTAGCATGCTTCTGTGTCAGCAAGTGTTCTTTCAGCCCAGGGACCAGTGGATGATTGATGAGCCTGTCAGGCCTACAGTAGCAGACAGAGAAAGTTGGCAGAAGTTCAGAGTTACTGAAAGAAGTTTCAAATACTTATTTCATCTCTTCTATTAGCTTTAATCACATTTCAGCATGAGCCAAGAATAAAGCTTTCATAGTCGGCCATACATTTACACAGGCAAGCATTGTCAATTTTCTGCAGTGAGAACACTGAGATATCATGAGAGTGTGGTATTTTCTTTCTTACCTTTCTTGACTGAAGAGCAACAGAAAATACTAGACTCATCCGCACCTCAAATCCACTGGCTATCCATCTCCTCAAATGACTGCATGAATGTCTGTTTAATTTATAGCAAATGAAACTCAACATGGTTCTTCGATTAGATTAAGTGCAAGTGTGTAATGATCACAGCAGTGATGGACAGTGCTGTTCCACTGGAACACACCTGCTAGAGAACGGACATTAAAACGAAGGGGATTTACCTCTAACGCAGATCATCTGCTGTGTGGATGGACATTTCTGGTCTGCCCAGAGCCAGTCTTACATGGTTCTGGAGGAACTCCATGTGGACTCTGCTGACAACCCACTGAGCAGCTGAAGCATGCACAGATGCTGTTCCTTAAAAAGCCGGCGCAAAGCAAAATGGACACAAAAGGGGAGGGGGTACTATGGGCAGGACGATGATCCTTGGAGAGGTTAAATGTCAAAATATATTTTGGTGGGATTCTTCTCCTAAGCATAGTTTAGGAGATGAAAATATTAAATGCTACAAGGCATGTGTCTTGTCACCCAGCAAAACACAGTATTGTGTTGTACTACAAGATCTGGTGTCTCCAAGTAAGTTGTTCAAAGCCCACCATGGCATCTCTGTCACAAAAGGAGCTGTTCTGACCCTTCCCCAAGGATGCTGTGACAGGCAGCTGTCACACCTGCCATTTAATCCACAATAATAAACACTTTACCCTTGGTGACAATGAAGAGGACTCTTGAAGAACTGTGCACACAGCAATCTGAGCTAATCACCGAAAAGACCAAATCTGATTAGTAATACATCTGTCCCGTTTTCACTCTTCTTCAGATGATCACATTCAGACACGCAAGCACTCTTCTTCCAGTAGACATTTATCTGGCTCCAGAAGTTTCTCTCTTCAGACCTAGGAGTGCCACTGCGTATTTTCCTAAGCTTGCAGAAGAGGCTCTGTGGTTGGGAGAAAGATTTAGGGGAAGCCAGTGCCTTCTCATTCATCTGTCCCTGTAGATCAAATTCTTAAAAGGTAGAAAACTTCGCTAGGTCCTTCTCCATTGCAGCATACTGCTCCCTGAGCCTTTCCATGGCTCTTCTGTGCTCATCGTCCACTTCAGCTCGGCGCTGTGGCTGTTCTTTCAGGAACTCCTCCCACTGGAGCAACCGCTGCTTCTCACTAGCTGTCAAATGGTCATGAATCACCTAAGAAAAGAGAGCATGAAAGCCACATAGCATCTTTTGCACATATGCAGATGACACAACAGAATGCTATCACCTGACAGTTATTGTAACAACCAGCAGATAGTCACAGTGCTAAAAGTGCATGTCTGTTTCAGTATCCATCAAGTACATGATGCATGACATCTATAACCCCAACACTTGGGTGAGGATCACTTTGAGTTCAAGACCAGCTTGGGGTACAGAGTGACCTTGCCTTATAAGTAAATGAATGAATAAATAAATGTATGATATTAGAAATATTTGAAACTTTCCTTACTATACGTGAACATGGACACTCACATTTCTAGAATTTCTAAAATGCTCAGTGTCTTTATGGTGCCAGTGATCTGAACCCAAAGCCTAGAGATCCCTGGGCTGGTGCTGTCTCCACCAGCTGTCTCCAGGGCTTCTAGCATCAGTAAATGACAAAAATTCAAGTCATCTTCACCGTTTTATACTCTCAAGGTTCTCATTAACTATAGATAGGGGTTTTTTGTTTGTTTGGTTTGGTTTTTGGTTTTTTGAGACAGGGTTTCTTTGTGTAACAGCTCTGGTTGTCCCAGAGCTCACTTTGTAAACCAGGCTGGCCTCAAACTCAGAGACTCACCTGCCTGTCTCCTAGTGCTGGGATTAAATAAAGGTGTGCACCACCATGCCTGGCAACTACATATAGTTTTAATCAAGTCTAAAAAAATACATATTGAAATATCACTGCAAGAAGTTAAAACTTGTCTTACATTTTCTGATACATTAAAAAGACTCACATGTTAGCAGTCACCGTAGGAGATTCCAAGACATCTCAAGGTTCAGTCTAGTTTTAAAGTGATTACCACCTCATGTCAAATATCTAAGTTGTTTTCAGGATGGTGTTCATTTCTGTACCTACAAAGGTTTGCTTTCTTTTGAGTATCATAAGATACAGATAGAATACTGTAAAAAGAAAAAAAAAAGGATTTGGACTCCGTCTAAGTTCTATGAAACAAACCACCAGAACCTAGACAGCACATGAAGTCCTTCTAGATTCCTGCATACCAATTCCAAAGGATCCAAGAGACTCCCCAAATAATACAGACTATTGTCCATAGTTGCTTCCCAGAGCTTGAAGGTAAATCTGAATTGCTGAAGATGCTACATATGTCAAACAGGACTTGGGAGACTTGAGCTGGGTCTCCCTGAGGTACTATGTAAGCTGTCCAAAGAGGAAAGCATCTGATGCCTATGGATCACATCAACGATTAACGTGGAAGACATCCCTAAGGTGCAACAGCGGCACTCACATCTTGGCTGTAACCAACAGCAGTCTAACTTATCCTTATACCCTCAGGCAAGTGCAGCTCTTACTCCTGACCAAAGAAGCTCTCTTTGCAGCAGATGAGAACTATTACACAATACCACTGGTCAAAATGCAGAGAACAACTGACCACAGGGTGCCCAACCCCAATTAATACATCTACAGCACTACCTCTACCCTAGGACTCAGAGAACATCTTAGAAGAGGAGGTGGGGAAATTGTTAAGAGCCAGAGGACCAGAAAGTCTGCTGTGGAACTGTATCTCCTAGAAACAACAAGGAAACTACACACATGAAATCTCAATAATATGGCTATCTAAACAAGACCCAAACAAGATAATACCAGTTGACATGCTAACATGGAAGGGGGAAAAAATCAAGGTGCCTTGCCCCTAGACAAAGAACTATAGGCAACTAACGAAAGCTGAGAGTAGAACTAGACTTTCCAGGGATGAGCTCCCTAATTGGTTGTAGTCAATTAGGGAGCAGTCAGCCCTGAAACTAATAAGACTAAATAGATCCAGCAGGTTGCATTTATTTGTTTACATGTACATATCAGAAAAAAGCCATGAATTTAAGAGGGAATGAGGGAGTGCCTAGGAAGGATTGGAGGTAGGAAAAAGAAAGGAAGAAATGATATAATTATATTTTAATTTAAAATTTTTAAAATTGAAAAAAAAAGGGGTCAGAGAATAGACTTTGACCTTGAATGACAGCACCATTACTAGGAGAATGGTGACTGTTTCTGACAGTTTATATATTCTGGGGCCTCTGCAAAGGCCAGTACATTCTCAGTGCCTATGAAATGTACTCCAGAACTAGTTGCTTGGCAAAATTTACCCACTTCTAAAAGTGTCTCTTTTAAACCATACTATCTCATTTTCGGACAAAGGAACAAAGGCTTAAGGAAAGACTCTTGTCCCTCCACTGTCCCTTATCTAATAGCTGGGCTGCTGAGTCAGGGTCACAGAGACCCATGCCTTTCCCTACCAAGGGCTGCACAGCAGGTCTCTGGAAAGGCAGTTTTACACAGCCTGCTAACCCTTTCTTTTCAAGGGGAAAAAAGCTCTGGCTATAGGTTTTCTGCCAAGTTGTCCAATGTTGTCAAGAACCTGAAGTTTTTAAGTGGGAGTTAAACGAGTCTGAAGATGTGGTTTTAGTTCCATGTTCCCCTGAAAATATGCTGCCCAGAGCACTAGGATGCGAACAGGCAGCGGAAAGTGGAAAGTGAGGGCCACACTAGGGTGCTACTCCAAGTGATTTGAGAAATAATTTAAACAACGATTTTAATGCATTATTGCTTTAAGCTGTTAATGTTACAGGTTGGAATTCTCCAAAAACTGAACAAAACAGGAGGAGTTTATGACATTAGCTTGAAGGAATTTTGTAAAAAGAAAACAAAACCACAAAAATCGTGACAGTCTAAAGGGAACACCAAATACTAAGAAGAGAAAACATAAACACACTTTATAAAAATGGCACCTTGTTCAACTTTATTTATTTATTGTGTGCCCCTTTGTCAGCCCAGATTCTTCTTTTTAATAAATACAGGGAATAGTAACATACATGCTCAGATGTCAGTTTTCTCCTTTCTTTGTAACTGAAAAGTCATCACTGGCTTAGCTGGCCTTTTGATGTGTTCCATTAGGGCCTGGGCTGCCCTCCTGCCAGACAACATCCGAGTCAGTGCAGCTCAACAGAGAGAAATACAGACCTGGGAGGAGGCACCGCAGCCTCATTTCAAATTCAGGATCCCCTCCCCCCACCAACATCAAGACACTGCACAAGATACAAGTTTCTTTGGCCCAAAGAACTGTAGAAAATTATACTGTGTTCATAAATAAAGTTTATGAATACTGGAGGCAATGTCTGCCAAATTCCTAGCTCAGTGCCTGAGGAACTTAATAAAAGGTAAATAATATTATATAAGTCACAGTAAGCTTCTAAAAAGCATACCACACCATTTACCCTCCAGCCAGCTAAAAGTGTGTTTCTTAATTTTAATAACATAGTTTTCAATTTTCAGCAATAGGGTTTTGTAATCATTCAGACAACACAGGGGTCTCGGGCAAAACCACAGTCCGCCCACCTTTGTGTTCAATTCATTCCACTGTTAGGCAGATGGCTGTTAGAAAAGATTCTTAGGAAGGCCAGCATCAAAGATCAAAAATCAACATTTCTAGTCTTAAAAGAAAAGAGGGTGTGTGCATGTGCAGTCAGTGCCCACGGAGGCCAAAAGCATCAGATCCTCTGGAACTGGAGGCAGAGGAGGTTGTGAGCAGCACTGTGTCATGATGGGAACTGAACTCTGCTCCTCTGTAAGAACAATATGTGTTCTGTCTTTTCGATTTTTTTTAATTTATTTGCATTTATATGTATGTGTGTGTCTGAGTGGATGTTACATGTCTGTGTGTCCCTCTGGAGACAGAAAGGGGTGCTGGATTCCTGGAGCTGAAGTGACAAGCAGGTCCAAGCTGCCTGAAGTGAGTGCTGGGACTTAAACTCCGGTCCTCTCGAGGTGAGGGGACTCCTAACCACTGAGCACCCTCCCCAGTCCAAAAGCGGTATGCCTCTTCAATCCCGAACCACTTCTCCAGCCCCAAGGATCTCTACTCTGTAGTGCAGAATACTGTGACTAGAGACACACACATACCCAAGTAGCATTCTGCTGTCCGGTAAATCGTTCCTTGAACTCAAGGCCCAGGTGACCATTAGATCGAAAACTGACAGTTCCCAACCCAAATGAAGATCTTCTGTGGCTTTCCTACAAAGGAGTTCCTGAAGTCACTCCTTTATCCTTGCCTAATCTGCTTTAAATACGTTAGCTATATGCTCACGTGCTGACAATGCCGTAAGTGCACACTTGCAAACTAGAGAACAAAAATGCTATAAGGTCTAGCTAAAAATACTGCCATTTTCAGAAGACATTGGATATAAGCATACAACATTCACACATTCTAACCAGTTATCTGGTGTCTGAGACAGCACCAGAAGAGGAAAGGGCTCATCAATGGGGTAGGAGGAAACACTATTAGCACAGGGGCAGAGAGGAGTAAATACTCCAACACAGGACCCCAGGGAATCTGGAATAGAACATGGCACAGTATTTACCTCTCCATCTTCTGCTACGGTAAATACTACAGTCACCTAAACTTTTGTATTTTAAATAATATTCAATTCTATCGAAGACTGACCTAAAACATGAAATACTTCAAAAAAGACAACATGAAATATACTTTTTTAAAGGCAACGAAAATCATAAAATACTGTGCTTAATAAAAACTTAAGATTTGTGGTAATTATAGCTACATATTAATATTAGGATTGCTTATCAAAAAAGAGATATAGAATTGCCATCTAATTCAGAATTCCACTTTGGGATATTTCCTAAAAGAATTAAAGGAAAGGGCATGAATAGATTGTAAACCCATGTCAATAGCAGTGTTATTTAGGGCAGCCAAGGGTTTACCCAGGTGTTCACAGAAAGCTACAGATTCTTCAAGTGTAGTGTGTGTGTACATATATGCACACAAATGTAGTGTGTGTAAATACATATATAGTTATATATGCATAATTATATAACCATCCATCCTTTAAAAGGACAAAACTTCGGCAGCATACTATTATGTGAACAAGCCTTGAAAACCAATTCTGAAGAAATAAGCCATCTTGAGCTAGGGATATAGTTCAGTTGGTAGAGTGCTTGCCTGGCATGCATAAGATCCTGGGTTTAATCTCCAGCACCACCAAAACCCAAACCAAACAACAAAAACAAACAAAAAACCAGGACTGGAGACATGTACCTGTAATTCTAACACTCAGGAGGTAGAGGCAGAAGGTAAGAAGTTCAAGGTCATCCTCTGCTACACATCAAGTTTGAGACCACGCTCAACTATATAGTGAGTTCAAGGACCACCTGAGTACACTTTTATTATGCTATAATTCATAAAGACAGAAAATAGAATGCTGGATGCCAGGCATGGAGTACAGGATAAATTAGTGTTAATAAGTACTGAATTTCATGGCTCTGAAAATTAGTCAGTGGGCTACAACTGTGCAGCCAAAGTGAATAGCTATCTACTTGGTCAATTGAATAAATTAAGTTACAACAGAGAAATTAAGAGTAATAATAAATTGGCTTATGGTAGTACCACATTAGAGACATTTAAGTAGAAAATGATCCTGGAACTAACTTATATCTAAAACCAAGTCTATGAATGAAGCTTGGTCACAGAGGAGAAACATTTTTGCATGTGTAAGTCTAAGTCAGTAATTCTTTTCATCTTTAAGAGTTGTTTGGCATGGGGACAAAGGATGAGAGAGAGACGCTATGGCAACTAGAGGTCAGAGGCCAATGTCAAGGAAAGTGCCATGGAGACCCCATTATGCTTGTGGTCTACCATGCCTGAAGCACCAAGGCTGAGGAACTCTACTAAGGGAAAATTCTTAACAGGTCAACAGGGGTTGGGAAGGTCTTTTGGAAGCCAACATGGCAGGTAAGACCTATCTACAATCCTAGCACTCAGAGGCCAGCCTGAGGGGTTCTGGTGAGATCCTGCATCAGGAAGATTTGGAATATCTGTCAGTAATACACATGATGTTGCATTTACACAAGCTTTACATGAGCACAGGGGAAATGACTTCAGAAAGAAGTATCACTATAAGAACTATTAAAACTATTTTACATGGAGCAATATGTACTCATGTTACTTTGTATTTTCTAATTCTATCAAGAACATTGGTTATTTTCTAATTCACAAGGCTTCATGTAATGTCACTGCTCTCCTGACAATATCATAAAGGAAGCTTGCTAAAGTTAATAACTGTGGTCGAGATATAACAGAAGCTCACTGGGGTGGCTGGCCAAGGCTGCCAAAGTGGATGTGTGTAGTACACGGACCAAGTTAATGCTCTGACAGCTGTTCCTGGCCACCTCACCTCTCCATAGCCTGTTGGTGAGAGCAAGTGAACTTCATGAGCCAACTGTATTTCAGTTCACTCTTCTGTTAGTGCCCGGAATACAACTCTGTATTAGGGTAGTTCTTAAGACATGCTAGACAACTGCAGAATGTGCATATATTGTTCTTTTGAATGTACTTTTAGATATCAATTGTGGGAAATGTGATTTGGACAAATGACGCTTATCAATTTACTTCCCACAGAATTCCACAAATTGTCTTAACATAAAAGAATTACTGATTAATGGTAATAGCCTATTTTATTCCATTACTACTCCCGTCTTTCTTTGTTTTGAGAGCCTTTCAAATACATAAAACGTGGCCAACAGGATAACCCAAGGCAACAACTAACATCAGGCAGGAAAGTGCAAAGAGAGGTCATTTTTCATCTGTACATACTTGCTGTCCAAGGAGTTAAGCTTCACCTTTATGACAAAAGTGTGAGTGTGTGTGTGTGTGTGTGTGTGTGTGCGCGCACGCACACACATCTACTAAAACCTCTGCCATGTCAAACTTTCAGGAGGAAGTGGGGTGGCAGTAAAAATCAAATAAACAACTTTAAGTACCTGCAGCCATACACTTCCAATGCTCTGATAATTAAGTAAGTATAAGACTGAAAAAGATTAGGACTTAGACTAAAATCCCAGTAAGAATGTAAGGAATTTTCACTTGCTGCTAGTCTGTGAAAATGCACCTCTTTCATAACTTCAAGACTGCTAATTTATTAAACTATCTGAGGGGAATAATCAGGGAAGTTCCTTATAAATGCAAGGCCCACTGACTCTATATTAATTCTTGGTGAAACAGCATTTCAGTATATTCAAAAATATTCACTTTTAAAGCCAGGCACAGCGTAGAAGTCTAAGCCACAGAACATGGGAACTACAGGCAGGAAGATCAGGAGTTTAAGGCTATCCTTTGCTACATTGGAAGCGTAAGACCAGCTCGGGCAATATATATATTAGATTCTGTCTCAAAATAAAATAAACAAAATGTGCAGCCTGCATTCTACCAGATATCTTGTTTCTCAAAAACAAAAATGCTCTTGTGCCCCAGAAACAAAGTATGCAACACAGGACTCAGGACCCTCCACACTCTCCCCAGAACTGTCACCTGGGTCCACCTTGGCTGGACACTAGTTTCTCCCATCTTTTGTCTTTCCTTATGCCATTTTCTTTACCCTCTAACAGCCGTCCTCTACCCACCAGCAACTGGATTCTTACTTGCCAGTCGGGTTGGGCGTGGACTGCCATGACTTCCTAAGCATTCCTTTGACTAAGGTCACACAAGGCTCTGGTAACTTGACTATAGCGCACGCTTTAGCCTACTTTCTATTAGTATTTGTGGTTTATGACTCCTGGATTTTAGCTCCCTGGGTCTAGAAACTGCCTTAATCGTAACAAATAAAGTGTTTATCCCCTGGTGGCAGCTGGTAAAGAACAGGATTAAACTGTCTCTACAGTATATGTCCACCCCTGCATATCCACTCCAGTCCCTGCCTCCACTTCACTCAGCACTATGCTGGCATTCCACCTGATGAGCCCAAGGTCAACAAGACCCTGTCTCCAAAAGTTGGGCACAGGGAATTGAGGAAGATACCAGATGTCCATCTCTGGCCTCCAGAAGCACAAATGCCCACAGAAGTGCCTGCATACCCTTCGACATACACAAATAAACAATTAAAAAGAAGATGATGATGGTACCACCATGTTTCCAACACATTTTAGTGTTTCAGCCATCTTTAAATCTTTTCCCCCTGTATATTTGTTAGCGTATGAGTTGTTTTATGTGAACACATATTTGTTCGTCATGTGAATGCAGTGCCCGGGAAGGTCAGAAGAGGGCATTGGGCCCCCTGGGACCAGAGTTACATATAATTGTGAGTCTGGTGGAAGAACAGCCAGTGCTGAGCCATCTCTCTAGCCCCATCCTTATGTTTTTTTTTTTTTTAAATGTCAGCATATCAGAAATGTCAGAAAACGAACTTAGAGAACTCTTGGATTAAAAGTAAATGCTAATATTATAATAACAGATGTCAAGAATTATATGCCCCTTTGCTCAAGTTACCTATTTTTACCTTTTCCCATTCCTGTTCTCTCTGTTGGAGTCTGCAGATGGAGTCATTAGCTGCTTGCACTGAAATAAAACAGACAGTGGGGTTTCAATGGCAGCCTCTGGTCAGGAAGACACCTATTTGGATTCTTTAGATTGCAATAAACATTAAAAATAGATACTAGCTGCCAGCTGGAGGGGTGGTTTGGAGGAAAAGTATGTTTTGTCAATACATTCAGGCTGATATAGCTGAAAAAAACATCATTTTTGAGCTTTGAGTTGTCATCCAAAGGGCATAGAAATACTAAGCCCACCAATACCCACCTATAAGCTGGCAACAGCTACCTCAATATTTCTCAAAAATGGAAAATGCCAGATGAACTTAAAGTCATGTACAGATCAATTAAAGCCTTTACAGTTTGAGCCCCTCCGCTCCTCCTTTTTTCTGATTTTTGGGGCTGTTCTCTCACTGGCAAGGCTTGACAGCTAGACGCCCTCCAGAGCTTTCCGCTCCCTCTTCCCGCCTTTCCTGTCTTGTAGCTCACCCAGGATGCTGCTACAACATCCACCTCGCCTCAGCTTAAAAATTCATAAAATCATTTCCATTCATTAAGAACCAAAATTCTAATAAACAGTGAGCACCCATAAATTCAAGATGCTCTCAAATCTAAAACTTTCATAGTGCTGGCATGATGGCACAAGTGGAAACCACACCTCATGTGGCGGGTCTCAGGAAAGACTGTGGTCATACAATATTACAAAACTGCTCCCAGGCTGGTAGGAATCCCCAAGTTCCTCGAATCCCATCCCCAGCTGAACTTTGCTGCTACTCTAACGAAGGCAGTTAGCCTATAGACTAACTTGGCCAGTTGTGACTGCTCTTCTGTCTTCTTGCTTGTCCACTGATTCCACACATGCTGCAGAGCCTGCTAACATGCCAGGCTCTGATCTTGCTGTGCACCCCGCCCCCAGCTCCTCATCTTACAAGTCCTGCCTTTACAACCAAACATTTGTTCTGGCCACAACAACCTCCTCGCTCTTCTCCAACGCACCAAGCATACTCCTACCACAGGGCTTCTGCACTTGCTACTGTCCTAGAACATTTTTCTTTTTTCAGTTTTCCTGCAAGTCTCTGTCTGGTGTCATTACTCATTTTACACATGAGGATGGATATGCTCATTCATCAGAAAGCACAGTAAACATGCCTGATAAGATATTCCATTTTATCAATAAGAATTATATAACAGGGCTGGGGAGATGGCAGCACAAATGTGAAGACCTAAGTTTGGTCTAAGTACTGGGCTCCTATGTCTCCAAGCCCAGTACCGAGGACAGAGACAGTAGAGCCAAAATGCCAAGACCCAGGTTTAAAGAGAGATCTGTAGGACAGTCTGGTCTATAGAGTGAGTTCCAGACCAGTCTTAGCCACAGGAAAGGCCCTGGCTCCAAAGGACAAACAAGAACAAAAGGGCAGCTCTTCATGCAAGCAGCATCAAGGGACGGCAGGCTGAGCACCTGACTCTCTGGTGCCCTCACACAAAGTGCTCCCTCCCTCCCTCTCTCCCTTTCCAATAATGAAAGTGTTTTCAGTTGTGAAATACCTTCAGCAGAAGCACAGCCCTACAGGGTCGCCTTCTCTTACAGCTGCTGAAGCTGGAAGCCATCTAATTGTCTGCCTTCCTTCCCCTGCCCAGGCCTGATCAGATCAGGACACAAGCCCACGCCAGGGCAGGGGCTGTGATTTCTTTCAGAAATCTGTGAACCTTCACCTCCCCTCATGTTCAAAAGCTGCATCACCGGTGACTAGTAACAAACTTTGCTAGATCACAGGCAACATCTTACGACTGAGGATTAGCTTCCCAGTTTTTTTTTCTTAACAAAAACTATGAAAAGAAAATGAGAGGCACTGAATAGATCTGCCTTCTTTCTGTGGCAGTAAGTATGACATCATCGTTCCTAAGTATGGTACTATCATTTCCTGTTTGTCTTTTTTCCTTCCTGGCTCTATGAATAGAACTTAAAAATCTGGTTTTCTGTATTCTTTGTATTTATGGAACACTCTGAGTGCAATTTAAAAGAAAAGTTGTGGACCATGTCACTTTTGCTGTCCCCTGTCATGGCCCCTCCCCCAGATTATACTTGTATCATCTCCCCCTAACCTCCCATACATCCTTTGTTCTCTTCCAAATCCACAGCCTCTTTGTCCATTGCTATTACAAGCATCCATCTGTCTGTCTGTCTGTCTGTCTGTCTGTCTGTCTGTCTGTCTGTCTGTCTGTCT
>LOEQ01000816.1:21213-34777 GCA_001685075.1 Bramus lutescens | reverse complement strand
AATGGGAGGAGGGGAGGAGGTGGAAATTTTTAATAAAAAAAAGAAAAAAGAAAATAACAAATTACATTGCTGAGGCTTTTGATGGGTTCTGAGAAAGCTTATGCAGCAGATGTGGCTAGTTTCTTATAATTTACACATTGTTCTATGATGAAAAACTTACAACTCATACAAAAGTTGAGAGAGAAGGACATAATGCCCCCCCACACCATCACCAAGTCCTAGCAATGCTCAACTCAGACTTACTCATTTCCTCTCTAAAGCTCCATGCACCACACCTCCCCCAGGGCACTGGGAAGCATACTCTAGATAGTATACCATTTTACTGTAAACATTTCAACATATGCCTTTCCTTAGAATAAAAGATACAGAGCTAGAGAGATGGATAAGAGCACTGACTGCTCTTCCAGAGGACTGAGGTTCAGTTTTCAGCAATCACAAGGAGGTTCACAACCATCTGTAATTCCAGTTCCAGGGGATGCAACATCCTCTTCTTATCTTTGTGGGTACCTACCATGTACATGGTGCACATACATAAATGTAGGTGCACACAAAGAAAGATAATCCTAAAAGTTAAAAATAACGGCTACAATAAGTCTCACACACACAAAGGCAGCAACTCTTTAATATCACTAAATAGTGGTGTTTTCAGAGTCCCTTGTTCTATAAATGTTCTTTTCACCCAAGCTTACTCGAACCAAAATATAAATAAGAGTCACATTCTGCAGATGGTTAATGTTCTCAATCTACAGCTTTCTCCTCTATCACATTTTCCTTGGCATTCACTAGAAACAGCGAGTCATCTGTTCTGCAGTTTCCCACAGGCTGTTTTAATGAATGATTCTCCATGGTGTAATTTAGCATCCTCTGCTGTCTGTTCCTTTTCCTGTAAGTCAGCAGTTAGAAGTACGTGTGCAATCAGATTCAGGGGTTGTCTGATTGTTTGTGTGAAGTTTTCAAAGGCGGATGTCCACTCTTGCAAAAAGGATGGAGGTGGCATGACATCTTCATTTACTAACAGGGATACTGAAAGTGAAAACTGCTTTTTGTCAACAATTTGAGTATTCTGGTCAACAGTCATATAAGAAAAGCAAAGCAAAACAAAACAAAAAACCAAAACACAACTTCCTTCCCTTATTTGTCAATTTAAAAAGTAACAAATTGGCCTGGGCATGGCAGCACATGCCTGTGATAACAGCACTTGGGAGGCTGAGGCAGGAGGATTCTGTTCAAAGACATCCTCAGCTGCAGTTCTAGGCCAGCCTGGGCTCAGAGAGACACTATCTCAGGGGTATTGGGAGCAGCAACAGTGGTAAGTCATTTCCCTGGTATTTAAGGACAATCAGAAGGAGACTTTGTTTACACGCATCCCAAAGTTTAGGCCACAGCTTCTCAGTCATTGCACACTCTGTTGGTACCCGGGCTTTCCAAACTTGAGGAGTGCAGTGCTCTAGCTTTGTTCCAGCCAGCTGTGGTGGCTTCAGTGAGCTTTGGCTTTCCTGATCGGGCTCTTTGCTTTGATATGACCTCATATCCTCATTCAACTGGTACTTCTCTCTAAGACTGACGGCATTAAGAGACAAAATTGGGAGGGGGAAGGCTGCTCACAGCCATGGGGGTGGGCTACCACGTCTAACACAAAGGGGACAAGTTTGCTTTTTGAGACAGGGTTTACCTCTGTAGCCTAAGCTAGCCTGGAACTCAGTATGTATTACAGGTTGGACCTGAACTCTGGATTCTCTTGTTTTTGCCTCCCAAGTGCTGGGTTTACAGCTATGAGCTACCATGACTGACTGGCCTAGGAAATTACCCAATTTTTATATAAAGAAAAGTTACATCTTGAGGTCATACTGACCAAATTCAAATTACTTTCATATAGTCTGTTTCTTTCCAGTTTCTAAAATACCAACATACTCAGTTCCCTTTTCTTTGACTTAAATTAAAACACCAACATGATTACTAAAGACTAAGATGTTTTTAAAAGGATTTATTTTGGTCTGAAGTTGTATTATTCTGTAAATGTACAGTCAAATCACTGTTTGTCTAAGATAAGACCTTACTATGTAGCCCAGGTTGGCCTGGACCTCATAATCTTCCAGCTTCTGCTTCCTGAGTGTGGGGACTACAGACATTCATCTCTACAGCTGTCAAATCACTGTGCTCAGGGTTACCTGTAAGAATGTCCAAGTAACACTGTCACCACTCAGAACCACACAGGAGCTTCTTTATATGTAACTTGGCTTTAGGGACTGATCTTTTACAGTCAGTATTTTAAAATATACAAAATATTTACATGGCTTCAAAATTATATGTACCCTTTTTTATACTTTCATGTTAGATATTTAATGTATCTAACCATTGGTTTAAGTATAAGGATACATATACCTGGATGCACAGGTATGTCAAGACAGTGTGTTTATCACACACACACACACACACACACACACACACACACGAGTATATACACATAAGTTTTAAATTCATTTTAAAACAGAATGGGATACAGAGATGTTTCTTTTATCACTCGTAAGACCCAGTGAAGGGCTAGAGAAGCAAAGATTACTTGCTGTTCTTCCAAGAGAATCTAAGTTCAATTGCTAGGGCCCATATTGGGTAGCTCAAACCCCTGTAATTCCAGCTCCAGGGCACTGGATGCTCTCTTCTGGCCTCTGCAGGAACTGTACTCATTTGTCCAAACACACATAAACTCATAATTAAAAATAAATGTTCCCCTTTCCGGTACTTTCTGAATGACTCAGATGCTTTCAAATTATGTTGGGGTTAACTCCTGTTAAACCTACAGAAGACTGAAAATCTAAGTAAAAGTGAATATAATCCCTCTAACTCATCAAACATCTTATCTTAGCAACACAATGCACTGCAGTTTAGGTTGTTTCCTCAAACAATCTTGCAGTCGATCACAAGCTATTGCTTCCTCTGCTACCCACAGGCAAGAAAGAACTGGACCTCAGATCACTGGACAGAAAAGATTCAATTCAAAATATTCCTAAGATGGTTAGTACTGAATGTGCACCATTTCTACAGCTTTTCAAAAGCAAACAACCCTAAGCTGGAAACTATGTATTTTTAAAATGTATGTATATCTGCAAGTATACATACGTGTACCTAGCTCTAGAGGATAGAAGAATGAATGCATTGGATCCGGGGGAGCTGGAGTTATGGATAAGCTTGTGAGCCACCCGATGTGGGAACTGAATTCAGGTCCTGTGGAAGAGCAATAGATGCTGTTAACCACTGAGTGACCTCTCCATCCCAAGAAACAATATTTTAAAGTTGGCAATTTGGTTCTCCTGGCTGATAAGGGTACTGCTTTTTCTAATACCCCTCTAATACCCTTGAAGGACTTCTCCTCATTAGGGCTTGTTTCTTACCCCAAGGCACATTGGTGTTAGTGACAATCTTGCNCCCCCCCCCCAAGTCTTTCCTTTTTCCTCAGGATGGAATCTGAAATTGTGCCTTCCTATTTTCAGCTACGACTTAAGAGGCAATGGCTGAGGGATGACAGCCTGCTTCTCACAGGCCTTCTGCAGCTCCTTCCAAATTCTCATATGGTCAGTCTCTGTCCCAACACAGGCATTATACATTGTTCTCTCCACATCACTTCCCCGTTTTGTTTGTTTTAGATAGAATCTTCTGTAGCCCAGGCTTCAAACTCCCTGTGTAGTTGAAACTGGACTTAAACCCTGACTCTTCTGATTCCGCCTGATCCCAGTGCTGAGATCACAGGCCTGCACTACTACACCCAGCTATAATGCTTAGCATAATTCTATGATTAAACGTGTAAAATGAAATTGTGGAAAGCCAGAGCTAAACAGAGAAACCCTGTCTCTAAAAACGAAACAAAACAAAAAAGGTAATAATTATAGTCAGGTGTGATGGCGCACGCCTTTAAGCCCACCAGTTGGGAGGCAGAGACAGGCAGAGCTCTAAGTCTACAAAGAGGCCAGCCTGGTCTACAAAGAGAGTTCCAGGAAAGCAAAGGCTACACAGAGAAACTCTGCCTCAAAATAAATACATACATACATAAATAAGTAAGTAAGTAAATAAATAAAAAATTTAAAAATTACATTTTCACTTATTTATTGGTGGGGTGACAAACACATGCCATGGTATGAGGAGGCATGCAGGTGTGTGTGTGTGTGTGTGTGTAGGGATCAAACTCAGGTCATCAGACTTGGCAGCAAGCACGTCTACCCACTAAGACATCTTTGGCCCACTTAGCATACTTTAATGCTGACCAACTTTTGACTGGAAAGAGTATAACTGTATGGTGTGCATTCTGATGTGCAAAGGCTCCTGAGGAAATGCTCATGTGAACATCTCGGAGCTCTGCCCAACCCTACTAGTGCATCTGTCATTTCCTCAGCTAGGGTGCAGACAGCTAGATACAAGCCCACTGGCATTATACCTTTATTTTCTAGCATAACACAGACAAACCTGCTAACAGTTCCCTTTACAAAGGGCCTATTCATTTAGTCTGGATGCCCAGAGGAGTATTTTCCCCCATAAAGTCCAAGTTGTTTTTTTTTTTTTCTTTCTTTTAGAAATGGTCTCAAGCATCAGCTACTCTGAATTACACTTCCCGGAAAGTAGTTCATACTTCAACAAGAGTCCAATAGCAATTTAAGGAGAGTTTTTCTGAATCCTATTTTGTGCTTTTTTTTGTGATCTTTTCTTGGGCTTGTTGTCAGTCTTGGGTCTTCTGTACTCATCATCAGTATGCATTCCTTCTTTTGAGTCCCTCTCTTGTTAACATTAAATCTTTCCAATCTACTTTAGGATGACACAGTTTGTCCATTCCTCCCTGGGCTCTTTGCTTAATTCTCACTTCAAAAATAATTTAAAAATTTCATTTTCCCTAGCCAGGATGGTGAAGCACACCTTTAACCCAGTCCTCAGAAGGCAAAGGAAGGCGATCTCAGTGTTCAAGGCCAGACAGGTCTACAGAGTAGAAAGGTAGAGCTCAACTGAGTACTCTGTCTTGAAAAATACAAAACAAGACAAAACAAGAGAGAGAGAGAGACTCTCTCTCTCTCTCTCTCTCTCTCTCTCTCCAAACAAAAATCAAAATTTCATTTTCTCAGATTCTTTCCCCTTACTTTTTTACTGTTTCATTTTATCCAATCACTGGGACAGGTTTTCTGATTCCAACTTTACCTTTTTCTACATCTTTCTTCTATCCCTTAAGCTCACAGTCAAACAGCTGTGATCTTTACTCCTCCCGCCATTGCTTTGCTTCCATAAGGACAGTTGCATGCTCTGCACCCTCCAAGGAATCCCGCTCTGCTCAAAGTAGACGGAACTTGTTTTCCTCTATTGTTGTGAAGGATGAATGGGAACAACTTCTGACTTCAGGCAGAGAACCCCCTATGTTCCAGTCTTCAGCTCCTCTAGCTTCTCCACAGTGTGGCCTTGGCCTCCAGGGTACTCACTCTGAGTCTCCCTCCTCACTCTAAGGCAGAGCCTTTGGTTCCATCTGCTAGGCTCTGCTGTTCTTCTCCAAATGGCCCATCAAGGTTTCCAAAGAGGCCTGATGGGAATTTTGAGGGGCTTGGAGGGTCTGTAGCATTCAGGATCTTCCCAATCCCTCTGCCCACCCCACCCCCCACTTCCTCTGGCATTTCTGGTGTCATGAACGCTTTCTTAGAATTTCTACTGCTGTGAAGAGACACCGTGATCACAGCAACTCTTATAAAGGAAGACATTTAATTGGGGTGGCCTACAGTTTCAGAGGTTTAGTCCTTTATCAGCATGACAGGACACACTGGGATGCAGGAAGACATCATGGTGCATCTTGATCCACAGAAAACAGGAAGTGAACCATGTCCACACTGAACATAGCTTGAGCAAAGAAGACCTCAAAGCCTCCCCACCCCTGAGTGACACACTTCTGCCAACAAGGCTACTCCTACTCCAATAAAGCCACACTTCCTAATAGTGCCACTCCCTTTGGGGGCCATTTTCTTTCAAACCACCACAGAAACTTTTACGCTATGGATGACTTGGCCATTTGCTATTCTGGAGCCATTTTGCCTTGGCTTTATTATTGCTGTTGCTTGTATTTGCTGACCAAGTTTTGAGTTTTGCAACATGTTCTCACAGACAAGATTGGAGGAAGAATAAACTGGCAGTTAAAAATCATGCTATTAATGCTCCTGTTTCCAGATGGCATTGAAACTGGGAAGAATCAAGTTTAGGGGAAATACTTCAGTTCTTATATAAATTAACTCCTTTATCATCAGTCAGAGGACTAGTCTCTCAATGCAGAAACAAAGGTAAGGGAAGAGAGCAGAGCTCTGTAGCTCCAGGCATGGGACAGGCTCTTCTCAGTCCATGGGAAATTTGAGGGTAATAGGATCCTCTTGAGATACAGTCAAACAAATGATTGTTAATCAGTCTCTGTATCATTTTTTTTCTATTTTTTTTCTGGGTTGGCTTTCCTTCCCTCCCTTCCTCCCTCCTTTGCTTTTTTGTTTCTTGAGACAGGGTCTCACAGAATCCAGGCTGGTCGCAAACTCACTATGAAGCTGTTGCTGATTTTAAACTCCTGGCCCTTCTGCCTCCATCCCGAAGGGCTGGAATTATAAGCAGCAACCACCACACCCAGCATTGTTATTACTGCTGCTGTTGTGAGAAATGGCATCATGGAGCCCAAGACAGCCTTGAATTTATTTTGTAGCTGAGAATGGCCTTAAACATATGATCCTTCTGCCGCAGCCTCCTGAGTGCTGAATTATACAGGTTTTGCTGTCCTGGGGACCAAGTCTATGCTAGGCAAGCAGTCTGAAGTACAGCCCTAGCTCTACCAAGTCGCGCCTCTCAGCCCACTAATGACAAGGATATGTCTAAATAATGACGAGGCCTGTGGAAGTGGCTTGCCTTTTACACAGGTCTTGTAAATAGTCTCTTCACTGGGCCCTCATATCTGATATGCGCTTGCATTTAAACTGATGTATTTGATGTGGACCACTATCAACATCAATCACAAAAGGAAAAAGCTAGAGTAACGTGTGCGCTCAAAGTTGCCTCTTATTTCCAGGGTAAAAACTCTTGGAACAATGCCTACCACCAATAAAACGACGTGTAACCTTCCATAAAACTACATACATTAATTCCTTAATTCCTTGAGTTGATTAATAACAAGTGCTGATATAACATGCTTACAACAATGCCTAGCAATAGTAACTACAGTGTTTATACCAGAGATGTAACTTGATGGCCCTAGAGGAACAAGGCCAACAACTGTAAATTAACTCCTTTCACTCACAACACTAGCGGGGCCCTGCGTGGCTGAAGACTGAAATGAATTTCTAGTTGGTGCTGTCTTTAAGGAGATTTTTCTTGACCAGTTTATCTCACAATTGAGTTTATTTATTCATTTTTGAATAAATTTATTTATTCATTCTATGCTGGCCTTGAACTCATAACCATTACCCTGTCTTTCTTCCAAATTCTGGGATTATGGAGCATACCACCGTGGCCACTATTCCATATCAAAACCCATCAACATGATTCCTTTCAATTCTTGTATTATAGCATTTCTGTAGCACTTTGACGGCCTCTTTATTTTCCAATTCTTTGTCCGCCCGTAACATCTATTTTTCTTTCTGTGCTCCAGTGTCACCCTTCTGTGGCACTGTCCCTGGAGTCCTGTCCTCTCTCAGGGACTCTGCCTGTCTGTAGCTGCATCAGGACAGCTCTGGACCTCCAGGAATTCCTTCTTGTAAACACTCTTGAGTTTGCAGCTGGACACTTCCTAGCTGTAAGGATTGTTTCTCACTCAGTTTCACTGGGCTGAAGAAACGTGTGCATCACTGTCTGCCATGCCACCAACACTAGAACTGTACCTGACAGGGTAGTTACATGCCCCTGACAGAGGCTGACTGCCACTTCCTGCCTGCCCTCTTTTACCACACAACATGCAAACACAATGACTCAGGATCCAAAGCCACTTTTAAGTGTAAGGGCAATATGCCAAGGAGACTGAGGCTGGAAGAAGCTGACATCATAGAGCCACCATGCCAGCCCTGGAGTTTCCAAATCTGTCTCAGGACTAGGCAAGAAAAATAAGCCCTTGTTGAGGCCTGTTTTCCACGTATCTGTTCCTAGTAACTAAATACATTCCTACTGATGTGATTAAGTGTTTGGTAGGTATTTATTACTAACACACTGAAGGCAGAGGGTATGCCAAGCCCTTTCTAGTAATATGCATAGGATTATCCACCCTGCAAGCCCTTCCTGAAACTCTTTCTCTAACCTCTCTCTCTCTCTCTCTCTTACCCTCTCTCTCTCCCCCCCTTTCTCTCCTCTCTTCTCTATGAGACAGGCCACAATGTCTCATCGACAGCTAGCAACACAGTGACTTAGAGGACAATGCCTCTCCCCAGGAAACCGCCATGCTGCCCCTCACTGCAGGGCTGGAGTGGGAGTACACCCTAACACAGGCTGCTCGCCTTCCCCAGCTCTGCCCATCGTGTTCACTGGAATTCAGGAGGAAGCTATAAAGTCAGGAGAGAGGCTGTCAACTGTTCTTACACACAAAAGAAAACAGAGCTTGTCAAAGTCCACCAGTACTTGAGGAATTTTGAGAAACGCTGCCACCATGTGGCACTTATTCCCTCTTTTGCAGAGAAAATTTTACAAGAGAAGATGCAAAGAGGCTCACTAGAGATGGCACCCTGGGAGACGACAGCTATTCCTCAGCATGCTGATTACCGTCTGTGTGTACATGCTATAAGTGCTGCTGCATTCTCAAGTCTCTGGACTGGACTGTTTGCAGCCTTCCTTTTTTTTAGATTTATTTTTACTTCGTATGTATAAGTGTTTGCCTGTATGTTGTTAGTATGTGTATCACATGTGTGCCTGGTACCCACAGAGACCAGGAAAGAGTACTGGGTCCCTTAGAACTAGAGTTAGAGACACCTGTGAGTCAACATGTGGGTGCTGGAACCTGAACCTGGGTCCTTTGCAAGAGTAGTTAGAGCTTTCAACAACCAAGTGGTCCCCCAGCCCCCAGCCTTTTCCTTCTAATGCAGAACAGCAGACACAGAGAGGAGCAGATCCTGATCTTGACACTCCAGAGTGTCTGTGCTACACTGAGCCCTTGGCAGAACAACATCGGAGGTCATCATGGGAAAGGAACAGATGGCCAAACAAGGACAAGACTCCATTCCTGGGTCCTTTAAAGAAGTGAGAAGTTCCTCAGAACAGGACTTATTTCCTGGAGGGTGGGTCACCATGTATCTGTATCTGTTTTATTTATTGTACAATTTTATTTCCTGACATGTGACTTTCATAAATGCTCAACATATTTTGTTTAACCCTCTCTATATGGTTACATCTATCATGGCCAATGTGGAAAACTTACTATAATTTTCCTTTTTCAAAATATTTTACAATTTCTTTTTTCATGTGTATGTATGTGTGTGTGTTCATGTGTGTGCATACAAACATGTAGAAGTCAGAGAACAACTTACAGGAAGCACTTCTCTCTTTTACCACGTGGGTTCTGGGGATTGAACTCAAGTTCTTAGGTTTGGCAGCAGGCGACTTGACCTGTAGAGCCCTCTTACCATATCCTGGTAAACATGTTTTTAAGAGAATACTGATACAATCCAGTTGGGGTGGCACATGCCTTTAAACTCAGCATTCATGAGCAGAGAGAGGCAAGAGGATCTCTATGAGTTCCAGGCCAGAGTGGCCTATGTAGTGGGTTGTACAGAGAGTCTTCAAGAAACAAAAAAACCACAACAAAAACAGGAGAGAGGAGAAGATGGGGAAAACAGAAGAAGAGGCAGTGGGAAAGGGGGATGGAGAAAAGGTGGGGAGAATTGGTCTAGACAATCCCTATTTATCTAGAGTTATGAACAACTGAACCTAGGGGCTGGGTGATGGCTCAGCTGTTAATAGCCCTCATTGCTACTGCAAAGAACTCAGGTTCTTGATACAGCACCCATATGGCTGTTCACGACCATCCCTAACTCCAGTTCTGGGGGACTTAGCACCCTCTTCTGACCTCTGCAGCACCAGGCATGCACAAGGGGCATATTCATATACACCACACATCACCAAGGCCACAAAGCTGAAGACAGATGGAAGGGTGATGCTAACTTTAAATCAAAGGGAAGTTTGATGGTGCTAAGGATTCTGCTAAGGTTGCCCTGAAAAAGGTAGATGAGGAAGATTAAGAGGAGAGAGAAGGTGCATTTTAAACACACACAACAATAAGCATTTCTTTGTCTACTTAGAGTGAAGAACTATCTATTTGAGGTATGTCTATTACCCTTGTTAGGTTTTATTACAAAATTATCATGATCATACTGTCTTTCAAAGTGTCAATGGATTATACAAGTGTCCAGAGCATCCTAAAACTATCCAAGTTATACACATCTACAAACATTTGTATTCTCCTTTTATATTTTGTTTTAAATTATGTGTGTGTTTGTGTCTGTGCATATCAATACAGTGCCTGAGGAGGATCCTTTGGAGCTGACACGGGTGCTAGGAACTGGAACCAAGTCCTCTCCAAGAATAGCAAGTGCTCTTAACTGCTGAGCCATCTCTCCAGCCCATCCAAATATTCTTAAAATGAAAAGGCACTTCTGTGTTCCCCTCAGTCCGCACTTTGTTTGGTGCGACAAGGCATTTGAAGATATTCCTGGTATTTCTGTAAGGTGGCTATAGGATAGAAATCCTGAGCTGCACATATCTTAATTTGTAAAGAGAACAAGACACCAAGTAAACTGCCGATGCTCCTTGCTTGTGGTGAAGATGCCTTTTGCCGTAGCCCATGGAATGTACTGTGAGGCTGGCTGTGATGCTACTGCAGTGGGCATCCTTTTAGCTTCAGGATGTCTTGTACACAGTGACAAAATACTCAGCTGACATTAATTATGGAGAAAGGGGAGAAGGAGTTGGTGAGTAGGCATAGGAAGTGTTTGGAGTTTTCTTTTAGTTAAGTGTGGTAGATTTTAAACTTTTTAAACAAACTGTAGAATTTGTCATTGTCAGCAAAGTGAAAAACCACTGCAGCAATGAATATTCAAGCACATTCTGGCCTCAAAGCTGGTTTGTAACATTGTTATTTTTTGTATGCTTAGAAAGTCTGTGAAGTTATACAAACTATCACATTTTAAAAAAGGATAACTAAGGCCAGGCATGGTGGTGCCTACCTTTAATTCTAGCACTCAGGAGGCAGAGGCAGGCAGATTTTTGGGAGTTCAAGACCAACCTGGTCTACACAGTGAGTTCAGTCAGGGCTTAAGGATAATTATATCCTCATGCCATATGGAATAGTTAATATTTTTAAACATCTTAATGTAATATTGAAGAATCATAGCAAGTTTGTAGGGATTGGTAATGGTTTTTTCATGACAAGTAATAACACCCTTTGAGTGGTTTTCTGTGTCCTACATTGTTCTTATCCACATAAAATAAATAAGTTGAAAATTGCTAACTATTCCTGGGATTATTGTTTGAGTATTAAATGTCTTCTACACACTCATGTGTCTCAACTCTTAGTCCTGGGCTGGCAGAATGTTTTAGGTTGTGAACCTACAGAAGGTAGGCTGTCACGGGGGAAGTTCTTCACTGAGGCTGCCCCTGGAGGCTTACAGCCGGAACCTGCTTCCTGTCCTGTCTGTGCTTTTTGCTCCTCTTGGGTGTGGAGAGTCCCACCTTCTCAACCTGTTCTAATGCCTCCCCCTCCCGGCTGAGAAGCATCTCCTTAAACTGTGAGCCAAATAAACTTTCATCTCTCTGTTGTTTCTGTTAGGTGTTTGGTCAAAGTGATGAGAAACAAGTAACAGACAGACCTGAGATACAATCACCTCTACCCATGTCTTTAAACTTCAAAACCTTGTGGAGTATTAGGCAGTTTTGAGTTACAGGACCTACTGGGCCAAAAAAATGTTTGGCTGGTGCTACAGCTCTATCTGGGGGGCTGAGCACATAGACTTGATGTGCTTTTAAGGGTTTCTTGGGAGATTTTGTTTTTGACAGGTTCAGACATTTCTTCTTGGTCAATGTCCCATCTGAAGATAGAACTTCAACTTACATAGAATCACGATCTAACAGTAGCTTGTGAGATTACTTCCCAATGCTTGGGCAGATGTAGAATAACATGAAACAGGACTGCACGTTCTCCCATGCAAAGTGAAGAGCGGCAGGTGGTGGGGCTACAGGAAGGGCAGGTCATAGAAGGATGCTTGAACATCATCCTGCAGCTGGCAAAGGATGTTAAAAAGTGCAATGTTGTTGGTTGCTCGGAGAGACAGAGTGAAACTGTATCTGATTGGATATTAGACAGGCACAGCAGTCAGAAGCAATGGGAATTCCTAGATGAAGTCATGTGTAGAAGGCTTGGTCATGGACATGGGTATGAACAGAAAAGAAAAGGCAAGCAGAGTTCTCATGTTTCACCTTAACTGTTTATGTTCCAACCAAGGAAAAAAATGCAACAAATGCGTCTGGAAATTCAGACCCATCAATCCCTAAGAGTTCTTTTTTTCACATTATCTAATTTCATAGGGAAAAGATTTACAATTGACAAACATTAAATAGTCTGGAGTAAGTACCAGAATGTGGCCCCTATCTCCTGTTGTCTGATCTTGGACTTAAGAAGTACTTTTATCTTTTCAGAATTTTTACTACATGTATTTCAATAAGACATAAAATAAAGTCAGGTTTTAAACCTCAGAAATTACCCTTCTGTGTAGCAGGTCATTAACAATTAGTGTAATGCTTTTCAACAACATAACTTAGATACTTACTTCAAATTCTTTTACGAAATATCGAATTTCCCCTTGGGTAACTGGTCTGTGATCCAGAAGCCTTGAGTGAATTTCTCCAAGATCTAGAAAGATAAGATAGAATAGAGAATTAATTCACATTGACCTGTGCAGCCCCTGGCCTATTTTCCTCTTGCCTTTGTCTAGAATGGGTGAAGACATGTTAAAATCCAGTTCAGACCATGGATCAGGAGGGAATCCCATCCACTTCCTGTGTGTTAAATGGTAGAACTACTTTTGGGAGCCATCTAGCAATAGCTAACAGATCTAAAGACATATATCCTTAGCAATTTCATGCTGAGATATATTACCTAAATAAAAACTTATACAAATGAACATGAATATGACAGCTATACATGTTTACAGAGGCATGTGTACTATCATAAGAATAATTAAAAGGAAACACTCTGTATAATCACACAACAGAATATTGTGAACAGGGAATAAAAATGTATATACCGAACTGGCACCTATTAACATGGATAAGTCTCACAAATATAATATTTAATAAAAGTAAGCTTCAGAAGAGCCAAATCCATTTACATAAACTTTAAAGATATGCAAAATGATACTTCCCCTAGGATACACCAAATATAAGATAGAGGCTGACATCAAGAAGAGGGCGATGAAAGTTAAATAGAGTGAGGTGCACAGTAAAATTTTAAAGATTTTTTTTAAATACAATCCTTTCTCATTTTATATAGCTATCCCCGGTCCCATTCCCTCCCCCTCCTCCTGTCCCACCCTTCCCCCACCAC
>LOEQ01000816.1:6634-17681 GCA_001685075.1 Bramus lutescens | reverse complement strand
CCTGCTCCCCCAACCCGCGAGCGCCGCTGCGCAGGCGCAAACCCGGAAGCTAGTTTGGAAGGTAGAAGCTCGCACGCGCGGGAGGGGGGCGTGGCAGAGGGGCGTTACGTCATCACAGGGCGTCGGAGTCGTTGGGTTCCGGAAAGGCGCTCGGAGAGTAGCTGGGACTGCTGTTCTGTATTAGGGCAGGTGATCTGAATACGGAAAATTAATCTGAAAGTTAATAGAGAATATTTAGGAATACAGAAAATTGATCTGAAAAATCTGAAAAGTACAGCTATTCCTTCCTACGCCCAGGAACTCACTGGTTAGGGCAGGGATGGAGTGCAGAGTAACTGTCGTAGTATATGCTTATTTTCTACATTGTTACTGTCCGCTACTATTTTATAAATCATTTTGATTTGAATTGTCACATTGGGCTATCATAGCAACCTGAGGAAATAGATCATAATTTTTAACGAAGCAATATGGCTAGAGGTTAAGTGACTTTGTTTTTTTTTTTTGTGATGGTCTTCCTAAATTGAACTCGTTATGCATCCTGGGTTAGGCTGAGCTGAGGATCCTCCTGCTACCTGGGATTACAGCCCTCTGCCACCATGCCTCATTTTCACAAGTTACTTACCAGATTCACTTGTGATCATGTGAAGAAAGAAATACCTGCTGTGTCTTTCCTAGTTACAAAATTCTAATCATTTGTTATATAGACTAAAAATATGTGTAACTCTAAAAAGAACTGACTGCTTGAATGGCTAGAAATGAAGAGAAAAGCATCCACTTACCACACATCTAACTGCTGGTATTTGATAAATTAGGTAATGTTCATTTTCTCAACAAATATTCATGTTTTACAAAGAGCAATGCATAACTTCCCAGTGGCATTTACTCCTGTTCATCCAGGGCTTCTAAGGATTCAGCTATGACACCCCCCCTTTTTTTTTTGCTCCTCTCTTCTGAACAATGCTCATCCTAAAGGATCTAAGTAGGTGCTTTAGGAGGAATGTAAAGCAACATAAACAACAGGATGGGGGAATGCATTCCCAGAAAAGGCAAGTGGTTGTTGTCAGGCCTGAAGTGAGATGTATGGGAGCGTGGATGAGGATGACTAGGTGTAGTGATGGCAGCCCATGCTCCCCAATCACTACAACTAGGTGAAGCAGGAATTTGGGGATTATTAGCAGAAGAAATAATAAACCCAAAAGCAAGGACGAATACAAGACTTCACCTCCCAGCTTTCTAATCAATATGTAGAAGGCATAGTTCTTTTTAAAAATCTATTTATTTATTTATTATGTATACAATATTCTGTCTGTGTGTATGTCNACAATATTCTGTCTGTGTGTATGTCTGCAGGCCAGAAAAGGGCACCAGACCCTACTACAGATGGTTGTGAGCCACCATGTGGTTGCTGGGAATTGAACTCAGTACCTTTGGAAGAGCAGGCAATGTGCTCTTAACCCCTGAGCCCATCTCTCCAGTCCCAAAGGCATAGTTCTTAAGGGCACTTATCTTCCCTGATGCAGTTTGATAACTGAGAGGTTTTGTCATTTAAAAGGACAGCCTTACCAAACAAATTTCAGTAAGATAGTCTCTATCATGCTGCCTTTCATAGTCTTAAAGTTACTTATCATTATGTCACAGTCATTCTGATATAAATATGCTGCTATTTAAAACTTAATGTTTTCATAAACCCAAAAAAATTCTTGTGTGTTCCAGGGAGCCGAATTAAAGGATCCACCTGTTTAAGGTCAGATGCACCCCTCTCAATTCCCTGGTCCTAAGATTTTTTTTCCCACAGAACTTAACTTTGTCCTCTGTTCTGCCAATACTTTAAACAGGTATAAGAGACACCAGACATTTCCATACCACAAACACCAGACAGGAACAAAGGGACCAGCTAACCCAGCTTTCTCAGGTTGCCCCTGCTGCAAGACAACACCTACAAATAAGCAGGAAGCAGCCTTGAGAATCCGCCATCCCAATTCCTTTAACCTGTTGTACCTAACCTCCCACCTTTTTATTATAAAAAAAGAGATGGGAGTGTAATAGTCTGTCCTGTCCCTATAAGAGACAAGCCTCGCCCACTCCTCTCCCCTTTCACCTAGGCAAATGAATCTTCCTTCCACTTCCAGTCTGTGAGCTCTCCTTTCCACCTTTCCTGAAGAGGTAGCTTCTCCTCCCTCCCCTGTTAGAGAGAGAGAGAGAGAGAGAGAGAGAGAGAGAGTCTCTCTCTCTCTTTCTCTCTCTCTGCCTCTCTCCTTATCCCCCTTCTTCCTCCCTCTCCCCTTTCCCCTTCTCTTCCATAAACCACTAAATAAATATCCAGCCTCACTCTGCATGGTGTGCCTATCCATCTCTTTCTCTCTCTCACCCGCCACAGCTCCTTTGGGACTGGAAGTCCCGCTAAGGTCTCCTGTCTGCTGCTGCCCTAAACCACCCACAGTGGCCCGCTGCTGTCTCTCTGGGAACTGTACTGCAGTTTTACCATTACACTCTGCACTTTCAAGAAATTTCCTTATTCAATCGTGTTTTCCTGCACTGTAAATATCATTTTCCTTTAAGACTGTGACTCACTATAATATGCTTTTTGTGTAAGTTGAATACGTTTCTTTGAGGTGGGAAAGGGACCACTGGAGCTTTGCTGGCAGTGACTGATTTTCAGTTACTGTTCTGATGGAGCAGGGACTCAGCACAAAACTCACTTTAAATGGAGCTGAAGGAGTGTCCCTTCTCTATGTGAAAAGAAAATAGTCTTATTCTTTACCTGACTTTTTAAACTGTTTGACTTCCAGTTAGTTTGAATGAGAGTAGTAATTTTTTTTTTACATGGACTCAGAGGGTAGGAGCATTAGCTCTCATCATTGTGATGTGTGGTGTGTGCCCTCCCCTTGGATGTCACAGCCATTGAGTTCCCTGTGGGCCTCATGGACTTGCTCTTGTTAGTTCTGATGATAGCCAGACTTAAAGAAGCCAAGGTGACCAGGCAGCCAGTTTACTGGTAAATATGGTGATACCCACTTAAAAATTTGTTTTCTCCTTAAAGACAGTTTATGAAGTTGATCATAAAAGTTCTATTACTTCATCCTAAGTTAAATTGAGAAAAGTTGTGCTTAGTTCTACTAATCAGAAACTGAATTAATAGGAATAGGTTGGTATAGAAAAAATCTCTTTCCTTTTTCCTTAATGTATATAGTTTAACTCTTTCTTTGTTACATTTAAACTATATCAGTCTGTTTTGGACTCCTGCTAGTGTTAAAGATGGATATAAAACAATTCGAACAAAAAAAGGTTGAATGTGTTTCTTACATTAATATGGCATTTAAAAAAATGTTGATTCTGGATTTCACCTCTGAAATTTGCCAACTTTGTGCTATGAGTGATCAAAGGAATTTTAGCAGCCGCTTTGGAAACAGACAGAATTGGGCTCAGATTCTTGCGCTGCCACTTACTTCCCAGTTTCTTTTCTGCTTAATTGTCTTGAAGGTGTCTTTTGGGGGGGTGATAATTAAAGACAATATTTATAAGCTTAGTAAGGTCATGTGTGTCTGTGGTCCCATCACCTGGATCGGGAATTATAGCTCACGAGACCCTGTCTCAAAAAAAAAAAGATGCAAAGCCATCTCTATAATACCTGGCATACCTGGCACATAATAAACAAACCTCAAAATATTTTATTACAAAACCCTCTTCTAGAGACTCATGTAGCTCAGATTGGACTCACATTTGCTCTTGCTGTATATTTAAGGGTGTTCTTGAACGCCTGATTCTGCTGCCTTTGTCTCCCAAGTAGTGGGATTGCAGGTCTGTACCATCCCTCCAGGCACCTCTTTCTGCTTTTAGGACATCATATATTCAGCTTCAGTTCTTCTACTTAACCTTTCTTTATCATCACCACCAAAGTTTATTCTGTTTCTTCAGCATTTTAAAATATATGAAACTCCACCACACACCTTCTATCTCTTAAACCTGTCATTAACCAAGGACCCAAGGAAGTATCAGTTGCAGAATCCCCATGGAGAACTTAAATAAATGATATTCAAGTATCTTGTATGAAATGAGGTACTTCATGCAAGAACTGGGACATAGCTTCTTGTAGTTGTTAAATCATCTCCAGATTGCTTTTAATACTTTATACAACACAAGTGTGCTGTAAGTAGCTCTTACACTGTTAAGGGGAAGTTTTGGGGATTTTTTTTGAGAACAGCAGAAACTTCCTTGGCTTTTTACTCATGAGATACTCATGGTCACACAAAGCTTCCACTGAGTTAGGTGCCTCCAGGTTCTTCTTTCTCAAATTCAAAGAAAAATTCATGGACCACAGAAGGCGAGTTTCCAAGAGAATTTTATTGTAGGTTCAGAGGAAAGAAGGGGGAGGAAGGACAGAGAGGGAAGGAGGGAGGGAGCTCCAATATAACAGGAGGTGTCCTAAGAAATAGTCTGGTGGTTTGAAAGGATTTATAGTAGAAATAGGAGTGCAGCACAGAATGGGGATGGGATGGACGGAGTTGACCCAACTGAGTGATCCAGCTGTTTCAGTTTTGTTTGGGATCTCACGTACAGCTCCCAGGAAAGGGTCAGAGGTAACAGAGCCAGGAACCAGAGTTCCCCCCCCCCGGCATTCTTACCCTCCAGCAAGGACATTCTAAGAAGCATTGCTTTGGGATCCCTGCCCTATTTGACCAGTTTCTACTTCCTGTTCTCATCAATACTCTATTATTTCTGGAATAATAACAAGGATAAAAGGCCAATACTCAGTGCAGATGCCATCATTATAGGCTTAATTCTATGATACATGCATTAACAATGTGACATTTAAAAAACACTTTCTCTTTGTGATTGATCTGTGGATGCAGAATATAAGGAGGCCTGGCTTATGGAAATCTCCATTTTCAGATGAGGAGACTAAAGGTCAGCACGGCCACAGCAGTTCCTGCCTTCTCTGTAGAAACATGCTACATGATGCACTGTGAAGGATAAAATTATGTTTTAAGTTTAAATTACTGTGCTTATGAGTTCTATAAAATAAAAATGCCTCTAACCTGTAAACTCCACTTGCCCAAGGATAGATACTGGGACCTGTTGTTCATGTAAGATAACAATCCCTCTGTTTTTACTTTTATAAACAAGCTTGGTTGCCCCAAATGCCCATGATATGCTTGATCACATGTAGGCAGGAGGTACATAGGCAGGAAGTAATCAGTATTTATGCTTGCCCCTGATTGGACAGTAGTGGGAAGTATATAGCCTTGCAGCTCTTGCCTTTATAAAACTCTGACTAATGTGTTTCTCTGCCATCTCTGGGAATCCCTGGCATCAACCTGGCCAGTATTTAATAAAGCTTGCTTCAAATTTGGCTCAAAATTTATGGTAGTGGTCTTATTCTCATCTGTGGGATTACCAATACTGCCTGCCAGGAGATTGATTTGTTTCCCTTCGCCTCGAATCTGGCCTGGCTTTGTGACTTGCTTTGACCATCAGAACACGCTGTACTTATAAATGGACCCCAGGAGACCTAGCAGCTTTCTGCTCTCGTTTTCTGGCCAGGACATTCAGGCTGTCCTGCTGGAGTGACTCCATCCTGTGTAGAAGCATGTTAGCTTAGACACATGTAGAGAGAGGCTGCAGGGTGAGAACCAAGGCATACCAACAGTCCCTCCCTCGTCCCAGAGGTGTGAGAGACTTTTCCAGCTGGTCAGCCAGCTAATTGTAGTCACAAGATCTGTGTGCAGCGTGAGAAACTGCCAGTTCAAGCCCTGTATTGTGTGTGTGTGGGGGGGCGGGTATCAGCTATTTAAACGTGTATGTGTTCATGTGTGTAAGAGAGAGAGACAGAGAAACAAGTTAACATTCTTGAGTAGTCAACAGAAGAGTTAAGGTCAAAGTAGTGGTCATGAGGTGCTAGAAGTTCTCAAAGTAGCAAATTAGTAGTTAGTGAGGTGGGGGCAGGAGATTTTTCCTACTGTGCTGTTTCCCAATCATTTTCTTGTTAACTTTCCCTCTCTGGGATATTTCATTTGTTCCCTCTACCTGTTCAATTCACCAACTAACTTGTACAGTAAAGAATTTGGCTAGGGGCCTGGAGAGATGTCTCAGCAGTTAAGAGCACTGGCTACTTCTCAAGAGGATCTGGTTTCAATTCCCAGCTCCCGTGTGGTGACTCACAGCTGTCTGTAACTCTAGTCCCAAGGGATCTGACACCCTCCTCTGCCCTCCTTGGGCACCAAGCATGCATGTGGTACACAGAACTTCCACACAGGCAAGCACCCATAGACATAAATTTAAATTTAAAAAGTTGGCTGATGTTTCTCCCTCCTTTCCGGAAGGTAATCCCGTAAATTTTTGGAACTTTCCAAAGGATGGGAGTGTTTCACAAATAATAAAAAAAAAACAGAGACAGATATTGGGGTTCAATCTGAAGATCAGAAAAGCAAAGCAGCAAAGCCACTAGAGAGCTCTTCCCTCTAAGAAATCCTCAGACTGGAAGAGAACAAGTTCCTGTCCCATCCCGGTTTATATTCCTCCTTAGTGCTGGAATTAAAGGTGTGAGCCACCACCACCTGGATCTGTTTCAGCATTAATCTTGTGTGGTCCAGGGTGGCCTTGAACTCAAAGAGATCCAGCTGCCTCTGTCACCCAAATTCTGGGATTAAAGGTGTATGACGCCGCTGCCTGGCCTCTAGTATGTTTTTACTTATAAAACAAATAAAATATCACTATATGGGGGTGTCATTTTTATTCATGGTGGACCCAGGACCCACCTAAGTCTATGCTAGCAAGGTGACTGAAGGTGGGTCCAGTCAACTACATTTGAGCCACATGCTTTGCTCTACTGAGAAGGGCAGGGTGAGGGGGCCTGAGTTCAATTTCACATGATCACCTGCGCCTTTGTAAGGCACGCCAATAAAAATCTCTGGACACTGAAACTCAAGTAGACTTTTTGTTTGGCAATCATACATCCATGTGCCAGGAGGAAGATGCTTTTGTGAGGATGCCTGAGTCATACATCTGGGACTCTTTCAAGTCTCCTGTGTCTCTTCATTTGACTGATACAACTGTGCAACTTTGTAGTAAAACTAAGTGTAAATAGAGCACGTTCCTGAGCCATAGTTATTTTAGTGAATTATCAAATCCACAGGTGCCTTAGGAACCCTGAAAAGCTTGTGGATCCAGTCTAAAATATAAGAAATTTGTGGGCACTGTGCTCTCCACCTCTGAAGCCTGTGCTAACTCCAGGTAGCCAGTGTCAGAATTGCATTGCCCCTGAACAGACATTCATGTGGCACATGCTACCTGCCAGGTATTGAGGTAAGCACCCTGAGAATATGAATTCACTTCATTCTCTGGCACTTCTTTGAAACAGGCAGGTACCAGTTTTCTGACTTTACAAAGAGGCCATGACTATGTGACTTTTTTTTTTCTTTTTTTGAGACAAGATTTCTTATCTGTAGCTTTGGAGCCTGTCCTGGAACTAGCTCTTGTAGACCAGGCTGGTCTCGAACTCACAGAGATCTGCCTGCCTCTGCCTCCTGAGTGCTGAGATTAAAGGCGTGCACCACCACCGCCTGACAACTATGTGACTTTTATGTGCCGGGGAGAACTACTTCAGCAAATGTCTCCATGTGTGTTTGTGGGGAGGAGTGGATGGATGATGGGGAAGGGAGACTGTGGAAGAAGAGAGAAAACACATTCACTATAACAGGGCACAGAAATCCTTCATGTTTTTATTAAAAAACCACACAATAAATACGCGTTGAACAGCTGCCATGTACTCAATACAGTGTTAAGAGCTGTGTAGAGTGGTGACCAAGGCTGCCTCTGCCTCTTTCTTCCTTCGCAGAGCTCTCAGTCTACCAGTGAGATGACACTCAGTGAGAACATACTGCTTTCCTGCTAGTCTGATGTTCCGAGCCTCGTTATCAACCTGACCTGTGACCTTCAGGTCAGATTTTTGCTTTTGTTTGTTTGGTTTTTTTTTCGAGACAGGATTTTTCTGTGTAGCTTTGGAGACCTTTCTGGCACTTGCTCTGTAGACCAGGGTGGCTTCGAACTCAGAGATCTGCCTGCCTCTGCCTCCTGAGTGCTGGGATTAAAGGCATGTACCACCACCGCCCGGCCAGGCCAGACTTTATTACGTCATGGAGTTGTACTGTTCTCTGGGATGGGCAAGGTCAGCATATTCCTCAGTACCTTCCACTGTGCAGAAAATTTTAATTCAAGAACACAGTAGGGCAGTTCACATCACTATAGAAAATAGATTGAAGCAAGGAAGGGAGTGGGGTGACATGTCCTTTCTTCACAGGTACACCTCTGTGACCCATTCCTCAGCCAGACCCCACTTGCTAAAGTCTCCACCACCTCCCAAAATAGTGGCCAATTGTTCAATACACGTGTGTCTGTGTGTGTGTTGGGGACACATTTCAAATCTAAACCACAACAGAGGAACTCTATATCATTCTTTGGAAGGGTTTTACTGCCTTTCTTGTTTTTGGATTAATGGAGTTTTCTATACATATTTTTGAAAACATCAAGATTACATTTCATTTAGTTAGATTTCTATGTTCATGTGTGCACACACAAGAGAGGATCTTTGGTCTTGGGTGTAAAAGCCTACAAATTTGTATCTATTAACTTCCTGGCTTAGGAAACACATATGGCATGCCCAGTGTGAACATCAGCATGGTGTGAAGCACCGTACTGTGAACAAGCATCACCAGGATCATTGGTGGCAGCAATCCCATAGACCTCATACTGGACCTTCCTGGCCTGAATCCTGTTAGTTCCCCTGAGAGATACATCTGGTGACACAGCATTCGGAGAATGCTATGTGAGTTGTGAGGAAACTCTTGTGACAGCTACTCCATAGGAACAAAGCCACCAAATCATCCCAATAATTCTGGAAAAAATAAAACTCGACTCAGCCACACCAAAAGAGGAAGACTTGAGCTCTGGGATGGGGGCGGGGCGCTTCCTTGAAGGCTGACAATTCTTGGGGCTTGTATAGGTATAACAGAGGTTCTCACAGGACTGCTGTGGAATAATCCTTTTTTATACTGTGAAGATGTTTTGCTCTCATTGGTTTAATAAAGAGTCAACTGGCCAATAGCTAGGTAGAAAAAGGTCAGATGGGAGAGTCAGACTGAGAAAACACTGGGAAGAAGAAGGGCAGAGTCAAAAGTCAGATGCAGAGGAAACAGGAGATGAATATTCCATGCTGAAAAAGCATGCTGCCACGTGGTAGAGTGTAGATAAGAAATTTGGGTCAAGTTGAAAGAGCTAGTTAGTAACAAGCCTAATCTATTGGCCAAGCATTTATAACTAATAACAAGTCTCTGTGTAGTTATTTGGGGAGCTGGCAGCCCCGATGAAAAACTCTGCCTATCTAAGGACAGTTATCACTCCAGCATTACTTAGATACACACATTCTCAGGCCCTCCAACTCTAGATCTTGTAAATTAAAACTTGAGTGAGTCTAGAAATCTACTTGAAGAAGCCTCAGGTGGTTTCTGTACACCCAAAATCAGAGAATCGCTGCTGAGTGCCAAGTGTTACTCCTCAGGCATCTGGTAACAAGGGTTGAAGAGTGTTTCCTCTGTGACTGTCCCACTGTCAGTTACGAAGTCAGCTGCAGTGACGGTATTAAATTGAAAGTCCCACAGACAAATAAGTCATGCTTTACTTACAACACACTCATAATTATTTTTAGTTATTCATTTCTTACCTATGCCTGTGATGATTTAGGTGCTCCCATAGGCACATGTATTTGAACACTTGTTCCCAGTTGGCGATGTCATTTGGGAAGGTTATGCCATCTTAAGGAGGTGTAGCCTTGTTGGAGAAGTATGTCACTGATTTGGGCAAGTGTTGGCACGAGGTGTGTGTGTGTGTGTGTGTGTGTGTGTGTGTATACTTACAAATTCACCCCACTTCGGTTCTCCTTTCTCCTTCCTGCATGCAGATAAAATGTGATCAGCCAGCTTCCTGTTCCTGCTTTCATGCCATGCCTTTCCCACCATGAAGACTCTATCCCTCTGAAACCATAAACTTAAAGTCTTTATCACAGCAACAGAAAATTAACTAATGGGTCTAATTATAATTTGGATTTTAATAAAGGTATGTACACACATACACACATACACACACATATCCCTACTATACATGATACTGCTATAGTTTGGGTTTTGAAATGTCCTTCAAATGCCTTTGTGTCAACAAGGGCTCAGACTTCAGCTCGGTGCTACTGGGAGGTGGTGGAACCTTTAAAAGATGGGGCTTTAGGGAGGGTCATTAGGTCATTGGTGGCATATCCTTGAAGGAAGTTTTGGGATGCCACCCTCTCCCTTCTTCTCCCCCTCNATGAGGTGAGCACTTAACTCACATGCTCCCAGCCTTGATATGCTGCCTCACCTCAGGTGCTAAAGCAACAGGAGAAAAGCACCCAGCAGACCATGGACTGGAATTCCCCAAACCATCAAGCACAGTAAATCTATCTTCTGAGCTCATGGTCCTAGGGCTTTTGCTATCTGGAATGGAAAGCTAACATACACACTACCTACGGCTCCAGGCATCCACTCGAGGCATCAGAATGTATCCTCTATGGTAAGAGTTTATTCTCTACGCATAAGGGACACTGCTATACTGAGTTCTTTAAATTCAACAGATGGGGCTCATATGCTGAAAATGAAAACAAGACAGGAGAGGCCAGTCGGCAAGTTAGTCTCTAAGGACCTTTATGACATGACAGGTAAGGGCTGCAGAAGAGCAGGAGACATGGGGCTGTGCAGACAGCTTATACCACAGGAACGGTCCAATTCCGAGACTGCACTTCGGAATTGGTAATCTGGGGGTTGGAACTTTCTCATCTTGGTCAAAGCAAGCCTGGGGCCTTCTTATTTAAAGTCATGCCTTGTCAAATTAGTTGTATGGCTACTGTAGCTCAAACTTAACATGGACAGACAGGCCTGCCAGGCACAGATTTCTCAGGCAGATGATGTGAGGGAGAATAAATTTTATTCATGGCAAGATTGCAGGGACAGATGACACTCAGCAGGCA
>LOEQ01000815.1:289215-299729 GCA_001685075.1 Bramus lutescens | reverse complement strand
CCTTAAAATAAATACCCCTTTAATTCCCAACTGGTGTGGGATTGTTTATGACTTACGCCTTCAGTCTGTGGGTCTCAGGATCTAAGCGAAGATACACCCAGTAAGGACACAGTAACAGCTCCGTTGTCTTTAGAGTGTGGGCAGAAATTGTCAAGAACGAAAGATGGCCTGTCTCCACAGATTTCAGCATAGGAAATGAGTGGGTTATTTTTGGATATATGTTACAGGATAGTAGCAAGGAAAAATGAATGCTTGGTTTCAAAGCTTTGAAGATCACTAACACTTTGGTTGTTTTTTTTTATTTTGAGACAGGGTTACATTGTATAAACTCACAGAGATCTGCCTGCCTCTGCATCCTGAACGCTGAGATTAAAGTTGTGTGCCACAATGCCTGATTAGACTAACACAATTCTAAGCAATGAAAATGAGGCTATAGACAATAAGATCAAATCCCTCCTTATTTCTGTTACAGACAAAAAGCCCTGTGACTTATTTTGCAGAAAGTAGTCTGTTTCCTTGTTAAGAAGTGGAGGGGCTTCTGTGGAAGACACTACACAGTAGGAGTCCTGACTGCCCTTAAAAATAAATGAACAAAAGCAAATTTGAAGGAACAAAGTACAAGAAAAGAAGGGCATCATATCTCAGATTGCAAGTGTGCTATCAAGCTGTTTGGGGGTCTGTGTGTGTGAGTGCGTGTGCATGCATGTGTGTGTTTGCTTGTGTGCATGTGCACACCCCTACGTGTGTGCTGGAGCCTGCCCAGTGTCTCTTACATTGAGAAATTGCACCATCCTTATGATGTAGCTCACCCGTTCATGTGGATAAAGAAGGTTTTGTCATCAGTTTCATTTTTGCAAGAGAACCTGACCAAAATATTTACGTATCAGCTATCCAAATGCTATTGGATCTCTGATCTTCACTACTGCAGACATGTGGAATTTTGGGGAATGAGCACATAAGCTAAGCTGGACCTGTCACAGCTCCCTGTGGTACCCTTCTAAAGGCTCTTTCCTTGGTCCCATAGTCTCTGGAGCCCAAGCAAGCCTCGATCTGTTGGCAGGCATCTTACTGCCCCATGGATACAGAGCCAGTGAAGCAGCTGACAATCCTCTTTGCATACCTGGGTACCCAAGAGCAAAGTCATCTTGCCTTCCGAGGTGGGGTTGTAACACAAAGTGAACTAGAAAAGTTACAGGCATCTCTTGGTCCTTAAATGACGCTGGAACTGGCATGTGGAAAGAATGCAACAGGTACTTAGCAAAAAAANAAAAAAAAAAACACCCCACAATGTATGTTTTTCTGCAATAGAAAATCTCAGGGGACAAGAGGACAATTAGAACAGCCTTGATTCTGGAATCCCAGCGCTGCGGCCGTCTTCCGTGGGACCGCCAGGCAGGTCCCCTCACGTAAGACGTAAGAATAAGGTGGAAGATGGTGGGGTGACTCCTGGTACTTGTTAGGATAGACTATCATACCTTCTTGGACCACACATTTGTTTTAAAAGGCCATTAGCCTTACTGTGCAGCCATCTTCATCACAGCAGTCTCTCTATCTGCCCTTCCGAGATGTTCGCAGGCATCCTCCAGGGCCTCTGCCTGTTCAGATCTTGTTCTAGTTAGTTTGCCTTCGATTGCTGGGATAAACACCATAACCAAAATCGATTTTGGGGTGGGGGAGGTTTCATTTCACACACACACACCTCAGGTCACAGTCCGTCAGTGAGAGAAATCAAGGCAGGAACTCCAGCAGGAACAGATACAAGAACCTTGGAGAAAAATGACTTACTGGCTTGCTCTCCCTGGCTTGCTTATCTTTCTTTTCTAGACGCTCTACGCTGACCTGTTTAGGGATGGTACCACCCTCGCTGGGCTGTGCACTCCCTCGGCCAATTTGATATAGGCATTTTTTTTTCAACTGAGATTCCCTTTTCTCGGATGACTGCAGCATGGGTCAAGTCGACAAAGCAGTAACTGATACCTGTATCCTGATGTACAGCACTGTGGATGAACTCTGATCTCCGAAATGTGGTTCCAGAAGTCTCCAAGCGAATAGGTTGCCTGTCTTACAAAATTGTAGCGAGGCTTAGCCCTAAAATGGGACGGTGCCCAATCAATCTAAAGCACTGTGTAAATGTGAGGTAAGCTGATTACGAGCCTTGAGACGAACTCATTTTTGGAAGAGGATTGAAGAGCACGACCATGTGACAAATGTGGAGCTCATCACGAAGGACGTTCAACTCTGGCAGCCCCTGAGTGCCCCACATGCCTGTTAACACTCACCCCTTGTGACAACCACTTATGTAATACCTCTGATCAATAGCATCATTTCTCCCCAGCCTCTCTTTTATTAACCTCTTTGATAGATTTAATTAAAGTAATGCATTTTATGGGGAGATATGAAGCAAGGCAATTGATGACATCACTTCCTGTTGTGGCCTCAGCTTCCCTTCCATTCAGTGAAAGCAGGATGGGGATGAGAAAAGAGGTGGGCTAATTGCTTCTGTTCAATTCATGCTGCTGTAAATCTGAAAACAAAACAAAAGAAAACCATCTTTCTGGGAGCTGTCCGACAGCTCTAATATCGTCATCTTATTTTTTAGTTACACCAAGCTCAAAACCAGGCTCCTTGTTTTGAAAGTCATAAAAGCGTTGGGTTTCAATGAAAACTCACAAGTGTTTCATTCCTTGCTTTGTCTCACATGTGAGACAAAAGGATGATTGAGTTTAAGGCAAGCATGGCAAGAGCTGGTCACAGAGTAAGCAGAACTAGTCAATTTCTAACCATTTGCTAAGCAACAGCTATTCTGTGATATTGCAGTGTGACATGAGGCATTGAGACAAGATTGTTGAGAAAGAATGCACAAAATAGAGCACTACAAAATCCCGGGTGTCTATGTGAGTTTCACCAAGATGATGTTCCTGTATTTTCTCTGCACACAAATTCCCCTGAGCACAGACATTTAACACTGCACATGCATATTCTACACACCAAAACACAGAATATACTCCCTGTTGGGTGGTAAAAGCAGCAAAGTTTGAATTTTGTGGCACACAAATTACGGAACATCTTGTTTGAAGAATCAATAGCCCACTGTTCACTGAATGTCAAGACTTCATCAATTTCTTCCCTTTATGAAAGGATCTTGTTTTCAAAGATGAAGTGGGAGCCAGAAAGATAGCCCAGTGGTTAAGGTTAAGAGCATTGGTTGCTCTTGCAGAAGACCTGGGTTTGATTCCCAAGCACCTCCATGGTGGTTCAAAAGCATCGGTCACTCCAGTTCTAGCAGACCTAATACCTTCTTATGGAATGGCACGCACACACATACATGTAGGAAAGAACAAAAACACTAATACACATAAAATAAAATTTAAAAGTCCAAAAACAGTAATAACAAAACAGAAACCAGCTTACTCCCTCCACAGGGGTGACAAAGCTCAGCTTGAAAAGCCACGAGGGAAGCCTGTGTGAGGCACACCCTCAAGCATTTCTGTGTGACTTTGGAATAATCCCCAACTCTCTGTTTCATCTGCAAATGCGCTGTTGCATTTGGAATGACTGCTTGATTAACGATGGAGTAATCACTGGCTAAAGAAGTGCAATTTTGACGAATGCTCTGTATTTCCAGACACACTGTGCCATTCAGTGTTCCTATATTCGCCACGCATTTCCCTGACTCCAGTTCTGCTTGTACCCACCCGCTCCCCTTAGGAACACCAGCCACTCCCCGTTTCCCGTGCTCTAATTTTACCCATTTTCAAGGCCAAGGTCGATGTGTGTGTGTGTGTGTGTGTGTGTTCAGCTTTTTCTTTTCTTCACCTGAAAGGATTGTACATTCTTCCTAATCTGCAGAGAGCAGGTGCTCTCTCTGTTATGACTGCAGAGTCATGGTTTTTGGTAAATGACGTAGGTCCACCTTTCCTTTAAGGGACAGCGGATGTGTATGAGCATCTCAGTGCCTGGCATGTGAAAAATATTCAGTAAATGTTCTTGAGTCAATGGTGTGATGGTAAAACTCCAGTACCAGCTTGACTAATCTTGGCCTAGGTATTTGGTCAAATATTAATCTAGGTGTTTGTTGCAAAAGAATTTTGTAAATATAGCTAACATCTGCAATAAATTGAGTTGAAGTCAATTATTCTAGAAGAAGGCTTCCTCAAACATTTCTACCGCGATGCCATTTCACTCAAGACATTTTTACATGAGCTCAGGTCTATAAAATGGGTATACAAGTCAAACAGGTATTGATAATAAATTACCAAGAAATTAACTCTAAGTAAATTTACTAACACTTTAGTATCCATATAATTTCACCATTTGTGAAAAATGAGAGCAAATTTACATACTAATGAGTTGGCTGTGATTATTGATTTCTACATGAAGAATTAAATTCTGGCTGACTATTTGATCCTGCAGGTTCTTTATCAGGGTTGGCTGATATTTTGATTTGATACTCACCAATGCTGAGAATGCTGCTTTGCATAAATAAAAAAATAGCAGAAGTGTACTTAGGGATATTTCAGAGATTGTTGGAAATTGTGCCTTAATCCCAAGGCAAAATTCATTTCAAGATTCTTTTTATGAAACTCAAGTCAGCAACTTGGACAGCAATTTTTAAAATTAAACATTTTAGTACAACCCAATCCAAAGATACACGAATTTGACATTTACTTGCTGAGGAATTATGGCTGAAAAATATTAAAAAGTCCTTATTTTCTGTAACAAAGCCATTGTGTTCCCATAAGAGAAAATAATTGAGTGTCCAGTAAAAACACCACAATTTATAACATGCACTGGTTGCAAGTCTGAGTCCAGGTGTTACAGCAAGGTCTGCCTATGTTCCGCCCGCCCCTTGCAAAGGCCTTTTTTTTTTTTTTGCCTCTGGTAGTCTCTTGCAGCCCCCTTTCTAGTTTCACAGACTACACCCAACCCCTACACATTGCATCCGAACATACGAATATATAAACACAATAAACTGTGACCTGCATATGAAAGAGCAGATGAGATTTTATTGTTCCAACAGAGTCTGGGTTATCTCATGTAATATGATACAACCCCGGTCCATCCATTTTCCTGCAAGTTTTTTGATTTTTTTTTTAAGTCAAATAAAATCCTGTTGTTAATATCACACATCCATTGTCTATTTACCTGTTGACGGACACCTAGGCAACGGTTTTAAATGTGAGCCAGGGTGTCTCAGGTGGTTTGTGTTACTAGGGCAAGTTGAGTGTAAAGTGTTTCTATGTGCTCAGAACCAAGGCTGAAATGAAGCTGCATGAAAATCCAGGCGAACTCTACCAAAAACACCTGGCATCCCATATGTGTTTGATTTGAACCCATTTTTGCTTGCTGCATACTCAGAAACCTTTTATTGTCAACACTTCCACGACACCCTATTTAGTTATGCAACTCCACTCAAGAGTGTGGCTCACAGTATGAGGAGCTGGACCCACACAGTGTAGATGGGTCATATCCAGCCAGCAGAGATGTCCCAAGGACAAAGCCTGCAGCTTGAAGAAGGGTTCCCACAGCATCAAGTGTGACTTGAGCTTCTAGCCTGCCTCTGACCCAGTAGTTCCTGACTTGCCTGCACAGCAAGTTAGATGTGTCAGGCCTCACAACTGATGAACCAATTTCTTGAAATAAACCTCTTCATGTAGATCTGTGTTATTGGTCTGGCTTTTCTAGAGAACTCTGTAGCAGAGAGATGCTCTTGGCAAAATACATCCAGTTGGTGACTGAAATGTAACTGACCTGGCATTACATTTAATTACATTAAATCTTGGAAGACAATTTTTGTTTTGTTCACCTTTGGGTCCTCAGGGTCAAGTAAAGTTCTTGTGAATGATACAGGCTCAGTAAGCATTTGCTGAGGTAAAGAAGGAATAAAAAAGTCATATTTAACCAGACATGGCAGCCCATGGCTTTAACTTAGTACTCAGGAGACAGAGGCAGGAGGATTTCTATGAGTTCCAGCCCAGTCTGGCCTACATAGCAAGTTCCAGGCTAGCTATGACTACATAGATTTTGCAATAGGGTACTTATAAATTTAAAGCATGCATTGACTGAGTGATTGATATCTGGTGTATAGGATCTCACATTATTTGGTTCTCTTGTGTAGCTACTGCTTCCAAAAGAAAATATTTCTTCCGAAATGGAGAAGGAAGGCTCCTGAGATTTCAAGATGCTCTGAAAACTACATGATTCAAAGGATTCCCTCCTAACATCACAAATGCAGGAAACATGCTGGAGGAGAGAACACCTGCAAGTTGACCAGGAAACTCCAAGGATGATGTGGGATTCCCCTCTGGATGCTGTGAATACCATTGGTTAATAAAGATGCTGCTTTGGGCCTATTGCAGTGCAGAATAGGGCAAGGCAGGAATTCCAAGCAGATAGAGGAGGAGAGAGTAGGTGGAGTCAGAGAGACATCATGTAGCTACCTGAGGAGACAGACACTGGAACCTTGCTGGTAGGTCACGACCTCATAGTGATGCACAGATTGATAGAGATGGGTTGATTTAAGACCCAAGAGTTAGCTAGAAATATGCATAAGCTAATAGGCCAAGCAGTGAGTTAACTGGTCTGGGTGGCCAGGAACGAATGAGGAGCCTATGCCAACACATGGATGTAGTTTTCATAAGCCCACCTTATCAATGGCAATGTAGCTGCTTTTGAGACACTCATGACTTTGTATGCAACCCCTCATTTATGTTTGAGTAATCCAAACAAACTCATTGGTTCACCAAGTTAGAGTTGGGTAGTCAGTTGTTGGTGCCCTATCTACAGTGGAGAGATATCTCTGCTCCCCACAACCCAAAAAGTTGCACAACAGGCTCTTATTGTGTGTATCAGGGAAAACAAAAACCAAAATGCATAAAGCCCATAGTCAGCTCCCCGTGTCCCCACAGGCAATTCTGCTGTCCTCACATCTGCATCAGTAAGATGACAGCCATGCTATGACTGTTCAGGATATCTTTCTCTCTTCCTTAATATGTGTCATTTTTGTTCAGAGCTGTAGCCTTAATTTTGCATCTATTTTTGATTGTTGACAAACTCATCCATTCAGGTATTATTTACTGTACATTGGTTTTCCTTTGTTTAAAGAAAACCAGACAACTATCAATTAGTTCCTCAATTTTTTAATTGCTCTTCTCAAAATACACAAACCACAGCCACAATTTGCAGGACTAAATTTCTGCCCTATCCAGTTGGTGAAGAAATAAAACAGTCTTTTAAGTTTTACTCTTAAAGGAGCCACATTTCGTTGTGCCTTGGTCACTCTGTATTTGGTCCTCAAACCACTAACCTTTGCTCTGAAATTGAGGAGCAAACATTGACAATTGCTTTGCTGTTTTGTAGCCTCTTGGAAATACTCCCTGGGTTCTTTCTTTGAATACCTTCAGATTACTCTTATTTTATGGAGCGGAAGATGTCTGAGTCTGACACACCTGCTGTGCCTTGAAGGGTCCTAAGGACCTGAGGCTGCAGAATCAAGTCCCAGGGTAGAGCTGCAGAGTGGCTATCAGCAATGTACTTCTCACTCCAGCAGGAGTAAGAGGCAATTGGCCAGGATGTGCCAAGGTGGGGGCTTTACTGCACTTGTTGATCCTCTTTGCTTTGGTTTCAGGCTGATTCTTTTAGAGCAAAGATCTGGAGGGTGGTGCGGCAGGGAGGGGAGTCTAATGGGAGTGTAAAGCCGAGACAAGGATGGACTGAGGGAAATAAACAGACGAAGTGTGTTAAAAGTGTGTAGGGGTGCAATATATTGTTTTATCTGTCTTCGCATATTAGAGATACAGTCTCGGAGTGTCATGCCTGTGTGACATCTTGTTCTATTCCATTCACAGAAGGAAAGGGAGATGTGGGGGTTCTTCTCATGGAGCTAACTAATGGGTAGCACCACGCTGGAAAAAGCATTCCCGACATGCATATCACTGTCATGGTTTGAATTTACTCATTCACTGCATGTCTCCTGCCTCCTCCTGCTTTACCCTACCTCTTAAAAAATTAAGGCAAGCTTCAGTAAAATGCACAAAATCACAATTACGGCTTGCTTCCTTCTTTTCCATGTTTTCTTTCCTTTTATTGTCTCCTATTATTATTTTCTCTTTTTCTGCATTAGACTATGCAAGAAACATGGAGAAATGCACAGCATTTGAGAGTGGGATTTTCATTTTGTTTGTTTCTGCTTAGTGCTAGGCGAGAACTCGGAATCAGAAAGCATGGTCCAGGAACTATATTTATGGCTGTGTGCATTAATGTTGTCAGAGCTAAAGGGATATCAGCAGTTTCTCAAATGCTCTCTCTCCAGGTTCTGCAACTTGGAATTGAAAATGAGCTTTGGACCATCATGCAACACACCAGGTCTCAGATGAGGCGAGACAACCCCTTCTATTCACAACTACCCTGGGCATTCATTGTTGGGGTAGGAGAAAGCCAAGGCTTGCAAGAAACTCGTTACAGTGTGGGGTTTAGAGGCACTCCTTTTGACAAGGGCCAGAAAACAAAACAGGTATTGCTATGATTCCCTTGTCAACGGAATAGATCTGTTCAGCAGACTGACCACCTCTGTCAGAAAGTGAGGAAATTAATGCGCTGAGGGAAGAAACTGTCTTTTTCCTGAGATCCTTTCTGAATACAAAATGATGTGAGAGATGTGTGTGTGTGTGTGTGTGTGTGTCTGTGTGTGTGTGTGTGTGTGTGGTCTTTGGCATGTTTCTGTACTACAAAATTTCTTTGGTTAAGGAGAAATGGAAGAACTTACTAGAAAGTGAGCATTAAGAAAGCCAAAAGGAAAGAAATGTGTTTGCACATGCAGCTGTGTGCCTGTATATGTCTGTGTCTCTTTTAAATTGTATATCTGTGTTTCTGTGTATGTGTGTATGTCTGTGTGTGCATGCATTTGTATGTGTACGTGAAACCAAAAAAAAAGAAAACAAAAAACAAATGAGGGTTTTTTTTTTTTTGCGAAAATGAGTATGTAGTGCCTCATGGTGTCTAGTGTCATCTGTGTAGGGCGTGTCCTCTCAGGAAGGTATTCCTCCATCCCCTGAGCCTGCTGGAGAGGTAGCACAGTTCTGAACACGTGTCACAGGGCTTTCACTCTTCCATCAGGCAGCACACTGTGGCAAAGCAGTTCTTATGTTTATAAATCTCTCCATTCCCTGGGCTTTGTCTCTGAAGCACGTTTCTGCACTCTCTGCTCATCTCTCTGGCTTCTGACCTCTATTTACACACACAAACACACACACACGCTCATGCGTACACACATATATTCCAAATGAATTTCCTCTTATTTTGTTAGCCATACATAGTAGAACAAGCCACACATTCCCACTCTTCTCATGGCAGGGTACCATGCTCCACTGAGGACACCACTCAAAGGAAGGAAGCCTAGGTTTGCCACAGAGGACCTAGAACTGGGCCTCTGAGTCTGCTCATGGGCTAGAAGAGGACGTATGTAACAGTGCCAGGATTTGCTGGTCATGAAGGCTCCTCAGTTTTCACAGGAAAGCTAATGTAGGGGGTTGGGGACATTTGTTAAGGTTTGTTTCTTAATTGTCCCCCTACCTCAAGCCCCATATAGGAAACACAGGGTAGGGAGAGGCTACCTGCAAGCTGACCAGAAAGCTCCATGGGTGTAGCTTTCATGAGTCATCCCTCATACGAAAGTGGACTTTGAGACACCCATGGCTTTGTAGGCAACTCTTCATTCACGTTCCTTGTAAGTAAGCTCAATAAACTCATTGGTTCAATAGTCATTCTCTGACTCATGTTATTTGGGAAGTAGAGGAAGTAGCGAAATGATGATAAACTGGGGAATCGTTAAAAGGTGGGGTGTGAGTGATGAGCATAGGATAGATATCAAGCCACAAGGGCTGGTCCTGCTTCTAGCCTGCCTCCATATGATGACATGCCACTCCACAATACCAGGGCCACAGGCAGAGACACCCTTAAACCATGAACCCAAATCCACTTTTCCTCCTGTAAGTTGATCAGCTAGGCATTCCGAGATGGTGCCATGAAAGTAAGTGGCAGCACAGAGTTCATGTGCAGAGGGTCTACCCGAAGTTACTTATATTTGCTGGCAATCAATCACCCTGCCTTTCTCACCTGATGTTTAGAAACAACGTCAAGCAGATGCCTCTAGAAGGAAGAAAGGAAACTTCAGACGTAATTTTTTTCCTGAGTTACTGTGTCATAAATTCATTGAGCAAAAGGCCTATGCTTAGATTTTAAAGTGTTGATGGTGGAGAAGAAAGCCACTTTCACAGTGATGCAAACTTAAGAGAAGTCTTGACCTAGGTGGTACGCGTCAAATGCCGGGTGAAGGGTTTGCACGTTCCAAACTGTAAGAGATTACTGGTGTTTTTTTTTCTCTCTCTCTCTCTCTTTTAAAAAATATTTATTTATTTATTGTGTATACAATATTCTGTCTTTATGTATGCCTGCAGGGCATTAGACCCCATGACAGATGGTTGTGAGCCACCATGTGGTTGCTGGGAATTGAACTC
>LOEQ01000815.1:265105-281323 GCA_001685075.1 Bramus lutescens | reverse complement strand
AGCAGCGTGCGGAGGCCGACCCGCGCCTGAGCGACAAGTTGCTTCTGTCGTGGTTGCGACGCAGCGCTATCACGCGGAACCCTGGGTGGCCAAACTTGTTGGGTATTCCAGAGTAACCCGCGGAAGTAGTCCGGGTGCCCGGAGTTGCAGCAACTTTGATTTGCAAATCGACTTCCCTTTGAAGGGGTCCGAAGCATTTCCGGTGCTTTTCTGGGTTGTTGCTGAGCGTGGAACTCCCAATTCCTTGCTGGAAAATGTCCGGGCTCAAAGCTCTGGCCGCAGAGGAGCGTTGTGCCCCCCTGGTCTTGGTGTATTGTCCTAATGCTGGCCAGGAGGTGCACAGACTTTCCCACTCCGAGCAGCCTTGTGTTAGAAAATCTCCCCCCTCTACATCCCCCAGTCCCTTACCTACCGGCCCTGAAAGGTTAAAAAAAAATATGGGTTCCGGGGGGCACCAACCCCATTCCTGGCGTCCTGCGGTGGGATTATTGCTTTTGAGTTGTAGAATGAGCATCCGCTGCTGGGAACCTCGAGTGTAGCGCTGTCATGCAGCAGTGGTGGCCCCGTGGTTTACATTCAGCAGAACTGGACTGGAGGAGCCGTGCTGTATGAACGTTTCCACGGCCAATTTTTCAGATAGTGGTAAATGTGATTGGCAAAGGCCTTTCGGTCACAGGACGAAGTCTTTGCATTCCCTTGCTATCTAATGAGATACCAGCCCGCCCACTGTTGCTGTTTCTCTCCCGTGGTCCCTTATTCCCTCCAAGATTCTCTTTCTCCTTAGCCCAAGCTGAAGAGATACAGAATGAATGTGACCCACCGGCACTATGAAGAATTAAGCAAGTTGGACGGGCCATGTTAAACACGGGATTATGTTTTCCTGTTGCTGCTGACCCTACAAGTGTATTCTAGGTATTCTAGAAGATGAATGTGGTTGAAAAGATCTTTATTGAGGTTTTTGACTGTTCAACTATTTAAGTGAATTGTTAATTCACATGTGATGGGAGCCAGCGTTCACAAAGGAAGTTAAACCCTTTACAAAGCCGGGGCATCCAAAAACCAAACCAGTGATTGTCAGGAAGACTTGGGCGCCGGGTGGGGCGGGGCGGGGGGGACGACACACAGGATGGGACACAGAACGCTCAGGGCAGTTATTTAAGTGGCTTAATCATGGCCTTTCTCTTTGCCATTACTAACCACTGCCTGTCATTATAGTCCCCATTCCCACCCCTTCCCTAGGACCTTCACTGGAAAGAGGTGAGGGTGGGTAGTCATGGATCAGGAAGAGGGAGGTGATGGGGAGGGTAAGATTAAATGCCTGGCTCAGTAGGAACTTCTGCACGGTCCTTCATCCAACAGGGTGACTTCTTAAGGTCTAAAGCCATATACAAAGGGTAAGTTATTCCAGGGTGCTTAATTTATGCACGTGTTTAATGTCACCAGTGGCATCTTGCTGACAGGTAAACAAGATTGCCTTCTCTTCCTTTTCAGTCTGTTGACCTTGGAACTACCTCCCCCCCCACACACTTTGGCATTTCCACCTGCAGGAGAGAGAATTCAGGAGTGTCATTTAAGCCTTTTGCCCCTCTGGATACTACCAGGCAGATGGCAAAATGAGCTCGCCTGTGAGGTGCTGCGTTCGTTTTCGAATCCCTTGTTTTCCTTTAACGAGGCTGTTCTAGACAGGTGGAGGTTTGGTGACAGCAAGGGTCCCCATGTGGATTCATTTTTTTTTGTCCCCCCTCTGGACTTAAGAAACAGAAATCTCCTTTTGTACACCTTATTTCACTTGCTGAGTCCTTTATGAATATGCAGATGAGGTGTCTTAATGACCCCAGCTTGTTAAGGTGTCACTGGGTGGGTAGCATCAGGCATTCATTTCAGGGAGTTATTGAGCGCGGAGGGGGGGGGTGTAGTTCTGGCCTGTGTTCTGCCTCTGTCTGAGCTGCACCTGAGGATTGTCCGCAGCTTAAAAAGTTATTCTCTCAGCATGAAACGGAAAGGTTTTTGTCTAAACCTCTTTAGTGGGAATGTGGGTAATGCTGCCTCTGTAGCAGACAGTTGTGGGCCCGGGATGATGGCCAGGCAAGCCCCTATCTGTTACAAGCTTGTTAGCTTGGACTGAGGTCCCGGGAGCTTCCCATCTTTACATCTATCTTGGAGGGGATTTCCTGCAGTCCGGTGAAGGAGGTAGACAGACGGCTATAATCAGTGCCCTTCAGCACTATGATGCCCGGTGTCCCTCAAAGCGGGGATCCACACAGGCTCAGCCACCCACTGCTGGGTCACGGGAGAGTCTGGAATCTGTCCTTTGTGGAGACATTCCGGTTCCTTTGGAGGCAGGTGTTAGCTGGCATCATCACGAATGACTTCCATTTCTCTACATCTTCTCTTCGGAGAATGATTGCTGTTATTATCTAGTTCATGTTTGGGAGCCCAGACTGTGAGGGTATTGGCAGTACATAATAAACACCATTTATCAAAATTCAGAGAAATGGCCAGAGTTCATTAATGTTTTAATAATATTTGGTATTTGCATACTGTCTCTGCTGGATCTTTGTTGCCTGCATCCCCTGATGAGGTTGGATGGAGACTGGTGGTGTTTCCGTGGAACATTACGTGCAAGGGAAGGTGTGCGGGAGATGGAAGAGGCAACAAGACACATGTAGTCACCGCCAGACAAGGGTTTGGTGTCTTGGCCTGGTCAAGAGAGTAGCTCTCATTTGCTGACCAAACCTTCTCAGGGCAGGAGCTCCGTGGGGCTTTTGAGCAGGGGCCTCATTCCCATTTCACAGGTGAGGAAACTGACAATTTGTGGGATAAAGGAACAAAGAAGAGCGGGTAGTAGACTTTAGTGACCGAAGACAAGGGCCTCTCCTCCTCCATGAGATGCAGGGAGGAGAGCTTGCTTTTTGACAAATCACTTGTTTCGGGATTTCGCATGTGTGCTGAGCTGAGAGTCTTCACGCCCCGCAAGCAGCACAAGCAGCCTCGGCGAGTGATTGCCGAAGCCCTTGGAGTTCAAGTGATTTATTTCGTGACAAGATCACCTATTTGAATTTTTGATTGGGAAAATCACAGAGAAGCTGTCATAGCGTCTGTAGTTCCAGCCACGCTCTGCTGTTGGCTGGCTGTGTGTCTTCGTTTTTATAACCTCTTATACGCAGAGAGCAGTAGTGCATCCATCCTTTCTGCATGATACCTACACAGAACATTACTTTGGTACCTGGAAAAGAAGCAGACACGATTTTATTATTTATTCGAAGGAACGTGCTGTATTAGAAAAACTCAGTGAACTTCAGCTGGAATGACTTCCACAGCCTTGCCCCAGAAAGAACCATGGAGTACAGTTTACAGTAGCCCTGAGGATACAGGCAGTGGCCAAAGGGAACACAGTTAGCTCCATATTTGTTAAGCGTGTAGTGTGTACCTGCTCTGAAGTTAGCTCCATTGCCTAAGTCTGTCAGCTCCTGTAATCCGACAACCTTAAGGACATGTGTTCTCAAGATAAAGCAGATGCCATCTTAGAGATGGAGCAGAGAGGTGCAGAGAGGTCACGTTCTTCTGCGATCACGTAGAGCTTGAGTTTAACCCGGCTGCTGTTTGCTGATCCACCCCTTAAACCCTGGTGTCTCGGCTGTAAAAGCTTTCATCCCTTTCGTGTTTTGCTCAGACAACTGGACCTATATCCTGGGGAATATTCCGCTTACTGGCTTGCTCTGCCTGTAAGAGCAGGGGTGATTCTCTTTGCCCATTCATTGCTATCTGCTTTTTTTTTCCCTGAACCTCTTTTTTAAAAAGATAATTTATTTTTATTTTATTTGCATCGGTATTTCACCTGTATATATGTCTTTGTGAGGGTGATCCCTTGGAACTGGAGTTACAGACAGTTGTGAGCTGCCATGAGGGGGCTGGGAATTGAACCTGGGTCTCCTGGAAGAATAGCCACAGTGCTCTTAATTACGAAGCCATCTCTCAAGCCCCCTTGTTTGTTTTTTTTCTTTAAAACCTAACAACAGTTTCTTAAAACCCTTAGCAGGAATCTGAGACTAAAATAGGGAGTAAAAACTGAGACATCCACCTCGGTCTGTTGTGACCTCCTGCCACCCCCACCCAGCACTGTGCTCTGGCTTGTACACTCACTCTTAAGAATAGGTTCTTGGCTGTCTCCAGTTAGCCCAGTTAGCACCCTCTGGCCCCTTCAAAGTACTTCTGAGTGAGTGCTCCTGGTTCTGCTGCATTTCTAGGCAATCTTCATACCTCCTGAGGAGGCCATTTGGAAGCTGTGACTGTCTGATCTATGAATGCCAATTCACTCAGCCACATCATTGCAAAAGTGACTGTCGCCCCTCCCCCATCCTTAGAGTTGCACTTACTATTATTGTGTTTTTCTCTTACAAATTCGATGATTTCTAGTTTGCTCTGTCTCTGATGGCATTATACATGGTGGGCAGTAGGGTCTCTCTGCACATTTTTCCTTGTGCAAAGTTCATTCGATTCTCAGCGGTTAGGCCGTTCATCCTCTGTGGAGGCCTGTTGGAGCTGCAGTGAGTCCTGGGTCTTGTGGCTCTAGTGTCGTTCTTGGACACTGAGCCTCTTCCTTGTTCTCACAGCCTATTGAGCCCCTCTTGTCTAACGAAGAACTTGCCATTAAATGTTAAGTCCTTTCAATTCTCCTGGGGAGCGTTAGGAAAATTCGGACTTTCTGGTCCCACTTCAGAGCTATTGATTGAGAATCCCCAGAGATCTTCAATCTGAGCCTTCAGCACTTCTGTCTGCCTGTCTGCCTTCCAGCCTGAGGCTGTGCATTCTCCTTCTGCTAGAGCCCTTCCTAAGGGCAGTGAGTGCCATCCCGCTGTCTTTGGAGACTAGATCCATGCTGCTAAGTCCAGTGAGTGGAAAACTTAAGAAAATTTCCCAAGTTTACTACCAGCAAGTACAGCGTAGCTGAAATCTAACCACGGTCAGGCCAGCACAAACCTTTGATTTCAGCCAGAACTGTATTCTCTACTCAACTGGCCTAGGACAACCAGATTCTACCTCAAGACTTCCTACTATGTGACTTTTGGCAAGTCATTTTTGGAAAATGAGTCTCAGTTTCCAGCTACGTTAAAAACATGCCATTTGGGGGTTAATAACTGTACCTACTTCCTGTGTTTGATTACATCTGGTTCTGAATCTGAACTCTTTTGTGCAATCCCAAAGAAGGACCTTGTGGAGTTCTATTTTGTAGTCTGTGGTGTCCGTGTGACCCTGTGTCTCCTCACCTCTGTCGGGCTTCTTTTCTGTGCATTTTCCATGACTAGAAACACAGAGAAGTCAAAGCATTCTGCATGCCAATCACTAATACTTCCTCCCTGCACATTTTCCTAGACATCTGTGTTTATCTCTCTACCGTGCTCACACCTGTAGGTACATACTTCCATGCATATGGATTTGGATAACAGAGATCCGATTAGAATTGATGCTCTCTTTACAGGTTCGCCAATGTGGGGTCATCTACCTCACGAGGAACCTGTGGGGACGATGTTCTCGTCTCCTTTTCCACTCATTCTTTTTTACTCCAAGAGAAGATGCCGTTCTTCAGCTCATTCTGTGATTTACTGATTGGGGGTGACGGACCCCTGACATGCATGACTCTGGTACCTCTCCTGTCCCATTTTGCGCTTCTAAACACAAGACTTATGTTCCTTACTTTCCTCCTTTTCCTTGGGTTGCTCTGTTTATTGGCTTCCTAACCCCGCTCCATGGAAACAGTTAATGGGGAGTCTGTGAACTTGAATGAGATGAAAGGATGTCTTCACTTTTATTAACCTCTGAGACAAAGCATTTCCTTCCACTATAAATATAGGTGGCAGATTAGTAGTATCAGTAAGTAATAGCTCAGTTTTTGTTCCTAGCAAAAATCACAGGCATTTTCTTTTGCTTTCTTTCTTTTCAGTTTATTTTTTATGTGCATTGGTATTTTGCGTGCATATATGTCTGTGTGAGGGTGCCAGATGCCTAGAGACTGGAGTTACAGACAGTTGTTAGCTGCTATGTGAGTGCTGGGAATTGAACCCTGGTCTTTTGAAAGAGCAGCCAGTGCTTAACCACTGAGCCATCTTTCCAGCCTTTCACTTCTTAATACAATGTCACATGTATTGCAAAAGAAACTGGGCTGGTGAGATGACTTAGTGGCTGAAGGTACTTGTCCACAAGCCAGATGACCCTGGCACAATCCCTGGCACTCCCATAGTTGAAGCTGAAAAGCAGCTCCCCAAAATTGTGCTCTGACTTCCACATCAATGCTGGGCACACGCGTGTGCGCATAGACACAGAATAGATATTTGTCATAAAAATTCAAAAGACACCACTGTTTCACGTAGAGGTGGCCACATGACCTTGATAGCTTCCGTTTGTTGGGTTAACAAAGAACCGTATATGACCTATCTCAGATTTACGAACAAAACGTGTATTTTAATGCTGACTTTCTTTGAAAAATCTGCATAATGTTTTTCTCTTCATTTCAATATCCTTATCTTGCCAGGCATGAAGGGGTACACCCCCCAAACCTAGAACTTGGGAAGTAGGAGTACTTTGAGTTTGAGGCCAGCCTGAGTCATTGTACAGTGATTTTAACCTGGCCTGGCCTAAACATAAGACCCTATCTCAAAACCCCACTGAACAAGCTAATACTGTTCCTGGTAGGAGTTTCTAGAATAGACTGGGCTAGACAAAGGATCTAGGCCACAGACGTGGTGAAGGGTCCTAACTGGACATATTGTCTGCTCAAAGGCCACTTTAACCACCTGACTTTCCTGTATCTCTGAGGAGAAAGAATGTTCTCCTAATACGTTGCCGCTCCCAGCACATTCTTTTCCTGTGCTTATGTTTCTAGCACTCAGTAAAAATGTGTACACAGGACAGGCATGGTGTCTTATGCTGGTAATCCCAACGCTTGGGAGGCTGAGGTAGGAGGAATTACTGCAAGTTTGTAGCCAGCCTAGAACGACATAATGAGACCCTGTCTCAAAAAAAGTGTACACAGTAGGTGCCTCCTAAATAAATGTAAGATAACTCAAGTTAACTCTTAATTATTTTAAGCTCTTTTTGTTTTTCGTTTTTCAAAGCAGGGTTTTTCTCTGTAGCAATTCTGGCTGTCCTGAAACTCACTCTGTAAACCAGGCTGGCCTTGAACTCTTGAGTGCTAGGATTAAAGGTGTGTTTCACCACTGCCTGGCTTCTTTTAAGCTCTTTTTATGAGCTCTTTAGACAGCAGAGATGATTCAGTGGTTAAGAACACTGGTTGCTTGTGAAAAAGACCTGGGTTCAATTTCCAGCACGCACATGGCAGCCCACAACTGCCTTTAATTCTAGTTCCGGGGATCTAGCGCCCTCTTCTGGCCTCCTCAGGTACCAGGCACGCTTCCAGTGCCCATGAATCTGTGTAGGCGAAATACTCCTACACATAAAAGGTAAAATCTTTAAAAAAGGAAATGAACTCTTCTGAAAATTGTCTCATGGTTTTCTCATCTGTTAAGCTACACTTGATCATCTTTTCTGGGGCTGTGGAATCTTGGTCTTCCATTCTTTTGTGGCAGAGGAATGCAGCTGACTTTTCCTACATGAGGCATTCCTGTCTTCCTTAAGACATACCCGAGGGCAGTGTAAGAAATGACCAGTGTGACCGCTGGGGACTGCCTACCAAGAGCAGTAAACTGTACCTTGTATCCTCCTGGGCATGGGTCTTTTGTTGTGGCCCTGGGTTTTTGTGCTCTGGGCATCTCCTGGACCGCCCCTGTCCGGGCCTGGGCTTTACATCAGTCATGGTGCCCAGTAAGGTGTTCAGCAGGTTTATCAATCATTCTCCAGGTGGTTAGATGCTTCCTCTGGGACTCCAATTCCAGCAAATTCTTTGTTATAAGTGGAGTATTTACAGTCAATAATTATTTATCTTTGCACAGTAAGCAAAGTGTTTTATAGACTACAGTCAGCATTCTTGTATTGTGTAATGGGGCCGGGCTGGGCCTTTGTGAGAGATTGTATAGGCAGCCTTAACCCCCATTTATGCATGGGTCATGGCGCTTCATTCAAGTTTGCAGATTTAGTTGTGGAGCAAGACTCAACCCAGCTACAGGCGTCTCTTGTTGCAGTATACTGCCAAGAACTCATAGGGCCTTTTACCCTCAGATGTCTTCCACAGGTTTCCTGGGACAAATCTGTATTCTTGGACAAGGCCAGGGAGGCAGGCGTCCTTCACCCGAGGGTTTTTTCTTTCCCCCCTGACTGCCTGAGCTGAGGATACCTTGTAGACAGTTTAGCTTGGGAGTGATGTATCAGTTTTAACCCCGTGGCCATACATTTTCCTGATTGCTTGGCCCCGCCCAGCTTGTTCTTAAGGTCTGTGGCATTGCTTGCCATGAGCTGAGTGGTCACCTAAGGACAGTTCATAATTATGCCATTCCGTGAGGCCCTGTCCCCAGAGAAGAGATATTTGCTTCTCATCCTCGCCAGTGCCTTTTTATGAATTCCCCCTGCTGCACAAGAGAACCAGAGACAGTACATAAAGTAAGGAACTCTTACTCAATTTGGTATTTTTCTTGTTTTTTTTTTTTTTCTGAGACAGGGTTTCACTGTGTATGTTGTCATGGAACTTGCTATGTAGACTAGGCTGGCCTCAAACTCAAAGAGATCGCCGGCCTCTGCCTCCCAATGCTGGGAATTAAAGGCATGCACCACCATTGCCCAGCAATGTGTTTATTTTTTTTTAAATATATTTTCCTCAGTACAGAAGACTTGATTACTATTTGTGAATTAAACGAAGCCCAGAGTGGGAGCTGGTTTAGATCGTATTTATGTTTTTGTTTCTTCTAACTAGGGCTTGAATGTCTGCCACGTACACACACGGTGAATGAATGGTACGAGGCACTCATGCCTTCATTCATGGTCTGCGTGCCAAGTGCGTGCCAGTATAGCTACCGTCATGCGCTTACTGGGTACGAACACGGAGTGGTGAATAAAAACAGCAAGGCTACCTCCGAGGCTTCTGTTCTCGAGTGGATGGATACTGTGATTAAGCACGCAAATGAATAGAGATGTGTGCATAAGGAGAACAAGTAGCCTACACTGTCACGACGAGGGGTAACTGGTTGGCTGCGGCGTGAGCAGTCGAGAGGGCTTCCTTGAAGCACATCCATTTACAGCGCAAGAAGGAGCCAGCTGCTGGAGGCCTAGGTGGCGGTGTATTCAGGTAGACAAGTGTAAGGGGGGTAGGTACTGGTGGAAGCATCTTTCAGGGCTACTTAATTACCGCCAGTGTTCCCTCTGGGGAAGAATGGTTTGTGTTCAGTCTGACCCAGGCTGAAGAATGTAGTGCATTTCCCGCAGATGGAGGCTTTTCAGGCAGGACTGCCCTTGGGCAGTGCTCTGGTCTTGTCCCTGGCCTTCAGGGAGAGGGATGGAGATGAGAGGGGAACATAAAAAGTCAGATCGCAAAACCTTTCTGATCATCCAGTATTATGATATTGGAGATGGGAGCTTGCTGTGTAGCCCAGGTGAGATTTGAACTCACTGGGTAGCCCCGCCTGCCTGTGAACTTCTGGCACCAGGATCCCCAGTGGTGAGCCTGATTGTTGGGATTACAAACTTGCACCATCATGCCCAGCAGGATGACAAATGCCAGAGAGGCCCTTTGTAGCCCCTGCTATTCTCTGACTTCACCTCTGATAACCCCCGGGCTAGAAAAAAAAAAAATCCTGGGTTGATTGTGAAGACTGTGGTGTTCAGGGGATGGCAGTAAGCCTTTTGTTTTTGTGGAGTCCTCTCTAGTTTACAAAGCACCATCACAGGCAGTGTATCCTCCTGACTTCCCCTCACCCCATGAAACAGTTATTGTACCTGGTACACCCTGGGAAGAAGGATGACCTAGGGAATGCCAACACCTTGCTGAAGGTCACAGCACGGAGGGCTGGGGGTGGGGCTATCAGACCCGGGTCCTTTGAAGAACACCCAGTTACCTGGTGTTCGATGCCAGCTCTGGCATGGCCTGTCTTGGAGAGTGGAAGGAAGCAGGCTTCTGCATCCCTGCAAGGTGCAGAGATCTGGGGCAGAACAAAGCCCAAAGCCTGTCTCTCTCGCTTCACATGCCCGTGCCTGGATCGTCGTTCAGCTTTTAAGCCCTTCGCCAGGCTGCTTCAAGAACAACCCTTAGAGCAGCTGCAGCTGTTCCGCACGGCAGCTGCGCGTGCGGCTTGTGTGGTGATTAATAAAGGAAACTCAACAGTTTGTTCTCGCAACTGTGCCCTTGGTGTGCATAGCCCGCTTCCATGCAGGCTGTTTCTGATTTTGAGCAACTCGGTCCTGCTGGCATATGGACAGTTCCTCATGTTGTGGTCACCCCCAGCCATGAAGCTATTTCATTGCTACTTCATAACTAATTTTGCGACAGTTGTGAATCATAATGTAAAATATCTGATCTGCGACCCCAAGGGGTCGTGACCCACACAGGTTGAGAATCACCCATTTAGAGCTAAGCTAGTGGCCTGAAGGCCCTGGCCAAATTGGATGATGAGGGAACATGCTGTGGCTGGCTCACAATGGAACCCAGCCTTCATCGTCAGTCAGGGAGTGTAGGTGTGTGTTGGGGTCCACCATTTTCCAGTGTTTGACGTCTGGGTGGTTTCAGAGCCCAAATATGTTGTGTGTTAAACTTCTGTTTTTAGCAGGGGTCCCCGGCTTCACTCCTAAGTGTCAAGTACTGTAGGCGTGGGGTGGAGTCTTGAATTCGCAGTTCTAACACATCTGGTTAGGTAGCTGCTCTTTTCCGGACCACACTTCCAAAGCCACTGCTTCAAGACCCAGGGTTGATAGCTTTGAGATGTTTGGGGGCTTTAAGGAGACATATACAAAATTTTAAATATTAAGAACAAAGTAACACTTTAAAGAAATACAGTGGGGTTTGAAACGGTAGGTCAGACAACACTGGACCGCTTAGCCAATCTCCTCTGGTCTGAATTCATGAGGGAGCCCTTGGGCTGTCTGCTGGGAAAACTGAGGACCAGAGAGGGTCCATAGTTCTTTCACGAACATCTAGTTATATGGGGTTGGGTGGGATGGGGGTAATCATGACCTCGTGTTTCGTGTGTGTGTGTGTGTGTGTATGTGGGTGTCTCATGATTCCTCTGTGTGTATGTGTGTGTCATGTTTCCTCTGTGTGTGTGTTTATGTGTGTGTGTGTGTCTCATGATTCCTGTCTGTCTGTGTGTCTCATGTTTCCTCTGTGTGTTTGTGTGTGTGAGTGTATTTCATGAGTTCTCTGTATGTGTGTGTGTATGTGTGTGAGTGTCTCATGTTTTCTCTGTGTATGTGTTTGTGTGTGGGGGACAGAGTTGGTCATGTTTCCTCTGTATATGTGTGTCTCATGTTTCCCCTGTATGTGTGAGTGTGTCTCATGTTTCCTTTGTGTCTGTGTGTATGTGTTTGTGTGTGGGAGAGAGTATGTCTCATGTTTCCTCTGTATATGTGTGTGTGTCATGTTTCCTCTGTGTGTGTGGACATGTGTGTATATGTGTGTGTGTCATGTTTCCTCTGTGTGTGTGGACATGTGTGTATATGTGTGTGTTCATCTGCCCCAGCTTGCTGTCCTGCTACCTTTATTTTTAAATAGAAAAATGTAGCTATATAGCATTGGAAATAATGATACTCACACTAAATAGTATTTACTCTGTCCCAGGCACAATTCTAAGTATTTTATTCTTGTCCTTCATTAACTAAATTAGTATTAATCGTGCTGTGAGGAAGGCAGCAGTGACCCTTATTTTGCAGATGAGAACTCAGAACAGTAATGCTAGGCATCATCGTGCCACTTGGTGGAGTGGGGATTCGAAACTGGGAAGTCTAGTTTCAAGCAGAAAAAAATTTTTTGTCAACTCAAGCCGGGGTGATTTGGGAAGAAGGAACTTCAGTTGAGGAAATGTCTCCCTCAGTTTGGCCTGTAGGCCTATTAATCTGTGTGCCTTATTAATATGGGAGGGCCCAACCCACTGTAGGTGAGCCCCTCCCGCCATGGTCCTTGTGAAGATGCAAGCTGAGTGAGGCCTAAGGAGCAGCCATTAGTAGACAGCATTCCTCCATGGTCTCTGTTTCAGTTCCTACCTCGAGTTCCTGCCTTAGCTTTCCTCAGAAAGGAACTGTACACATCTAAGCTGAAGTAAATCCCTTTCTCCCCAAGTTGCCTTTGGTCATGGTATTTATCCTAGTGACAGAAAGCAAACCAGGACATAAGTACATAAGTGTATACCTTCTTTCTTTCTTTCTTCCTTTTTTCCTCTATTTATTTTTATCTTGTGTATGGGGGTTTTGCCTGTGTATTCTGTGTTATGCCTGGTGGACCAGATTCCCTGGGACTGGAGTTATAGACAGTTGTGAGCTGCCCCTTGGATGCTGGGAATTGAACCCAGGTCCTTTGGAGGAGTAGCCATCTCTTCAACTCCAATAGAAGGCTTCTTTTAAAAAACAACAAAAAAAACCACCCCTTTTTTTTTTAAAAAAAGAAAACAATTAAAGAAACCTTTCTCATGCAAAGTGGAAGCAATTGAAAGAATCTCACTATTTAACGTTCCAAAGAAACTTGAGAATTAGATGGCTGGATTCCCTCCCTCCTCCATTTTACCCTCCTGAAACTGAGAGCCACCAAGGAGGGACTCCATTATCTTGAGCCCCAGCTTCACTTTTTGGGTAGAGTAGAGATTAGCAGAATGTTGGGCAATAGAGGAACCTGAACAAGGTGTCTGCACACAAGTCAGTTGGCTCTGTGTTTGCCCCCAGGGAAGACTGCCTGGCTTTGAAGTCCTCTCGGGAGGGCTCTGCTGCAAGGTAGGGGACGTTTCTCTGCTACAAAGCCTCCTAGTAGTTTGAAATTCTCTTAATTGCTGTGAGAGGCAGGATGCTCAAAAGAAAGCATCATGGGCTGAGTGTATTTTGGTCTGTCATGTTTGCTTTGGTCTTTTTGATTGTTCCCTGTCCCTTCTTCTGGTTTCTTTCCTCTGAAGTGTGTCCTTTTACACCTGAGCCGTTTCCATAACTTGGATGGTTATTTTGATCTCTGAACAATCCAAATCCGGGGTAAGGAAGGCTGGCCGGTCCTCCCCGTNGCAGTGCAGGGTGCTGGTCCTGAGGTCTGTTTACCCACCACATCATCATATAGATGAAGATGCTTAACTCGCATAGTGGACAGCAACTTATTCAAGACCAGGCAGCAGTGATGCTGAAGATGAAATCAGGGGACACTTTCCCCATCATTTCAGGTGCTTTTCAGCGACCCATTTGATCCTGGCTGTTTGCCATCCCCACTTTGCAGCTGAGGGAATCCGTGCTTTGAAATCACTTGTTCAGGTCAGCACTGGAGACAGCTGGGCAGCATGCCTTCTTCTTTTCTTCCCTTCTGTCCATCATCAGGAAGCTGACTATCCCAGGATCGTGTGGTAGACAGTAGCCGATGAACGCACCTGGACCGGTGACAAACGTTCAGGGGCAAGCGGAAATGAGGAATAGTAGGCGAAGTGGAGAACAGAGCCGTCTTGCTGTTCTGGGGCTGGCACCGTCATGTTTCTTGGCAGCCCTCAAGACCAGCATTCTTTTGATACTGTAGTTTTGTGTGTTGAATAGTCTTTTGTATGAGACCTCATCCTGTCCCCAGTTCCCCTCTATTTGAATAAGAAGGTGGGCCCCAGCTAATTGATTGATTTAAGCCCTCCAGAAGTCAACTGGGCCCCTGGCGCTGAGTAAATTAGGGCAGTTTTCTGATGCTCCTTTTCCCACCCCAGTGGGTTTCACTCCAGATTTAGCACATTTAATGAGGGCGTAGTTAGTGTAGTCTATCCTGGGGTGATGGGGATCTGACAATTTTCCCAATGAAAGGCTGATGGCAGTGTACTTTTTAAAAGTTTATTTTGCAAGCAAAATTTATTAGCTGAATTGGGTCTCATTCAAATGAAGGAATCTGCCACCCTACTGTTTTGTGAGAGCTTTCTTAAGAAAAACATAGCCTGCCCAGTTTCCCCATGTTGTTCGGGCCTGTGTTTGTATTATATGAACTTGTAAAACATTGAACATGTTGGCGTATGCCACCAGGCCAGTGATGGCTGTGTTGACTGTCAGCTTGACAGAATCTAGGATCACATGAGAGATGGGTCTCTCTGGGCATGACCATGTCAGATTATCTCAGTTCTATCAGCTGAGGTGGGAAAACCCATCCACGGTGGGTGGTACCTTTTCCTGGTCCAGTCCTGGGCAGGATTCAGCATGGGAAGAGAGCTAAGCAGCAGCATGCATTCGCTGCTCTGTTTCTTGACCTAGGACGCAGTGTTACCCCACGTTCCCACTTCTGCGATGTCCCCACCATTGATCGCTAACCTAAACTGTCAGCTGGACAAGCTCTTTGTCCCATAGGTTGCTGAAGACTATTCTGTCACAGGGAAAGAAACCAAGGCATGGTCCTTGGGGTGAGGTTGATTTTTGAGGTCTTGGTACTGATGATGTCAGTGGGGCGGGGTTAGGATCTGCAGAGAAGCCTCATTCTGACCTGCCCCATCCCCAAATAAAAATCACCACAAAAATGTAAGTGGCCTTGAAGGGTGGCTCCTTTTGAACCAAGTAGATGCTTATGGGAAAACTTCATTAATCTTCGTCATTTTATTTCTGTGTAATTTTATTTGGGATGGGTCTGGGTCGCCCAGACTGGCTCAAATTCCTGACACTTGGCCTCTTTCCTCATCCTTGCCAGTGCTGGGATTACAGGTATGTGCCACACATGTGAGTGGACTGAGTGGAACAGGCACTTTCTGAGGTACCTTATGAGTTGCATTGTATGCTAAGGTGAAAACCCAGTACTGTTCCCACAATGGGACAATTAGTGCTGCCTCCTCCAGCCTTGAATGCCACTGCACTCCCGTCTAAGTTGTCCCTGCGCTTAAGCCTCATGTGCCTCACCTCCTCCTCGCTCCGGCCTCACCTGCCCCTGGCTTCAGCCTCCCCTACCCTCCCTGCCCCCCAGTCTCACGTCCCATCGTAGTCTAGCCTCAGCAAATGAGCTTTCCTTGAGATGTGGCACTTGGTACTCTAGCTTCACAGGTCCTAGCTGGTCTGGTTGGTTATGAATTTATCAGTATTTATAACCGTTCTCTGATGTTTCTTACCGCCTTAGCATCTCAGAGATGGGCCTTCATATATACACTTTTGTTTCTGGAACACAGTTCAGTGAAGATTTGAGAGGGCCTCAACAAATCGTGCTAGTATTATTGATGATTTTGCTTTTGTTCTTGTACTTGGGCAGTTCGAAGATCCTCACTGATGACTATCTGTGACCCTACGTGTTCTTACAGTGGCCCAAGATAGCCTAAAGTGAGAAATTTCTCCAAATGTCAAATTACTTGGATTATTTCCTATTGAGATATTTGGTAACTAAGAATTGTGGTGTTGATAATTTCTGCGAATGGGAATGAGGCTGACTTGGACGGTTTGGTCTCTAGCTGTGGTTTAGGTAAAATTTGTAGTTCCCTTGTTACGTTTTGTTGTCTGAGGTGAACAGTGTGGTTGTATCCATCCTTCTGTGTCTGGAGAGGAAGGCTAGAGGAACAGGAAAGTTCCACAGAGGTGCAGTGAGACAGGAGGATGTGGTCTTGGGGTCAGGTGGACTGGAGCCCCAAGTGACAGTGGGCAGCTGTTGTGAGTGTTAGCATCTCCCTTAGGACAAGTAGAGCAAGAGAGTGTGGTCGCCTCCATTGCACAGCCTGTGGTAGATGCTAAAGACTTTGAAGGCAAAAGCCAAGTTCAGAAGCTTGCACTGAAGACTGACCGTGCCTCTGTGGGTCTCACCTGAGGCACACAGAACTGAAAACTTCTTCCTCTAACCCCATTCTCCCTTCTCCCAAGCTGAGATTGGCATGGCAGCCTGAGCACCAAAGAGTGAGTCCGATCTGCTTAGAGCTCCTGGAATTCTTTGCTAAAACATTTTGTCAACAAATTGTTGAGTACGCAGGGTAGAAGCGCCTCGTGTCTTTTTCAGGTTTTGTCGATAAAAGAAAGCCAGGTGATTTTCCAGGAAACATAAAAATTGTTTTTTTATTTTTGTATTATTATTATTAAAAATTTCCACCTTCTGCCCCCTCCCAATTCCCTCTCCCTTCCCCCATCCCCCTCCCTTTCCAGTCCAAAGAGCAGTCAGGGTTCCCTGCCCTG
>LOEQ01000815.1:234557-258872 GCA_001685075.1 Bramus lutescens | reverse complement strand
TTTTTGTGTGTGTGTGTGTGTAAATTCTGTTTTTGGGTAGAGGGAACTGATGCCACCATGTGTGAAACACTAGACCAGTGGTTCTCAACCTTCCTAATGCTGTGACCCTTTAATAGAGCTCATGTTGTGGTGACCCCAGCCATAAAATTATTTTTGTTGCTACTTCCTAGCTATAATTTTGCTACTGTTATGAATTGTAGTGTAAATATGTGTGTTTTCCAATGGTCTTAGGTGACCCCTATGAAAGGGTTGTTCTACCCACATGTTAGAACTGCTACACTGAATAGAGACAGACCAAGATCAGGGGTCCTTCCTCATGACACACTGCTTGCTGCCTTCTGTCCTCTTCTGATCCCTGCACCTTCAAATCCCATGGCCACAGACATGTGACTAGTCAGAGCAAGGTGGGCGCACATGTGTGGAGTTCTGTAGTAGTTCAGAAAGCCTGAAAGTGACAGAGTCAATCGGAAGGTACTTTCAGTGACTCCTGACTCCTGCTGTCTTTGTTGATGTTTTGTAGAGATAAGGAAATACCAAAGAACAGAGGTTTTGATTTTGGACAAAACTTAGTGTGAGCCCCTGCCCAATTTTTTTATTGTCTGTTTCTGTAACTCTTAAAAAAGCTTATTTTACTAATGTTTATGAGTGTTAGAGGTGCATGTATGTCTGGGTCCTTCCTGGGGAGGCCAGACAAGGATGTCAGAACCCCTGAACTGGCAGTTAACAGCTGCCATGAGGGTGCAGGGAAGTGAATCCAGGTCCTCTGCATGAACAGCAAGTGACGTTAATTTCCGAGCCGTTCCTCCAGTCTTGTTTTCCGCAAGTCTTAAGCATTGTTGCTAAGGTGCGAGCCACTGGGTACTGATGAGTCCTGAATTTAAGAACAAAAAGCAAAATAAATAAATACATAAAAATAAATAAATAAAATACAACTAAGTACTTTGTGTGTACTTAAACCACCTGGTGGCATTCACCTGTAATAAAGTGATTCACCTTCAGTTCAGTACTTGAGAGGTGGATGCATCTCTACCTCTCTGTGAGTTTGCAGCTTGTCTGGTTTATATGGTGAATTCCCCCACTAGCCAGGACTACGTAGTGAGACTCTGTCTCAAAACAGAACAAAATGTAGAAAGCCCAGAGGGACTGGTGTGGTTGGTTGTGATGGTTCTGTTGTCACCTTGACAGAATTCAGAATCTGGGGAGACTGCCTTGAGTTGAGCACACCTGTGGGGGATTATATTAATTGCTCTTTGAGGTAGGAAGACCTCCCACTGTGGGTGGCACCATTCCCTGAGCAGGGACCCTGAACTCTGCAAAGTAGAGGAAGGGAGCCCAGTACTGGTCCTGTTTCTCTGCTTCTTGGCAGGGAACACAATGTGACCAATACCAACCAAGCTCCTGCCATTACGAGCTGTAACTTTGAATGGAAACAAAAACAAACCTTTCTCCTTTAAGTAGCTTTGCCAGATGATTTTATGCTAGCGACTGGACAAGAAACTAAGACTTGGCAGAGTCACCACCGTAGGGTGTTGAGCTGATCCTTCTGTGCCGCCTTCGTGGTTGGTGTGGGTGCAGAAGGTGATGTAGTGCTGAGAGTGTTGTCTGTGCTCGGGGTCGAGGGGCCTTTCCTGGGACCGAGCATGCTAGCATCTTGGGTTTAGTCTTAACCAAGTTTTATGGTAGGTGAGACCAAGCCAACCGATTTGTAATAAAGTGATCCACCCCCTTAATCTGGTCAGGAAACTTCCGGAGAAATTTAAAGAGGAGTCGGAAGATAGTTATGTCTTTCATTTTAATGAAGTCGTTGGTTCCATTTTCTCCTCTTTTGTGGGTTGTTAAGCTATTAGGAAGTAGTGGAAATGACCTCTGAAGATACAGTTTTTGATTTGGGTTGAAGGTGGTCACCATCAGTTTCCACAGTCAAAACAGTTTTTGAGGTTTTATAATAATATTTCAAATGATCACATCCCCCTCCTACCCCTCCCCGCCTTCCCACCCCAGCTCCCCTTTGCCTTACTTGGACCAGGTATTCAGAGATCCCTTTGGAGCTGTGGACTCCATCAGTTCATCTGCACAGGAAGGATGCTCAGCGTGGCTTCATGTTGTATTCTCAAAACAGACATTGTTTTTTTTTGTTGTTGTTGTTGAAAAAACTAGTCTAGTTACACAGGGTTCGTCCTTCCAAGGAAGGAAGGAAGGAAGGAAGGAAGGAAGGAAGGAAGGAATCTTTTCTTTTTAAATAAAAGTGCACATTTGCTTGGCTTCGTGGTTTCAGAGTTTGTGCCTGTGTAGTAGGACAAGAGGCCTGGAATTCAAAGTATAGCTATAAGATGCCAGTGCCATAGGTAGGTTTTTTTTAATGTTTAAAATAGATTGTGTCAGGTTTTTTTTTTTTTGATACCAAAAAATTATCACATAGGAAGTAAGCTCAGCTCAGGTTTACCCTGTTGTCATGTCCCATTGGGCATAAATGCCAAGCCTCTCAACTTAGAAAAGCTTAGCTTTCTTTCAGGGGCAAATATATATTAACTGTGTGTCTGATGTCCTGAATATCAAAGATTGATTCCATAATGGTCTTCCAAAGCTAAAAGTACCAGAAAAAAAATATGTCTTCTTAGTTGATTTATTTTGGGATTTTCTCTGGCATCTGTGACCCATGGAAAAAAAAATCTATATAAGAACAGGAGTGCTGCTTGCATCTGGCTTCATTGTGCACAAGGTGTTTTCCGTCCAGGGCCTCCTTACACCTACTCACAAGGGGCACAGGAGTATGTCAACTGTTTATGACAAGGGGGACATTTTTCCAGCAACAGTGGGATCATGTCGGAAAAACTTAAGTGTCTGTTCCAGGAATACACACAGGTGAGAGGCATTGTCTGCATGATTAGCTGTGGCCTCAGAAACGGCCTTGGGATTTCTTGAAATCTATCCTTCACAGAGATGTTTCTGGATTTCTTCCCTTGTATTCTCTTAGGGGCTCCTTATTCGCTGGACAACATTTTTGTTGCTTTCTTTTGTGAGACTCATCGTGGACTGGACGGACGTGTGTTTAGGGCCTTCCTTCTTCCAGTAGGACGTCTTTGGACTGAGTTTAATCCTAGGAGGATGACTTTAGTAATCACACATGACAAATTCTGTCGTAGTATAAGACTATCATGGCTCCTGCTTTCCAGCAGGTTCACAAAACGCTTTTAAAGTCTTTGTACTTTGAACGCGCAGTTTTCACTTCCCTGTTAAATAATTGGAAAGATAGTTTGCCTTGGGTTTGAGGCATTTTGACCCAAGCCCTTGGAAGTTATATACAGAGCTATATGTATCATCCTATGATAAAATCCAGGGCCAGGGCATGTCTATTAAATTCATCTATAGGCTGTAGCTTCAGGAAAATGCTTTCAGGGCTGATCGTAATGAAACTTATTGTTCTTAAAGAATATTGTCTATTAAGTGAAAATTAAATGTACGGTAAGAGATTCTGAGCCAGCTAGCCTCTTAGAATGGGCACTGAATTCTTTTCTCCCAGGAGCCCAGCATTCCAGCCGTTCCACAAAGCACTCGGCTGTGGGGTCTCACATGCTTCCTTGCCTAGCTCATGTTTCCCTTCATGCATTGCGAGTACCTGTCTTTTCATCACTTGCCAGAAGGATTTTATCTCTGCTTGCACAAATGTGTGTATGTGTGCATGCATGCTTGTGTGTGTATGTGTGTGTGTGTATGCGTGTGTGTGTACACAAATGAGACAGATACACAGATTGAGATAGGTAGGTAGATAGTAGATAGATTGATATGTAGGGAAATTGATTGTGTATGTCCATTTAGTAAATAATAAAATGCTAAAAAATCTTTACAGATTTCCCCCTAGTAGTGTTCTCAGTGGAAACTGTTTGCTAAAGGTGGGGCTTTGTGTGAGTCTTCTGGCATGCTTCTGGTCTCTCCACGTGGGTCTGTGTGAATGCAGAGGTTGGAGGCACTCCCCTGCACTATAGATGGATTTCACCTGCAGATCTCAGCTGAGAGTGACACTTGTCCATCACTCTTGGCTTAAAGTAGCAGTGCACATCTTGGAAGAAGGACGCGATGTAGTGTATAGGGATGGGGTTGGGGTCTTGGGCGACCCTTCCTGTGCAGTGCAGACTGCTGGCCTTGCACCTGAGTGAGCTCGCTAAATGGGGATGTTGGGGATCCGATTGCCTGGTGATGGCTGACCAGTTGGACTCTGTTCTCTGAGCATGTTCAGTATAAAACAGAGACATCTCTGCTCAGAAGACTGGCTAAGTCAACCCGGTGACTGTAATTCTTTAGGAAAAAAAATTGTATTTTGTGGGCATTTTTTTTTAATGAGTAGAAATACTTCAGTTTTTGTTTTTTAAGACCCGTTGAGTAGAAGTGTTCATGCTTAAATGAATCTATTTCCTTATTCTGTGAAATCTGTTTGGTCTTACGCTGTTTTTGTTGTTGTTGTTGTTGTTGTTGTTACCTTGATAAAATACTGGGTACAAACAACTTGGGTGGGACATGCCTTATTTTGCCTCACACTTTCTGAGACTTCAGCCCACAGGTAGCCTGCTCCCTGGCTGTGGACTTGAGGCGAAGCTGAAACATGATGCTGGGGCATGGCGGAGACAACTGAAGCTGTTTAGGGGCCAGAGAGCATCAAGGGCTAGGGACCAGGTATGTCCTTCAGGAGCATGTCCCCACTGACCCACTTCTCCCTTCCTGAGTCTCTACCATCTCCCAGTAATAAAATCAAAATGTGCTTCAATCAACTAATTCTTCCTTTGGTGAAGTCAGAGTCTCCACAGTCTAGTCGTTTCCCCAAAGCTCCACCAGCTCCTAGTCACGCGGTATTTAGGGTCTAACTGCAAACCTTTCCTGAGATGGTTTGCTCTTTCAAACTCCTTTTCCTTTCTTTGAGTCTTCTCCAAGTTTGTTAATGATTCCCAAGACTTGCCCAGGGCTCTGAACTTTGACCCTTTGGACCAAGTCTTTCCTGAAGAGTCATTACATACTAGATTAGAAGCAGAATCTGGTTGATTAGAGAAGTTTTTATTTTTATTTAATGAGTTTAAATATAAGAGGCTGTCCTCAAAGAAATAAACCTGATACTAGTATCTTTTTATTTCCTCCTCTTCCTCTTCCCCTTCTCCTTCTTTCTTTCTTTCTTTCTTTCTTTCTTTCTTTCTTTCTTTCTTTCTTTCTTTCTTTNCTCCCTCCCTCTTTCTGTGTTCTCTGGTAGGCTACCACTGAATGAGTGGTGCTAGCTGGTCCTTAGACAGAGGGGCGGAAGATTCCTCCTGGCTGGTAGTGTCTGTGGTCACTGGTCTCTAGAGCAAACTGATTAAAGTCACTGGCTTTTCCCTTTGCAAAAGTTTGCTTGCCTTCTGGTCCCCCACTCCTCATGTGTAGTCCGCCCGCAGCTTTACCCAGGAGCTAGTTACGATACAGTGTTTTGAGGTCAGCATTTCAACAGTTTACTGAGGTGTCTCTATTCCATACTGCCGTTGGAGAAGCACTTGTCCATCGCCTTGCTAGTTCCAGAACCATCAGAGGACAGCTGGTCTGAGGACTGTTAGCACCTAAAACAAAACAAACAAACAAACAACAACAACAACAGTTTCATTTCTACTTAAAAGCCCCAATCACTCACTGATGAAATAGAATTGTTTTTTTTGTTTGTTTGTTGTTATCGTGCTAAACTGCTTTTATTTAAAACCTTTTATTTAGAAAAATGGAAACATATAAAAATAGGGAGACCAATTCAGAGGTAAGCTGTGGGTCTCTGTTTATCCCTAAATTTAACTTTTCCCTGTTGAACCCTTGGTAGAATGCTTGAAGCTTTCAGGAGGCAGGTTTAATCTGATAGTAGCATTTTCTGTGCAACGCATCTCCAGAACACTTTGCATCCTGCACAGCTAACTCTTTAGCCTTAAGCAGCATTCCCCCCTTATTAAGGTGACCATAGCACAAATAGCAAGCCTTGACCAGGTTTGGTGGCACATGCTTTTAGTCCCAGCATCAAGGAAGCAGACAGGCACATCTCTGAGTTTGAGCTTCGCCTGGTCGACAGAGTGAGTTCCAGACCTGGTCTCAAAATAAAGTCACAATTGATTCATGAGGAAATGCCACATTCCCCAGACTGGTGTTTGTCTTAAAGCGATCAGGGCACTGAGTTCATGAGTTCAGTACCCTCCTCCTGCTGGTCCTGTTGGTGCAGTGAAAAATATGGAGATAGCGGTGAAGGTGAGGGTTGTCTTTTGTCCTCGGAGTGCAGCACAGTGGGATTTTGCGTGAGGATTTTGTAGTCTCCGGTCTCCTCCCTTCAGCAATCTGTCTGAGAGTTCCAGTGGGAAGAGCACCATCTACTAAATGTGAAGCCCAAGTCACTTGTTTCTTAGAATCCGTGGTTTACTTCAGATTTCATTTCATGCAGCTGTTTACCGTGAACCTTGAGTTGGACGGAGGTAACGGACATGCAGTCTTGCGTAAGTTCAGAAAAGCACGTTTCAGGATACTTGGCTCATCTACCTAGTGACACTGTAGTATCCGTTGTCTATGAATACACACTTGTAAAAGTACGAGAAGGTCCTCGGGAATTCGGCCTATACCTTTCAGGATAGGAACTGCCTCAGTGAAGACAGGAGAGGAGGTAGAATACTTGTATCTGTAGATGTTTATTTTTTTTGATATGTGGAGGAAGTGTGGTAAACTGTCTGGGTGAGCACAAGCCTGTGGGTGTGTATTTGGTATTTATGACATCGTTCCTGCTGTTTATGTGTGCTTGGAAAAACCAGAGAAATGCTGAAATTGGTTGCTTTAATTTTATTTATGTTTTGGTGTTGTTGGGGCTCGAACTCAGGGTCTTATATTGGCTAAATATATGCACTACCACTGGGCTTGTTATACCTCCGACCTTGTTTTTACTTTCTGTTTTGAAACCTGATAGAAATCAATTTGTGTAAAAAATTGTTTATAAACTCAAATTCTCAGAAATGTTAATAAAATATCTTTTTTTTGAAAGAGAGATAGACAGACAGACAGACAGTGTCACACTATGTAGACCAAGCTGTTCCCAAACTTACAGAGATCCTCCTGCCTCTACCTCCCAGTACTGGGATCAAATGGGTATGCCATCACACATGGCCAAAATGTGATTAAAAAAAAAAAACTCCCATCTTATCTCAAAAAGATCAAGACTACATATAAACATTATGAAAATAATCTAGCTGGTGGGACTCCTGGTTGAGTTAAAGTCTAAAAAATTAATTCTTCAAAGTGTGGGCATTGCCAGAGTTTGAGCCTGTCTTCTCTTACTCCTCATGTGTCCTGGTCCCCTCACCACTGACAGAGACAAGGTGGGATGGGTTCCATTTGCATTGGAATTCATAGCTCTGCTACTTCCAGGAAAGAGTCAGTGTGGCACCGTCCCAGCTTGCTGTGTCCTTGTGGCCTTTAAACATCTTAGACTCACAGTTACACACACTGCATTGCCATTTGTTTTGTCGTATTTCCAGACAGGACCTCTGCTGAGCCATTTGAGGGGACCCGGATGTGCGGAAGATCTCCAAGCCGGGGAGTCTGGGGACTTTCAAGGAACCTTTGTCTCATTAATTACCTTTCCCTTTAGGAAGTCCTTCCTTACTTCAGAGTCTGCTGTGCACGCCCCGGATACTGATCAGTGTTCCTATTATAATAATCCATGCCTAGAGGGCGTGATAAAGGTCATACGTGTGACATTTATTCACGCGAGTAGAACTGAAGCCAATCGCTGNGCTGCTCTTTCTGGCCATGAGGAAGACTTGGGTGTTCAAACCCATGTGCCCTTGCTGGCGTGGGGAACAGAAATAACGGTAATAAGCTGTGGCGACAAAAATGATGAACTGTGTTTCAGGACCTTCAGTACTATGCTGTTGGTCCAGCATCGAGGCCTCCAGTTGTGGATGTTTTATTGTGAGCAGTGGAATGAGCCCTCAATTGTAGTCACCTGGAATGTGCAGACAGTCCCAAGGATGCCTCCAGTCTAACCCTCGCTCATAGGATTTTATTTCTCAGCTAGAACTGGTTTTTGTCCCCTGAATCATATTTATTGCTCTTATCTCAACTCTCAAATATTTCTAATCTTCTAAAAAACATATATAATTATCTTTTAAGGGTCTGGATCATGCCAGATGTAGCAGGAGAATTGCTTCCTGGCTGTTACTCAGCACTAAATCTTTCTAAAGCAGGTTTTACCTCTCAGGAATGGGAGTGATACATAAGGTTTTCTCTTTTTTTTTTGCATTTTGCTTGTCAATATAATTTTTAAAAGTTACAAATGAAAAGTAAGCACACATCGAAGATTTAATTCATTGACAGGAGACTGCTAGGAAAGGAAGTACTGAGGAGCCCGTGTAGCAGTCGGCTCTGGAACAGGGCAGATGCAGGGCTGCTCCGTATCCTGACAGGGCTTAAAACAACACTGAGGGATCTCCAGCCAGGAAAGTCATACCTCTAATGAACACACGTCCCACGTTGACATGTAACTATACAAGATCTACAGCATCAGCAGCATTTCTTGGGAGTCAAATGATGCTGGTGTGTGGCTTCTACACTATAGGGCTCAAGTTTGGTCTTGAAAGGGCACAGTACCTCCCTGCTGTTTTATTTTCACGTGCTGCCTAATGCATCCTGATATCCCCGGTGTCCTTGGACTTTGTCTAGGAGCATACATATTCATTCATTTGGAAACTTAGTTTGTGTTGTAGCAAGGTAGGCACTAGAGATGCCTAATGGTATGGAACACAGGGCTGTCATAGTTCTGGGGCTGCTCCCTGGCATCTTTCAGGGAGTCATGTAGGTTTTTTGCCCCAAGAGGCGAAGCTCCTTTTGACTCACAGTCCCTTTGGGTCCTATGGCTCATAAAGCCAGGAGAATGTGTAAATGTCACACCGGATGACAGCCAGCACCCAGTCCTTTGGGGACGAGGATGGAAGCTGGTTCTTTGTGTTTCTTTGACTTCTGAAGTTCCCTAGTGAGCATTTTACAGGAGCATTTGCAGTTGGAGTTGGCCAATCCCGGTCAGCCAGTGCTGCCTCATCCTCCCCCTCAGCCCCCTGTGTCTGTACAGGATGGATATGGTGACCATGCTCCCCAATAGTCTGTGTAGGACTGTTGTGTTCATTTCTCATTGGGTCAGTGTGCAGCCTCACCTTCACCAGCTTCTGTGTAAAGACCTGGCCGAGAGGCTGCTCTTCCTCCAGAAGCCCTGGAACCTGGCAGAGGCCTCGGACTTCATGGCGGCCAGTACGGTTTTCATACTACTGCAAATCCGAGCATCTCGTCAGGGTCTTTTGTGTATTATTAGCAAGTTTAATTTCTTTACTTCTGCAGTGGGCGTGGTGGTAGCTGTCAGTTTTGTTAGAACTATAAAACATTCAGCTGGAAGGATCCTTAGGATCCTCCCGCCACCTGTCTCCCCACAGCTAACATGGGGAAACCGAGATACAGAGCACCCCTGTGGCGAATCACTGGATTGAAGGCTTCTCTAGTCTAGGGTGTTTCTCACTGCCGTCGCAGGTCTCACCTCTGTCTTTTACACATGCACATTTATATCTTTACCAGTCAAGAAATAAGAAGAGCCTGTATTTCTTCCCAATGTTTCTCTCCGACACAATAACCAATTTTCAAGGTATTTTAAGTGCACATGGAAAATTTTCCTGCTGATATTTTTCCTATATTAGTCTATTGCCAACAATAGAACTCTAAACTTTTAACTCGTTAGGACTTCATTTTAAACAGAGTGAAAGGTGTGCCCATAGAATAAGGGGGTGCCTGAGTGTACAGACATGCTGCCAGTGTTCCCCTGGCAGGAGGACTTGGTGACAGTACAAGGTCGTGCAGACAGACAGACAGACAGTTCTGCTAGCTGTCAGCTCCTTTGGGAGGGATGGGCGTCTGCTGCAGAGACCGTTTGCCCTGGGCCATCCTTTTCCTGGGAGACCCATAGGTAGAGACAGTTAAAGATGAGGTAGAAGGCTTCTTTTTCTGACTTTCTTCCTCCTCTTTTGGGGGAGCTCCCCAATTTGAATATCTCCAGCCCTAGCTCAGCGTCTGTCTCCTGGGAAACAGCCATGGAACATTGTATTTTGTCTTTATTACCTACTCCTACTGCAGTCCCTTGCTGGTGTTGCCTTGGGTACCTGTGGGATGTAGGTGCTTCAACTTCTCCACATTTCTTCTCCATTCTCTCTCCTTCTCCGGTGACAGATTTGGCATGTAAAGAATTTGGCCTAGGGCCAGGTGTCAACACTGACTGCTTTGTGGATTTACAGGAAGTTTAGGTCTTAGGTCTTTTTTTGCTGTGGGTAGTCTTCACAGTGAAAACCGGTTTTAATTGTTTATGACATTAATCAATTAAAGATTTACTTGCTCTGGGAGCGGAGTCTCTGAATGTTGGAAGCTCCTCGGGGCTGATGAGTTAGGAATTCTACTTTTGCTTCCAACAACAGCTTTTGGTGCTGTTGTTTCAGCACCTCCATGTGATGACTGACGTCCTTCTGAGCTGCGCTTGGGGCAGCACCTCCAGTCTGGCTTTCTAGCAGAAATGCCTGTGTTGTTCATGGACTAGACAAGAGGCAGTAGATGGAGAGGGAGGCACCAAGGAAGAAAGGATGGCCTTTCTCAGGCTCAGGCCTAAGAGATGTTCCTTTTCAGCTCTCCCTGCTCAAATGCCTTCCATCTTGGCCAGTACTGAGAACAACAGTGCACCTCACCCCTCTCCACCTATTCGTCCCTTGGACACCTTGGTCAGGGTTGTTGGTGTTGGCCAGCTCTGGTGTTAGTGGCTTCTGCATAGGCATTATCCCATGTACCCTGTGTCCCAGTGAGGGCAGGGAACATTGAAACCTTCAGTGTATAGAACAGGACATAGAAGTATTTCTACTAAATGCTTGAAAGCAAAGAGAGACTCCTGTGTCCTGCCCCCACCCCCACTTCAACTCCCAAAGCATTGCTCACTTCAGGACCTGCAGCCTTTCGTCTTGACCGGCTGCCACACTAGATAGAGTTCAGGGACCCAGGACGCCTGCAGATAGAGAGCTGCTTCTTTTGGGGAAAAGGGGGGTTGTTTCTAATTTTGCTGTTTAGCACAGTGTTCATCACGTGACCAGAATGAAACCAGCAATTGGATTTTCACAGGGAGGTCCATAGACATAACTCCTATAAACACAGACATTCAAAGCCCTCACTTAATGGAGGTTTTCAAAGCTGTGGTAAATAAGTTTTTTTCCCCTCCTGAAAGGGCAGACTGGAGCAGAAGGTACGACTGAATTAGTCTGCTCTGTAGATGGCAGCAGGAGAAGCCTTGATACCAAAGAAATCACTAAGCTTTTTATTTCTTATCCAATTTTCTCACTAAGGGGAGAGAGGTCTAGAAAGGCGTTCATCTGTGTCCATTTTTCAAATGACTTAGTCTGGCCACTGATTTTGACTAGGAGAAAAGGAGTTAGAAATAGAAAATATACCACAGAGTCAAAAAGCCTTTTGAAATAATTTAGTTCACGGTCTTCATTCTGGTGCTGGAAAGAACAAGGGGTAGCTGCTCGAGGCCTTTGTGTAGGGTCAGAGTCCACTGAGCCCAGGACTTTGCCCAGGACTTCTGCTGTGTCAGGACTTCCCATGATGCATTTTCACGTGCGATGTGAAGGGTGTGTGTGTGTGTGTCTGTATGTATGTGTGTGTATGTGTGTGTATGTATGTGTGTGTCTAACTTAGCTAGCTTTCTGTTATTGTGACCAAATGCCCAAAGTAATCAGCTGAAAGGGAAGAAAGATTTATTATCACTCGTGGGCTTAGAGCCATCAGAGGGTTCAGTGCACAGCCATTTGATTCTGTTGACTTGGGCCTGTGGCAGGCATTAGGGTGGGTGGGAACACACGGATGGTGGGGGAGCCTATCCCCTCCTGGCATACAGGAAATAAAGTAAGACAGATAAAGGCATGTCTCCATGGCTCTATATGCTTTCTGCTAGGCCCCATATATACAAGATTCCAACACTTTCCCATAGTGCTGCATTTTTTATCACCCTGGCCTTGGAGGGGAGCACGTTTTATATCAAGCTGATAGCAGAAAGTAATTTGGAAGCCCCAACTTTTCAGGAACTTGTATCTTTGCTCGTCAATGTTTTGGCAACAAACATAAACTCCAGATCTTAGACATGGCAACTTCTAGAGAGAAAGAAGTATGAAATGCAGGCATCAGTCTAGTTGACTTGCTGGTGGATTAACGTGATCCTCTGTCCCCAAGTCTGAGTAGCTATAGTGTCACTCAGTGGTTAATTACTCTACTTTTTAATCAGACACATCTCAGATCTGCTAGGAGTTTGAGATAGATATCTTGAGCAAACACTTAGTCACTGTGATGTGCTGTTACAGGTGCTGATTTGCACGTAGGCAATATGTGACCACACACACAGAGTGTGTTCGAAAATTCATTGAGGAGCTGCACAGACCGTGGGGTGATGCCTGTGTGAAGTCTGGTGGAAAGACAGTAAGCCGCCCCCACCCCTCCATATAGATGGTCAGGGACGGCTCACAGATGAGCTGGCCTTAGGAATGGGCGGAGCTTAGGGAAGAGGGCGTGGCTTGAACTCAGATGATGCTGGTCAGGTGGTAGAGCGTGTGCATGACCTTCTTCATGAAGGGCAGCTAGTCTGAAATTATTTTAGTCTTGGGATGACTATCATATGTCCTGGCTTTGAAAGTTTATTCCATTTTTTTCCTTTTTTGGGTGAAGATTATGACCTATATAGTTACAGATGTTCCTTTACTGATTTTTATAGCCATCTGGAATGATTGGAAAGAAATCATGCTTGCTGCAGAAGAATAGCTATGATTACATATGGGGATTTATTCCATCACCTAAGTTATAAAACTAAGAAAACGTGTCTAGCAGAGACCCATATGCAGTCCTCAGGGTCTTGGTAGCATAGTTCCTTTGTAGGGTCGGGTCTTGAGCAGACCTCAGATCCTCTTCCTCTTTCTCTCTCTTTGTGGTGTTATCAGCAAACACGGACTGACCCTTCACACAGACGTTTCTCTGGAGCCTGGGAGTCAGTGAGGACTAACCTTTCCCCCTCAGTTTGCACTCAGACAGCATTCAGAATCTCAAGGAGTAAATGCCAACTGCTGGGTGGACTCAGAGGGGCTCTTCATTAGTGACAGCAAAATTCTCGACAGAAGTGACTTCAGAGAGGAAGGACTGGAGAGGGTACAGCCCATCGTGTGGGGAAGCCATGGCAACCCGAGTGTCAAGAGCAAGCAGCCACCACATCTGTTTACATCCCGGCAGAACGGGACGGAGAGGTGCCAGGCTGTAAATAACCGTTAAGGCCTCTCATTATTGGCTCCCCTCACTAGCCATGCTTCCTGCCCTAAAATCTCCATGACGTCCCCAAACACCGCTGCTAGCTAAGAATCAAGTATTCACACACGAGCATGCAGAGGACATTTTACATTCAAGCTATAGTAATTAGTGACTCCAATTTTGGGTCCCGAGGAAGAGGGAACTGAGCCTGAAAGACGAGTGAATGCTAAAACATAGCCAGACCAAATAAGGAGACTGGAAAAAAGGACAGTCTTATTAGAAGACATGTTCAAAAGCCACAGGGCTCATGGATGATGGTTTCCTGCGGTTCTTTAGTTTGACTGGACAGTGGGGTGCACGGGGAAGTGAGACAGAGGAACAGGAAGCAAGAGCTGTGTGCACCAACCTGGGATATGGGGCAGTACCCTGATAGCAATGTCTGTGTAAAGATTTAAGCAAAAGGCATGTTTTTTTTGGGGGGGTGGGGAGGAACTGCAGCAAGTGTGGTTGGGAATGGTGTGAGCACAAGGAAATCAGGGCAGGCACACGCTGCCCTAGTTCAGGAAAGAGACAATAAGAGCCTGCAGTTCTGGAGAAAATGGAGCAGATCCAGGTGATAAGTAGAAGACAAAAATGAAGTAGGGCTGGTGTTTAACATGGAGGTAAAGGAGAGGCAGGAACTCAAGATGGCAGCCAGATTCTCTTGGGCCCCAGACCACGTGGACCTAGTCTCAGAAGAGGGGCGTGGTTATCAAGGAACAGGTCTCAGGAGGAGAGTGAGGTATTGAGCTGGCTGCGCCTGGGGAACAGCAGGGAGTGATACCAACCCCACACCTTTCCCCATGGACTGATTGCCACTAGAGGTGTTTGGAAGGACCTTTAGTTTACCTGTGAGGGAAAGGGGAGCAGAGAGTTGAACAACTTGCTTAGGGAAACATAGCCACTCACTTGTGGAGTCAGGACGGGGTCCTATGTCACCAGCCTCCTTGTTAGAAGGCTTAGTGGTTTCTGGAAACACATGAGACATAAAAAGCTTGTAGCCACGCATCCTTCTCTGGGGAAGGATTGCTGACAGTCAGAATGCAGACCATAAATCTGTGTGGGGACTGGGCCCCATTTGCATCTCATCAGGTTCCATCTGCCCCATTTTCACATGATTATGGCAACTTTGTTAGGCAAGTGGTTGCTTAACTCAGTGGAAAGTCTTAATTACTCTTTAATAGCGATGTACAGAGGGAAAGTCAGCTTTAAAGTTTAATCATTTGGTTGTCTCTTGAAGTTTATTTTAGTATGCTGTTTGTGTATCCATAAAGTATATGAATGTATATTTGTTAACATTTCCATTTTCGTTCCAGATTTCAGTGAAACAAAAATATTTTCTTTTTATGTATTATTGCTATATAAACAGCAAATTTAATGAAAAATTAAAAATTTACAACCCACCCACAGTTTCTCTGTAACAACAGCCGCAGTAGATACTTACAATCCTTTCTTGACACATCCGTATGGTAATTCTAATTTGCATTTTTACTTCCTTTTAAAAAAAGATTTATTTATTTTTATTTAATGCGTATGGGTGTTGCTCTTACATGTATGGTTGTGTACCATTGTGCATGCAGTGCCTACAGGGGCCAAAAGGGGGACATCAGATACTCTGGAACTGGAGTTAAAGTCCATTGTAAGCTGCCATATGAGTGCTGGGAATGGAACCCAGGTTCTCCAAAGGAGCAGTCAGTGCTCTTATTGCTGAGCCATCTGTCCAGCCCTTGTATATTCTCAATTTTTGTTTTTCTTTCATTAAGTATCTCACCATATTGTCTGTCCTTCTGTCCATCAGTCCGTTTGTCCATCCATCCATCCATCCATCCAGGCATTGTCAGGCAGCTGGATATCTTCTGAATGCTCGGTGCTATGAAGCTGGGCTTCACCCACTAGAGGAATGGGTGCTTGGGTAGCTGGGCATTGCACTATGGCTACTCTTTGTAAATCATCCCTAGGCAAAATCCTCCTTCAATGTGTTGAGGGATTTAATGAAAGAAAAAAATAGAGAAAATGCAAGGACTGGAGAGATGGCTCTGCTGCATAGACACTATCAGCATGTCACCTCTCCTGTCCCAGAGGCTGGCAGACGCTTTAGACCCAACAAAGCCAGAGGAGGAAGAGGTTTGGGGTACTGTGGACCTCTTTGGAGACAGATGAACAAATGGGGAGGTTGGTGGGGGAAACATCAGCTTCAGGGTGTCAGGGGAATTAAATTTTTTCCTGATTTTGTTGTATCATCCCCNGAGAAGCCAACGGTTGAATCTTCCAATATTGCCCATGAGCTTCTGCTGTTAAGTTTCTGATTAGTAATGAGTTTCTCAAACCTTCTGTGAGAGTTTAGTAGCTTTCTTAGCAGACAGTTTTGTCTCCAGCATGTCAGTCGTCTGTTGCCATGGTTCCCATGATCATTAATTTAAAACGATCTATAGCTGGGTGGATGGCAGGACAGGAACTCGAGGCAGGAACATGGAGGCAGAGGCAATGGAGGAATGTGCTCATTGCCTTGCTCCTCATGGCTCACTTCGTTTGCTTTCTTCTACAACCTGTCCAGGGGTAGCACTATCCACAGTGGGCTAGACCTTACCCCTCAGTCGTTTATCAATAAAATGCTACCAGATTTGACTACAGGCTAGTCTGATGGAGGCATTTTTCTCAGTTGAGGTTTCTTCTCCCCGTATGACCTTACCTTGTGTCAAGTTGACAAAAAAATTAACCAACACTGTTTTTTCAATCACCTTTGGTGTGTTGGGAAGGCACTGCCTCAGTGCTGAGGCAGAGAGAGCCTTCCAGGGAGCAATGTTCACTCACTCACAAAGGATGAGAGCTGATAGGGAGCAGAGAGAGGTGGCTGGTAGGCAACATGGAGAGCCAGCAGTCGAGAGAGTCTTCCAGTGTTACCTGTAAGCGTCCCCTGTTAAGTTCCTGACTGTTAAGGTCCTGTCCTCTGTTGCCATGGTTCCGGTGATCATTAACTTAAAATGATCTGCAGCTGGGTGGGTAGTCCCAGCATTCAGGAGGTTGAGGCTACATAAAGAGACCTGTTCTGCTTCAACAGCAGCAAAACAAAACACCTCTAAGTCTGAAAAAGAATTATTCCTGTGTGTGTGTGTGTGTGTGTGTGTGTGTGTGTGTATGTGTGTGAGAGAGAGAGAGACAGTCTGTCTGTCTGTCTGTCTGTCTGTCTGTCACATCATATACCTACCTCCTGGGAGGGTACCCTCAAAAGCCAGAAGATGGAATCAGATCCCCTTGAGCAGGAATCACTGGCAGTTATGAGCTGTCCAGAATGGGTCCTGAGACCTGAACGCTGATCCTCTGGAGGAGCAATCTCTCAACCAAGGAGCCATTTCTCCAGCCCCAACCTAGTTGTCTCTAAGGACAACTGTGCCTTTGCTCACCTCTCCACCTCCCCAAGTCTTCATCCCTTCAATTCCCCAGTCCTGGATTTTTTGTGTTCCTTTAGCCTGGCTGTCCTTACACTTAAGTAAGTTTTGTGTCTTTGAGACAGGGTTTAAAGTAATAATTTTAGTAGCTGAGAAGATGACCTTGAGCTGATCCTCCTGTCTTGCTCGGGATTTTGCACCTTGAACACACTGTCCTTCCTCCTCCATCTCCTTATGCCTGCGATCTGCTTTCCTGGCCCCATGGGTAAGGCTGGGGCTTCTTCTTTGAAGTTCTGATGTCTGTATCTGATAGTCATTTGTTACTAGGAATGTCAGTCGTTTTTATAGGAAATAATCCCGAGTACCTGTTATCCTTCTGTATCACAGCACCTGTGCAGTGCCTAGTATATGGTTAGGAGAGACATTGAAAACTAAGATACATGCTTTACAATAATGAAGGTTTTCATTAAAAAATTATTTTTATTTTATGTGTATAGGTGTTTTGCCTGTGGTGTAGGAGAATGGCCTGTATTCTGTCAATTATATTTTAAATAAACGTTGATTGGCCAGTAGCCAGGCAAGAGGTATAGGCGAGACAACCCAGACAGGAAGTGGAGGCGTGTCAATGAGAACAGAGTTCTGGGAAGGAAGAAGCTCCTTGCGCAGTCCTGACCCGACCACTGAAGAAACAAGATGTGATTCCCCTGCCGAATAAGGTACCGAGCCACGTGGCTAACATAGACAAGAATAATGGGCTAATATAAGTTATAAGAGTTAATAAGAAGCCTGAGCTAATGGGCCAATCAGCTTATAGTTAATATAGACCTCTGTGTGATTTCTTTGGGACTTAACGATTGTGGGAATCAGGCAGGACTGAACCCCAGACAACATGCCTGTATGCATGTCTGTATACCACATGCATGCCTATTGTCCTTGAAGGACAGAAGTAGAGTTGGGTCCCCAGGGACTGAACTTACAGACAGTTGTGAGCTACCATGTGGGACTGGGGAATTGACTCTAAGTTCTCTGGAAGAGCAGCAGGTGCTCTTAAACCACTGAGCTATCCCTCCAGCCCCCAAAGTTTTTATTTTTTAACCTTTACAGTAATCATTCTCAACTGTTAAGTAACCATCATTTTAAATCATGTTTATATTTAAAATATTGGTAGCTTTTCATGATGGGTGATTGTCAGCATGGGTAGAAGGTAGGCTGCATGCAGAAGTGATGGACTCAGCCCCTGCCTGCACAGACATATCCCACCTTTCATATGACTATGTGGAGCTGAGAGTTTTGTGTATCTAAACAGTGATAGTCCTGAGTCCGAAGCACCAGATTTAGTTGTATGATTTATTTGGAAATAATTATTAATGACTAGTATTATAATAGTCTTTCTGATGAACTGGTACATCCTTGCTTTACTCTTAAGTATAATCCAACCAAACATTGTAGATGTGCAATCTATTTCCCACTGAAAACCGTCCTGTGAGACACTAATATCCAGGAAGGCCATAGGTTCTCTTGACTTCCATGCTCTCCTGCAGTTCACATGCCTGGCATAGCTCCCTCCAGAAGGTGGTAGACAGTGCTCACTGGTGCCCAAAGAGTAGGGTTTTTCTCTCTTTGATGCCAGCATCATTGTTGCTTTGGTCTGTGCAGGCTTTAATAGGCTAGCTGATGACCTGTGTTGCAAGTACCTACCCTTCCTGTGAAGCTGAGCACAGCTTCAAGTTGAAGGCCAAGTCAGCCTTACAGCATGGAAAGACTGGTGTGAGTGTAGGCAGCTGGTGATTTCATGAGTGTTCTGTGTGCCTGGCAAGCCCTGTGCTGCTGAACTATGCACACAGCCCTTCACTCTCTTGGGGCCCAGTCAGGAACCCCAACTTTGATTAGCACCTGGTAGGCTCAGCCATCTATCTGGGCTCTGACTAGTTTGCTTAGAGTCCATTCTAAGGAGTTAGAGGTTAGAGTTACTAGTGCTTCAGATCTGAGCAGGGGGCAGCTCCAAGCTCTGGACCCGTTTCACTACATTGTGTTCGCTCCTCAGTCACCCAGCCCCGACACAATTTCTCGTTCTTCATTCATTCTGAAATGTGGTATATGTGTTTCAACAGGGAGTCTGTAGCCTAGACAGTCACTTGTTTTGTTTCTCAGATACAGTTTCAGTCAGTGGCATTGTTCTTACACGTATTTCATTGGTTCTGTCAAGTCATGTGATACTTGAATGGCAGTTGACTTATGTGTCCATTCAGCTGCCTCAGCTTTCTGTGTTACTGTGGGAGGGAAAAGCCTGAAGGAGCCGCACTGACAAGTCTCACATGTGCTGATGATCCTTTCTTCCCTAGACACAGTGCTGAAGAGTCTTTCATTTTAAAGACCAGAAAGTCAGGCCTTCATGTATTTTCACGTTGTGTCTACAGCCCTCTCCCAGGATGCTTTTCTTTTCTGCTGCTGATTGATTAATTAGGAATAGGAAAAAACATACAAGGACTCCTGATAACTCCTTTCCATTAACTGACAATTAGTTTGAGCAGAAGCACGTTTCTAGAAAACCCAACCCAAACAACCTAACTGTATTTGGTTTGTGCCAGTTAAATTTCCTGGGTAGAGCTGGCTTGTTCAGAAGTGTCAGGTGAGGCACCAGTCCTCAGTTTCCATCCTTTCCTGGTTTTGTGCCCATTGCCTTTAATTCCATTTCTAGAGGTTTTCTTTGCCTGCTCAGCTGCCTCTTGCCTGCTTTAAGCCTAAAGGAAAGGTAGATTTTGAAGAGCTCAACAATGAAGCCATGTGTCCAGCCCTGCTAACTTGAGAACTCAGCTCCCTGGGTGAGGATGGGCTAAGAGGTGGAGAACCACAGAAAGGCGGGAGTTCACGGAATGAGGGTTGTTGGGGCTGGAAGGGTGTGATACTCAGGATGGAATCCCTAAGACCGAGGAGGAAAATCCTGCACATCTTCATAGATGTCCCAGCCTGTGCTCACATGTTCCCGTTGCTGTGGGAAGCAGCACGGCCGAAGCACATGGTAGAAGAAAGGTCGCGGCAGCTTGGAGATCCACGGAAGTGGAGACAGACGTGAGGGGGAAGCGGGAGGAGGGAGGTAGCATCTGGGCTTCTGGGAGCTCTTGCAGGGAGAGGCAAGCGCTTATGACCCACCTTCCGCCGCCCACTAGACCCTACCTTTTGAATTTTCCCTCATCTCCAGCTAGTGTCAGCAGCTGGGGACCAACTTATGTCAACACATAAGGCTTTGGGTCGTTGAACACTGAGATAGTAACAAAGGTCTTATTCAAGTCCCAGTGAAGTTAGTGTATAGAAACTGGCTCACAACCTAGTGATTCTGAGGGTCGGGCATTTATCTAGACACAGGGATGGGTGGCCTGTAATTGCTCTTCGTGGGTGGGACTGGCCAGAGGCCTCTGTCCTCTGGGGTTCCAGTCTCCCTACTTCCCACCATCGCCTTGGCCTCTCTTGAAGTGCAGCAGCCTAATTCATAATTTCTGTATCTAGCATCTGGGCTCTCCGAGAGGTAAATAGAATCTGCCAGTTTCTTGAGTCTGGAGCCTGGGAGCCAGCCAAGTGACACTCCCACATTACTCTGCCCCTCAGGCAGTCACAGAACCTACTCTGGTCCCAGAGCACAGAGAACAAAGCCTCTCCCATTGAAGGGAACATTTTCGGGAAATCTGTGATCAGTCACTGTTGTCTGGTTGACTATGCTTCTATTTCCTGATTAGAACCTGAGGTCCTCTGGCTAGAGCAGCCATTGGTCCAGTGTTTTGGAGCCCTCCCTCTCCCCCTCAAGAAATAAAATGAAGACAATAGTACCCAATCATCCAGAGTTCCTGTCTTTCCACCTTTTGGTGACCTCTCTGTTTTTCTGGATCCCCGAGTTACTCTTCCCCACCCTGAGTCTCATTCCAGCAGATGAGCCAGGGTGAGCTGTTTGCTGGGACCAGTAAGGTACTAGCAAAGTACTGCCTATCAGCCTCAGCCTCAGGCTAGAGAGAAAGAGAGGGAGGGAGGGAGGCAGGGAAGGAGGCAGGCAGGGAGGCAGGCAGGCTGAGATCTGCTGTTTGTTGCTTGAACTTCCTTCTCTTACCCCAAGCTCCTTCCTCTGGTCACGAGGCCATGTTTGAAAGTCAGTCATTTTATAACCTGTTATGTGGTGTTTTCTTGGGTTTATTATCTTCCTCCAGCTTGAGGCTTTGGTCCATCTATCTGCGTGCTTGCCTGCACAAAAGGGAGAGGGAAGGGAAGCAGCCCTCTCCATCCTCTCTTCATTTCCTCTCCCTCAGCCTTTTTTTTTTTTCCCACTTGGGACTTGATGTCTGTTTCTGAGTGTCTGAGGCCCGAGGTAAGAGGTAGCCCGAGAGCCCAGCCATGTAGCAGGCCAATTAACTCTCCCAGAGATAACGGCTCCCTCTCCTCTCCCGAGTTACCCAAGGCCTGACATGAGAACAGATTGTTTTTCTAGCCTATGTTTCATGTGACTTTGCCTCACAAAAAAACAGGCAGTCTTCACAGACAGGCAAAACAATTTAGTTAATCGAGAATTCATTGATGGCCTGGCCACCTGGAAAAAAGAAATTACTCTATAATTTAGAGTTAAATTTGCTCGTGTGTGCTCGAGTGTGCATGCATGCCAAGAAGTGCTGTGCTTTTACCACAGAATATCTGACAACAGGGATCAGTTAGGAGCCAGGTTCGGGGAGAGATTTATATTCCTGTACTCTGCATCAGTTCTTTCCTTAATGGGAGAAAGAGAGATTACTTCTCTTATATTTTACTTTTAAATTCTAGCAAATTGAACAGACTGCCAGTAATGTTTTCAAAAGTTTATTTTTGATTATGTGCATTATTTGTGTATGCTTGTGTGTGTTTATGTACGCCACACTTACTCAGGTGTCCTTGGAGGCCAGAAGGGGTGAGGTGCAAGATGCCCTGGAACTGGAGTTACAGATGTGGGCTGCCTGATGTGGGTGCTGGGAATGGAATTGAGGTCCTCTGCAGGAGCAGTAAGAACTACTAACCTATGAGCCATTTCTACAGCCCGTTTTCATTAGAAGGTGGGTCTTGCTTACACTTGGATGTGGCAGTTTTAGTTTGCAGTTGGGGCTGGAGAGATGGCCAGTGATTAAGAACACTTGTTACTCTTTCAGGTTCAATTCCCAGCACCCACATGGTGTCTCAAAACAATCTGTAATTTTAGCTCTAGGGGCTCTGATGCTCTGGCAATTCTAGGCACCAGGCGTGCATGTGGTGCCTAGATATGCATTCAGGTAAAACACCCATATAAAAATAATAACAATTTAAGTGTGCAGTTGCCTTATTTGGAGACGGGGTTTTGCTGTGTATGTAGTCTAGGCTGAGCTAATACCCCTTGTACCTGGGTCTCCCTTGCTATAAGGAGAAGCTTGTGCTACCACACTTGGTTTTACAGTTGCTTTTGATTTTAAGATTTATTTTTAATTCTGTGTGTGACTGTGTGTGGGTATGTGATCATGAACTTAGTTATGATATTTGAGGAAAAGTCCATTGGTACCTGAGGGTCAGGCTCCAAATTGATTTTATCACTATACATATCAGGAACTCTTTAGAGGTAGAAGACACAAACAGCTGTATGTTAAGCAAAGAAGGACAAGGCTAGGAGGGCAGGGATGGCTGTGGTGAACAGACTCATGGGCCATATTTGCTCCCTGAGCTCCATCACACCTATTATATACCTCCAGCTTCAGCTCTTACGTGGCCCTTAAGTCGGGAGCCCAACGCACGGGTCGCAGTTGTCTTAGTCCTTCATGAGGTGTTCTTTATGGGAAGGCAGGCAGCTCCTGCTCTTTTTCTCTGTCCAGTAGAACCATCATTCTCGGTACTGGGATGTGTTTATTTATTTCTGCTGAACATTTTCCTAGAAACCCTTGTATGGGTTTCAAGGGAAACTCCAGCACTCTGGAGGAGGGAGGGTATTGGCAGCCTGGGTTTGGGAGAGCCAACCTTGGCAGAGCTGCTGACTTGCTGTAACCTCTGGACCTGCCCTCAGCCCCCTTGACGCTGCTCAGCTGCCTCAGTTGCTATGGGAATGAAAGCCAGTGACATGTGAGAGTGCCCTGGAAGGCCTGGGAACTCCATAGGGGAGAGGTTAGAGAATGACATTTAAGAACTCTGACAGCTGCCAAGTGTCACACCGGGGGTTGGGGGTGGGAGGCTAGACAACAGATACTTATATTTCCCAGTTCTGGGGGCTGAGAGATCCAAGGTCAGAGCACCAAGGGACTTATGACAGGTGAAGGCCTGTTTCCTGGCTCAGTGATGACCACTTTTGCTATGTTCTTTCATGCCCTAAGGGCTAGGGGCACTCTCTCCTTTCTCTTGTTTAGGCACTAATCCCTCCATGAAGGCTTCTTATAACCTAGTTGCCTTCCTGAGGCTCCTAATACAATCCCTATTATGATTAAAATTTTAATCCAGGGCATTTGGTGGGGCCATGACATACACAAACTCTGTCCTCCTTATCCTTACCTCCTTATGGCCTAGAACAATTTTTGAAAATATTTAGCACCCAGTGCATGCTTAATGATGTTATGAATGAATTACAATGGCAAAAAAACCAAACCACTTTCTAACTTCACCTCAGACTCAAGGTTAGTGTTTGTGCTTCCATTCCTGCTCAGGAAACGCTTGCCAGTCCAGGCCTTCATGAGCGTTAATTTCCCCCAGCTGCTGGAATCACTAACAAATGCTTTTTTTCCCCCTCACATATTTGGAATCTAGACGTTTGAAGTCAAGGAATGGCAAGCTTATTCTTCTGAAGATGTTCTTGCTTCCTTTTCTGGCCTGGTAACAGCCAGTTAGTCCGTGGTCTCTGACAGTCAGTCCGTGGTCACAGTGAGTTCATGGTCACAGTCTGTCCGTGATCACAGACAGTCTGTGGCAGCCCACAGCAGTTGTTACCTCACAGCTGCATCTCCTTAGCCTTTCCTCTATCCTAACAAGAACTTCGTGTGACCTCAGTGTTCCTGGCCCCTTCTATGTTCATATGTTGAAATTTCAAGGCCAATGCATCTTAAAAAGGTGCTTTGGTGATGCCTGAATCCTGAGAACTCCATTTTTTTGAGTGGAATGAGGGTCTGTATAAAAGGGACCCCAGGGAACCTATTTTCCTTCCCATTGTGTGGAAACCCAGCCAAAAGGCACTGGTTTTGAAGCAGGGAGCCCTCCCCAGCCTGCTCTCACAAATCTGCCATTGCCTTGGAAATGGGCTTTCCGGCTTCCAGAGCTGTAAGCAGTGCATACCTGTTTATAAAGCATTTTGTGGTTGTGTATTTTGTGATATTATTCCAGATGGACCAAGGCAGTCCTCTGTGTACAGCCCCTCCCTTTATGTTGCAAATCATTGGATTTTCAGCCTTCCTTAGTTTAGTATGCCTGCATCTTACATTGATCGTTTCTTTCTTTTCTTTTTTCTTTTGCTCTTTCTTCCTTTTTCTCTTTTTAGCTTTTTCTCTCTCATTCTCTCTCTCTCTTTCTTTCTTTCTTTCTTTCTTTCTTTCTTTCTTTCTTT
>LOEQ01000815.1:205078-227899 GCA_001685075.1 Bramus lutescens | reverse complement strand
GTATATCACCATAGAACCTTCATCTGGCGATGGATGGAGATAGAGACAGAGACCCACATTGGAGCACTGGACTGAGGTCCCAAGGTCCAAATAAGGAGCAGAAAGGAGGGAGAATATGAGCAAGGAATCATCAACTCTTGCACCATTTTGTGCACTTACTGAGGAGAGCTCAGAGGGAAATCTCTGACACTGTGGTAATTGCTATTTGGCCCATCCAAAGGCTTTCGGGATGGCATGATAGATCAGATGTGATTATGTCCGTTGTGAACCTCTGACATGTCCGATGATTAAAGTCGCATTGTATTGAATGCTACCTTAATGTATAACAGTGCTTGTCACGGGAGCGCCCGGAGTTCTACCAGCCATCCCGGAAGAGAATGCTGCTGGGCATGTAGGATGTAGTGAGAGGGTACGGGAAGCCCAGAAGCGGGTAGGTGGGTGTGGTGATCGGGAAGGCCAGGCTAAAGAGGGTAGGCTTTGTTCGTTATTTGTATATTTACAATGCTGGGCCTGGGTAGAAGCAAGACCGGAGTAAATGCACAGGAGATAAACCAGGTCACAGGGGATGACAATGGCCTCAGGGGAAAGAGATGAGGACTGTGTTCAGGACAGTGATAATGGGAAGGAGAAGTAATCAAAAGAAATCAGAGATGATCTGGAGCCCCCCCCACCCCCACCCCAAACTCCTGCAGTGGAGGAGTAGGGGGAGTACTCTTCAGAGTTCATATTTTTCAGGTCATCATGAAGTTAGAGCAGGCAAATCCAGAGCAGTTTCCAGAGGCATCCAGACCTCTGCAGACCCAGGGCAGCGGGCACTGCAAGAAAAATGGTGGAAAGATTGCACAGGGGCCTGCCGGGGCTCATGCTGGAAAGTCTAGGCACAATTTCATGATTTTGCTGTGAGCTTTCTTACTTACCCCATGCCTCCCAGTTCTGTCACCTTAGGGCCTGACAAGTGGGCATTGGCTCTGCCTTGTTCTCCTTGGTTTAACTTTTCTGTGTTGATAGTTTGCAGAGTCTAGAAAATGTGGGAGGGAACAATCTAATGCTTCCTCTTTTTTTTTTTTTAAATCGAAAGAGACTCCTTTTCTTATTTGGAAACTCTGCCTCCTTTCTTCCTCTCCTGTTTTCTTGTCCCATCAAATTTTTCTCCTGAGAGAATGACCCTGAGAACATGTAAATGGGACGGGTTTCAAGGACAGCTCAGCCAAGCCCTGGGATGTATTTAAGAATTTTTTGCTCACTGCCATTCCAAGCAAAGAAACTGTTGCTTTGAAATAAAAGCCTATTTGTTTCTGACGGCTCTCTCCACACAGCCCTCCTTCCCAGTTCATTCAGATTCATAGCTGGACCATTGATTGCATGGCACTGATGCCGTGCAAGCCACTGCTCTCCCTGACTGTGAACTGGGGGAGCAGTGAGGGAGGTTTCTCCCTCCCTCGTCTTTTCTCTCCCTGAACGAGTTTGACCTTGTTCTGCTTTGATCATTCCCACTGTTGGCAGAACCTGCCTCTGACCCCAGCCACAGTAAATCAAGTGTGGGCTGGCGCTACTCCAAATGCCCGGGGGATAAAACTTTGCCCATGCTGGCCATACATTCCTCTGAGCTGCTCCGCAGTTCAAGTCTGTTGAAATTTCCTAGAAAACGTTGGCTCTACATCTGTCATTGGATACTTGATTTATTTGACATTTAGTTTGTCTTACTTTGTCTTGGACACTTCAGGGCATATTGGGAGGAGATTTGAGTATTGTCCTCTCGTAGCTCATAGAAGAATATTACCTTTGAAAACATTTTTCTTTATGCTAAAGCGTCAAACAGTAGTTCTAGCGTATCCACAAAAGTGTCTATTGACTGCTGTGAATACTCCACTCTTATTAGCACCACCCCCCTCTTCCCTCCTCCCCACAACAGTCTTTGGCAACAACAACTGGAAGTTTCTAGTCGTCTAAGACAGAATCTGTCTATTCTGAACTTCTTGTCTAGTAGACTCATGACTCACGCTGTGTGCAGTCTTCCGTGTGTCTGCCTTCTTTCGCTTGGCCTAGGATTCCAGGGTCATCTGGTAAGGGACCACATCTTCTTTCTAGGAGTAGTGTTTGGAGAGTTCTCTGTGTTCATAGTCCCATGAGATTTACCTGAAGTTCATTGGGTTCATAATTACCCTGCTTTGTAGACGCAATCGTTACCACTCTCTTGGAATAAGGGAGAAAGTGTGCAAAGGTTATGCAGCTCCCAGTGGACTGACAAGCTTGGTTTAACTGCAGACTGTGCTCTTTACCACCATGACCCCACAAGCCAGAGTGTACAAGATATGTTAATATGACTCCTGGGGACAAAGTTATGGTGCTCCTTAAGGAAACCGCTGTGGGGTTCCTTAGCTCAGACCTGTGATTTAGATACCCTGGTGTTATACTCTGTTTTACTTGTATCGTTTTTACCACCCATGGATTTCTGGAAATAGCAGTAGATTTAGGGCTACAGGAGTATTGTAGAACTGGGTGGGGCTCCCACTACTAAGCACAATTGCTTAGCTGACTCAACACTGGGAAGGGCTGTGCCCGAGGCCAAAGGTTTCCAGACGTGTCCCTGGGTGGGATGAGGCAAGTAGAGACTTGAAAGCAGGCAGCTCTGTTCTCCGGAATATAGAAGACTTCCACACCCATCATAGAAAGTGTGCAGGTCATCACATGCATGATACAGCATGAGTAACTGAGCAGTGTGGTTGGTGGGTGCCGTGTTTGGGAGCTTTGCACCTCCATCTGAAGAGTCCACAGGCGGATTCCCTTGCAGTCTGCATTGTAGCCTGCCCATGTCTCCTTGTGTCTCTGTTGTTCTGTTTAACTGTTTGGGAACATGGCAGCACTTTCATAGAGCATAATGTCTGCCTCTGGGAGATGGCATCTCCACACCCAGTCTTTGTGTTAGTGGAGTCCGAGAAGTTATTCTGTGATGCAATAGTTCTGTGTCAGTTTACGTATTCATTCAGCAAATATTTAAAGACCTGCTTTGTGTGTGCATAGATATGTGTGTACGCATGTTTGTGGAGGTCAGAGGACAGCCGTGGTTATCATTCCTCATGGAGGCCTGAGGTCATCTTGCTTGTTCATCAGGAGTCTTTGTTTCTTGGTTGCTATGTTTCTCTAGACAGGATTTCTCACTAGCCGGATCTCCTGGATCAGGCTAAAATGGCTGGTCAGCAATCCTCCTCTTCAAGGCTGGAATTACAGGTGTGTGTCACTGTGCCTGGCTTGATCCACATAATTGAGCCCAACGCCTTGGGTTTGCAGCACAAGCACTTTTATTCTTTGAAAATTTCATGCATTTATACAATGTATGATCACATCTCCCCACCATTACCTCCTCCGGTCCCCCTAGTGCTTCCTACTCTAGGACCATCCCAAGTTTGTGTCCTCTTTATGGTTTTTCTTATTAATAACCCCTGGAGCTCGGTTACTGCTGCTCATATGTGTACAGGTTTGGAACCATCCATTGAGGCGTGAGGAACCTGCCAACAACCATGTCCCCAAAGGAGAAAGACTCTCCCTCCCTCAGCAGCCATTCGTGATAATAGTTCCCCTGCCAAGGGTGCCCCCCATTTATACTGGAATTGTGACAGGTTTCATCTTGTGCAGGTAACCAGCGGCTGCGCGAGTTGATGCGTACAGTTACCTTGGCATGTCCTGAAATCGGCATTTTATAGCTCTCCTCCTGCTCTCTCCCAACATGTGTTCTCTCTGTCCACTCTTCTCCGACGTTACCCAGCCTTGGCTGGGGCAAGGCTAATAGAGATGGTCCGTCCCCAGCTAGCATGTACAGTTAGTACAGTTACTTATACTTGTCTCTGATCAGACATCAGTCTTTGCAGTAACTGCTCCCCAAGGTAAAAGAAACCTCTCTGACCAAAACTGAGGGCAGTGCAAACCTGTGGGTCTAAACAGAAATATTTAGTAGGCAGTTGGACAGTATGACCATTTAGCATGACGACAGCACTTGGTTTACCCCATCCCTAGGGCTTGTGCTCTTCCCAACCTTAGTCTTCTGACCAGGTTTACAGTAGTAACAGGCGTGAACTCCTCCTGTGAAACAGGTATGGTTGGTTTCCCTCATAAGTTATGCTGTTATTAGACCCGTGGGTCCCTCTTGCCAGACAGATTGGAATGATGGCGTGCAGGGTGTAGCAGTGGGTGGGACATTGACGTCTTTCTTCCCGAGCTGCCTGCATGGCACCTTCTCACACCCTGTAAACTAGACATCAGGGAGAGTTTGCTGCTGAGCCAAGTTGATTTCTCTGTGTGCTGCATTGAAAGTGAGGGGTTGCGCTTCCCGCTCCCCCTCCCTGCTAGGAACTTGTAAAATAGTGTGTTTCACAAAATGTCAGCACATGGCTTTGTGGAAGAGTATGAATGCATTAGGAAGCGAAGTAGGCATTTAACTGGCAGGCTGGAAGAAAAAAAAGCGTCACTTTCTCGGGTTAAGCAGGAGCTCTGTAGCATATTAACACTCCACCAACTCCCAAACTTGCCTACATGGAATAACCTCTCTGTTTTCACAAGTGAAATATTTGAATAACTTTAAAATATGTGTGTAATGCTGCGTATGTGACCAGATGGAAGAGCACACTTCTTGGTTGACGAATGTAAACACTGCCACCAGCGTTAATGCTACAGCTGTAGACATGGCCATATTTTGGTCGATTTTATTTTATTTTTGAGCGTGGTAGAATTTCCAAGTTAAGCATAAATTGAGTTTATGTTTGAATTTTCTTATGGGTATTAATTTTTCCTGCCCTTATCGGCTGGCATTTCCAAAGCATGTGTAAGATGAATCCAACTGTTTACATTTTTCAGATAGTTTCTCAGAAGTCATTTTCACCTCCGGTCCCCCAGGGAAAAGTACTGCACAAACAGCCTAGGGTGTTATATGCAGTCTAAAGTAAGCTGTCAGCCAGGGTCAGGGGTTGGTATGGCTCTGAAGAATCTGGGCAGCTGTATTGAGTTGGGGACTGTTGATCCTGCAAGGATGCCATCGACTTTGGATGCTCTGGTGAATGGCATTGCGTTACTGTAGCTGTGTGTGCGCTGAAGACATCGCTGTCACACAGCAGCTTATATAAAGGTCATTGTGTGTGTGTCTGTCTGTGTCTGTAGTGGGGGGGTGTCACACACACACACACACGCTCAGGAAATTGGTACTGATCTCTGAGAACAGATCTTACTTTGACAAATGATCGTGTAATTATTTGAATACTTAATGAGGGTGTAGGTCCTTCTCAACTCCCTTGAGTCAGTCCAGATCCTCTTCTCCAATATGGTGATAAGTTTTGCCCAACTGGGGTCAGTCAGGGGATTATTAAAAATCATCTTTAATCCTAGCACTCAGGAGGCAAAGGCAGGTGGATCTCAGTGAGTTTGAGGCCAGCCTGGTTTGTAGAGTGAGTTTCAGGACAGACACCAAAGCTACACAGAGAAATTTTGTTTTGAAAAACAAAAACAACAACAAAAAAATCATTTGATGAAAGATCTTAAATTAATTGATATTCATGGAATGTTCCCAGAGATCGATGTGCCCATGTACTCGGGTGTTAGTAAAGTATTCACAAGAATCAGTGTCCCTGTTCAGACTGGTGTTAGTGTTCTTGGGAACCAGTGTGCTCAAGCACCCTGGCATTAGTGAAGCGTTCGTAGGAGTCAGTGTGCCCGTACACATTGGTGTTACTGACGTGTTCACAGGAATCAGTATAGTTTACCTTTGGCTTGGAACAGATAGAAGAGAAAAACGATAGGAAATCCCAAGAAAGCCCCCAGCCTCAGAGTTTATGATGCGAGGAGCAGGAAGGGAAGGTGGCCCCTGGCTTTATGTGTTCTGGGGGCACCAATGTGTGTGCCTGTGCTCTGGGCTCTGAACACTTCATGCTCTGAACATGGCTTTACTTAGAACAATATTGGTATGTTTCTAATAGAAAATACAGTTGCCCCAAACCGCACTTTCAGGAGACGTGATGTTGTGAATTTGGCTTAGGGATTGCAGTGGGTAGCCCCATGATGGAGATTTGTGTGTTGTGATCTGTAGTTTGGACAAAGAAAAGAGGAATAGAGCAGGCACTTAGATATAAAAACAAACTGAACACTGAAACTACTCGCCTATATCATATAATTTTATGAAGATTTGTTGAAATAATATATATGAAATGCCTTAAGCTTCACAAGTATTCAATAAATACTGTTTTGTGTTATTACTACATCTTTGTTATTGTTGTTATATATACATGATGCATGCATAGGATGAAGACTTATGTGAATTTGTAAGAGATGCTGTGTGAGTTTTATGACATTCATAAATCACAGAATTATGCAGCAAAAATGATAATGTGTAAAGCAGACGGGTTACAGGGTTGATCATCTAATCGAAATGTTAGGATGATTTGAGGGAGAGCATTGTTCTAGAGAATGAAATGGATGTGGGCTCTTACATATTGCTTCTTCTTAGCCTCTGGTATAGTAGAGGGGCCAGGGTGGTACTTGGCGTTTCTGTCTCTGTGTTGTCCTTTCTTGGAGTCCCTTCAGAATGCTTTGTGGGAAGGCAGAGGCCTTCAAGCTAAAAGGTCATGGGGTCATTAGCAGGTGAAGCAGATGCAGGATTGAAGAGGCATTGGATAGAGGTTTCATCACCTGCAGCCCTCTGGGGACAGGGGTTCACGGTGAGGTTTAGGTAAGGATACTGGGTGGCAGGAAGCCATGGTCTAATTTGGTGGTGGTGATGCACCGTCACAAGCCATCTCCTGCAGAAAATGCTTTGTGCGAGGTGGAACTGAGAGCTTCAGGATATTCAGGGTCTTGTTTGGGTTTGGAGTATACATTGTCCTCATGACTGTAAATGATGAAAGTGGTTTAAGTTCCTGTACCCCAACTCTTAACTCAGGGAAAAAAGCCTGACTCAGCAGATGATTCATGGGAAGAGTGTGTACTAGTCACCTGATAATCCTCCCTTTACTCTTTATTATTTATTTATTTTTTTCCTGTCACTGAGTGTGAAACCTCAGAGTTCTTCAAGGGAATGGGACAGTGAAGACATGTTTCTTTTACATTTGAATCAATTTCACTTAGCAATCCGCAATGAGTCGAGGAGTGGTCTTGTTTAAGAGGCTGTTAATCACCAGTTGTACACGTGCCAAATGGCATCAAGAGGGGCTGAGCTTTATTCTTGGCCTCCTTTGGAGGAAAAAGAGGCAAAGAGGCTGCCAGCCCTGGCTGAGAGAGAGAGAGATGGGAGCCTGGACAGGGACTATTGCCTTCACATCAAAGGGCCCCTGTGTCGTTTTCGGCTTCTTTTTCTTGGCTGAAGCATGGCTGTATGTGAAGGGAGAGTTTGGAATGAGCTTGAGTGCACACAGGGAAGTCACACCCAGCCAGGGTTTACCAAGGCATTTCCTCTCCCACTGGATCCCCTAACCATTGAGTCTGGGTTGCAGAAATGTCACCTGCCCTCTAGGGGCTTCTCACGGGCTCTGTGGGCAGATGTGCTTGTAGACAGAGGAGCAGAGGGCACACAATGCCCTTTGAGCTGTATCAACCTGTGAAAGTGGCTGTAGGAACTGCAGCAGAGGAGACACTGGGAGCCTGGTGTAGGACTCAGGGGAGGACACTCAGCATCTGAAACAGCCATGGCGGAAAGAGCCACACTACCAAAGCAGGATGGTGAGCTAGGAAGAGTAAATCACAGGCCAGCGTTTAGGACAACGGAAACCAAGAGCATTCTCTTCAGATATCCAAACCTTTGAAGGTAATAATAAATTTGAGTATTGATGGGTGCTATGTAAGACCCTATTATAGAAGCAGGGTCAAAGTAAATGAGAAGGCCTGGTCATGTCCCTTAGGGCTGGCTGTTTCTGGGTAGCTTTCTGGCTAAGGAGGTCGAACTAGAAAGAATAAAGTTGAGCAGAAATCGAAACCTGGGCAGTAATAGCATATTTCATAATCAGCAGGTAAAATGGTGTGGCAGGAGAGGAATGGGTACCAGAGCTGGGAGGATAGGGACTGTAATCCATGTTGGTCTTGGGGGATTCAGTACACAAACACATCTGAGTTTCAGGAAGTTCTGATGCATGCAGGGAGGCCTTGGCTGCTTCCAAGCCTGCACCCAGGACTGGAGGCTCTTCTCTCTTGTAGATAGGAAAAGAAACGGTCGTTTCTGTTTCACAGTTGCTGAAACCAAGACACAGCAAGGTGATGTCTAGGCGCCATAACTGGTAACGGGCAAAGGCGGGAGGTGAATCCAGGGTTTCTATTACAGCCTCTAGCCTGAGAGACTCTGGCCTAGCTTTCTTGTTTGTATGTACACGTGCACAATTCCTTTGGTAGACTTTGCTGTTGTCCAGATAGAAATGTTTATATTTCTGCGAGTTTTATCCCATTCAGATTTTATCAGCAAATGTTCCTTCTTGCATTGCTTGGGAATCTAGGACTCTTAGTTGTTCCATGGACCAAAACAGATGGTAATGGCAGATCTGAGTCAAATCCTCTGTTTCAGTATGGCAGAAGGAAAAAGAAGGAAAGATGCTAATTTGGTGTGTGTATGTGTGTCTGTCTGTCTGCCTGCCTGCCAGTCTGACTGCTTGTGTTGTGTTTCCTGAGACCGTGTCTCATTTAGCCTAAGCTGCCCTCGAATTTAATTTATAAAGATGACATTGAACCCTGGATCCTCTTGCTTCTACTCTAGAATTACAGTTATGAGTCTCCATGCCATACTGTCAAGGTGGTTCTTGTCACTTACCCATCACTGGAAGGTTGATCAGCCTCCTCACAAGACTTGTCAACAACAGTGGGGTGCTTTCTTTCCCTAGTGTGGTTTGTAGAGCTTTTCAACAGTTCTAACAGATAGACTTCTTTAAAAGCTTCGGAGGTATGGAATGAGTCTGCCTGTCCGGGATTGAGTCACGCTATTCTTTCACTCAGACAAATGCTAGTCTTTATTGAATCTCCTGACTTTGTAACTTGAGTGAGCAGCTTCAACCTTTCCAGCCTCAGTTTCCCTAACTGTAAAAGGAGTACTGCAGGTTAGACCAGATGGGCACTGGCCTTCTGTATATAGGAAAGAATGGCCACATGTGTTCTTGTACCCTGGAGTCATAAAGCTCCTTCCAGTACCTGAGGGCTTCTGTTAGGCAAAGACAGTGTGCCCAACAGTAGGGCCCTTTTGTCAGTTGTCCTGTCCTAAGTCCCAGAAGGGCCTTTCTTGAACTAAACATGAGCAGCGGATCCCACAGCCTCTGAATGTGTGGACATTGAGTATTTGCCAAGAACCCCGAAGGAAGGTTCCAGGGCCCAAACGGCTTTAGATTTGCATTGGCTTTTTGTTGGCTTTTCCCTGTCATAGGACTACTGAATGAGATTGATACAGCTAATACCATCCTCAGGGCTCCCCTCCTCCGCCCTGCCACGGTTCTTCCTGACGGGGCTCAGAATCACCTGTGTTCTGCAGCGTATCCCCTTTTATTATTACCATGATTCGATTTTGTTTTATTAAAGATAACAGTGAGGTTTGGGCTCAGTTCTTGTGGTTAGGGCCATTTAAGAAGACACAAAGTTTACATATCTGCTATGAGTTTCTGTCTATAAAGCCCACCATATTTATGGCATTAATTTTGTAGCACACTGCGCTGGGTACCAGGACAGCATGCTGTATACATGATAGTGGTGATTTGACTAGAAAAATGTGTCCCATGGTGACACTATCCTTCGGCATGTAACTAAATATGCACAGATTAAATGAGCTAGTGGGCTTCTCTGCCTCCGGTTCTATAGGCAGCTGGGAATGGTGAGGTTGATGCTCGCTGTGTAGGTTCAGGGCCATTGTGTTATCTGCCTCTACTTGGCCCGGCTCCACTTCAGACACCTCTCTCCTGCTTACATAAGGCTTCCCTTTGAATTTACTTCTGGTGTGATGCAGGTAGCACCTGTGTGCTCCCTAGAGGCAGTCTCAGTCACCCGAGGTCAAGTCCAGTCCTCTTCCTTGCTCAGGAGCCTTTCTGTATCCTCCACTGTGTGATCTGTACCTCTTGCTTTTCTCCCCATACAGAGACGATTTTAGGAGGAAAGATTTATTCTGGACCAGGTTTTTACCTATTGGTTTTTATGTGCATTGGTGTTTTGCCTGCATGTACGTTTGTGTGAGGGTGTCAGATTTTGGAGTTACAGACAGTTGTGAGCTGCCATGTGGGTGCTGGGAATCGAACCTATATCCTCTGGAAGAGCAGTCAGTGCTCTTAACCTCTGAGCCATCTCTCCAGCCCCATCCATGGTTTAAGGCCTGGCAGGTCATTACAGCAGGAAAGGGATTGCAGTGGTAGAGAGCAGTTCAGTCTGTGGCAGCAGGAGTGTGGAGCACCAACTCCTTACATCTTGACTGATCAGGGAGCAGAGAGAATGGAACAGAAATAGGGCCATGTTGTACCTATGAGCAACCTGGCCCTGGCCGTCTTCCCCAGCTCCGTGCTGTGTTCAAAATGTTTCACAACCTCCCAGAACAGCATTGCTAGCTTGGGAACAAGTGTTCAAACACATGAGCCTGTGGGGAGACATTTTACACTTGAAACTATAAAAATGCAATAATTTAAGTTAAGAAAGGTTGGCTAGAAGTAAGCCAAGCTAAGCCTGGGCATTTATAAGTAATAATAAGCCTCCATGTGTGATTTATTTGGGAGCTGGGTAGGGGGTAGTGGGCCCCCTGAAAAAGCCTAAAGAGTAAAACAACTGAAACCCAGACCTTCTGAGTATCCATGTCAAGTACAACACTCAGGTCTTGGAGAGGCAGCCACTGTATAGATAGATGAACATCCTCAACAGGCAAAGGCCTTAGGTGGTTAGAACATCATCATACAACACCTCCTCCTGTCTTGGAGTTATTAAATGTGAATACTGCATGTCTGGATTTAGTAATGATGACTGGCTGCCACAATGCTAATCTTATTAATTATCAACAAAACTGACAGAAACACACTGTAGAAAGTAGCTTATAAGATAAAAATCAGCACATCGCTTCTATCCAAAAAAGAACACAGGTTTTACATCAGAAAGACTTAGGAGTGACTTACTCCAAGGCTTGCTTTGTAGCTTGGTTCTGACCCCTGCTGTAGTCTTTCTCCTCCTTCTCTGGCTACTTCCTCTTACCTCCACCTCTCTCCTCCCAGAGTTCTCTTTCTGTTTATACTCCCTGCCTTTTAGCCCCGCCCATTTCTCTCTCCTGCCTCTCAGCTCCTTATTAGGCCATCAGGTATTTTAGACAGGCACAGTAGCACAGCTTCACAGAGTTAAACAAATGCAGCATAAATAGAAGCAACACACCTTAAAATAATATTCGACAACAGGTCTACCTGTGCACAAATTTCAGCAGCCTTTTCGTCCTTCTGTGGGGATTCACCTGTCTCCTCCCCTTATGAGAAACTGTCTACTAAAACACTTGGCTGACGGCTATAGGCTTCCAACTCCGTGGTGTTGGGCTGTAACCCAAATCTCCCCAGTAAAGGGTTCCAGAGACTGAGCCTTAGCTGCAGAGGGAGGAAAAGGCCTTTGCTTGACATGCAAGCACAAAGTTCTGCTGGTTGAATTTAATAAAGGAGCTTTGGTTTCCTTTTTCCTTTGGAACAAAGTTCTTCTGGGCCCCGTGTTTAGCTTTGAAAGTGTCGTATGAGTCTGTGTTTCTAATTTCAGCCTTTCTCCTTTTTATTCTTTAAAAAGGGGACGCTGCAGGTGGCTCTAAAACCTCAGGCCGTGACTCTGCCTTCCTTCCCGTCATCATTTTTGTATCTGCAGGGGACTTTGATACTTGTTCTCGCAGTGCTTATTGGGGTTTTGAAAAACTCATCAGGGCTCAAGATAACATTAAAAAGATATTTCTCAAGAATAAGAATTTTTCTGTCTCTGTTTCCCTGCATGATTAGAGGTTTATGGAATTTTTTTGTGCTCTTATTGTGTGTGTGTATGCATGTGATGAATGTGTTTGTGTATATACATACATGTGCAGAACGGTAGAAAGGGGAAGCTGGGGAGGGGAATGTGATAAAGAATTGAGACTGGGCTTTTCAGATGCTTTCCTGCTCCTGGGAGGTGATGGAGGTTTCATGCATAGAGTGATACTTTAGCCCGTCCACTCTGAGGCACGTTCTTTCCTCCAGTGATCTGGGGACGCTCCCTCCTGATGCTGGAATCCTAGAACACTAGAATGTTTTCATGTTGCACCTGTATCTGTATGAATAATACTTGTGTATTATACCTGCATATACAAAATACTTCTAGAAACTTCCATGTTTGTTTTCAGTGCCTTCTCAGTCATCCTATCACGTTCAATATGAATAGACATTCAGGGAGAAATGGAGGTCCATCTTAAAGCCCCATCTGATTCTCTTCACCAGGAACACCAAAGGTACATGTCTACCAGAAAGGAAACAGGCTTAGGAAGAGGCAGCTAGATAGACAAATGTCCTGTGGATGGAAACTTCCTTCCCATATGGTCAAGTGTCATTTTGCATCCAGACAGAAGGCACACTGATCCAGAACCGTGTATGTGCTAAAGGACTGGAGGGATCACCTGTTTCCCTGGCCTCTTAGTCTTCTGAGAAGTGTGTTCTAACAGTAGGCTGATAATCAGAACTGCGGAGCATTGAGCTTCATCCAGAACTGCTGTGGATCCTCCCAACATTGTCTCTTGGAATCCTTGTCCCATCTGCCCCACCCCCCTTCCACTGTCTCCCTCTAGAAGGAGCGAAGTAGTGGTTTAGGAGCCCAGTGCCGGAAAAGAAACCAGGGGTTCGACATCTTGTTTGCTATTCAGCACATGGGTGTGCTTCTGCCTCAAACCAACTGGGTGGTCTCAAGCTTGACTTCATGAAATCACATGTTCTGGTTCTTTTTTGCTCCCATTGCTGCTTATATTGCACAAGCCTGTGTGGATGGGGTTGTGAGTGGGTAGATGTATGTATGTGTGTGTGTGGGGGGGTGTCTGTGTGTGTCTGTGTGTAGTGTGTGTGGTTTGTGTTGGGTGGGGGACGTGTGTGGTGAATGTATTTTGCTATTTTCCTTTCTTCTTTGTATGTAACAGACACTGAACATTACTGTGTTTATATATATAAACATATATTACACTTATATATATATATATATGCAGATTCTGACTCTGCTTTCAAAAGACAACCTGTTCTTCATTTAGATGTGAGTTTCTGGCTTGTTTATAATGAGCAGAAGAATTGAAAGTGACAGTGTGTGACTTGGGAAAGTCAGTCCTAACAGACCGTGGTTTTCGCTTTGGTGCTCTGCGATGACTTACTCTGTGGGAAGACAGCTATCATCCTGAGGCGAGCAAGCAAGTCACACAGAAGCCCAAAGTGAAGAACAGAGACTTTGGCCGGCAGCAGCAGGAAGCTTGGCTCTTCACTCAAAGATTTGTAAATGTCTGTTTCTGCCCCAGCCAGGCTTTCAGATGACGGGAGCCCCAGACAAGGACTCTATTGTAGTCTACTGAGAAAGTACAAACAAGAAATGTCTCAAGCCCTGCAATGGTGGCACACGTCTGTAGTCCTAGCGCTGAGGAGGCAGAGGCAGGCAGATCTCTGAGTTCTAAGCCAGCTGAGTCCATAGGGTGAGTTTGAGGACAATTGGGACTACACAGAGAAACCCTGTTAGGAGAAAACACCCCCTTCCAATTGGCTACTCCCTCTAGCCAATTGGGATTTTCTAAAATATCAATTTAGAGAAATTGAAAAATAAGCAATATTTATGGTTAACAGGTCCCAAGGCTGGGGGCTTTGTGTTGTGCAATGGTAGGGAGCTGCCACAAGAATGACTGAATAGCGCCTTGGAATGCCGCAGTTTCTGATTGCGCTAGTGGTTCAAGGCAAGGGGTCAGTGACAGGGACTGGAATTTGTAGATAGCTGCTACCACTCCGATGTTTTCTTTTAACTCTGAAAGATGTGCAGCAGGCTTCTTAATTTAGATATTAACTAAGGGATCATTTGAAACATAGAGAATCAAGTCAGAGCAGCAGTAACAGGCAGTGGGAACTTTTCTTGGAATAGTATTGGGAATCACCAGATAAGGTCCTCGGGTCTGATCATCAAGGTTTGCTTCAGGTGTTGTCTTTTTGTTCTCTTTTTGGGAGCTTTCTTCATGCTTTTTATGCCTGGAGTGCTTCAGCTCAATGAACTATTTTGTTCTTGCCTTTGAGCCAAACCTCCAAGACATCGTCCAAGGGCTCAGCATTGAGTGTGATCATGAGTCAAGAATGGAGACAGGCTAAAATGCCAACATTTGGTTATTGCCTAGTGTTACGCTTAAAAACAGGCATGTTTACGTATGAGAGTCTTGCCGTGTACACAGACTTCAGAGGTCCCTTTGCGTAGTAAAGAACCCTGAAGGGAGTTAGTAGCTATAGAGAACACTCTCAGGAGAAACCTTGTTGACCCGCTAGAATGAAAGAGCAGGGGGTCTTGTAACTTCTTTGGTTAACAAGTGCTGACAGAGTTTCCGGTACAGACAAGGCACATTTTAAATGTGCTTTCAATTTGCCAATGAAATGCTGTCATCCTAATTTAAAGTGGGTTCTGCAAGCCTCATAACTATACTGAGTGTGACCTGGGCAAGATGAGTGTGACACATTGTCATCCAAATACATACTAGGATGTCTGTTCCAACCAAGTGTTAAGAATGTGTGTGTTGTATGATCTGCATTTGCTTAAGGGGAAAAGGTCTATAGGTGGCTAAGGGCTCTTATGTACCTGGTGAGCTCAATGCTACCATTCTTAGGTGCTAAGTAACACTGCCACCTGTGCTGGCTAGTTTTATGTCAACTTGACACAAGCTAGATCATCAGAGAGGAGGGGCATCAATTGAGAAGATGCCTCCATAAGATGGGGCAAGCTGTAGGCAAGCTGGAAGGGCATTTTCTTAATTAGTGATTGGTAGGGAAGGGTTTAGCCCATGGTGGGCTGGTTGCCCTGCTTTCAATAAGAAAGCAGGCTGAGCAAGGTATGAATAAGCCAGTAAGCAGCACCGCTTCATGGCCTCTGCCTCAGCCTCTGCCTCCAGGTTTCTGCCCTGTTTGAGTTCCTGTCCTGACTTCCTTCAGTAATGAGCAATAATGTGGAATTGTAAGCCAAATAATCCTTTCCTCCCCAAGTTGCTTAGGTCATGGTGTCTCATTACAGCAATAGTAACCCTGAGTAAGACAGTTTGGGAACATGCTGTGTGTGGCAGCTTTAGAATGGAGCCGTCTGAGAAAGGAGAGACCTGGGCAAGATTGCTGAGCATGACACATTCTTATCCAAATAGGCAATCCCTTTTCAGTATTGTATTTATTTGTTAAGGCTGTCATAATAAAACACAGACAAGGTGACATGCATGACACAGATTTATTTCCTCAACTTTGTAGAGGCTAAAAGTGTTAAGTCTGAGCATTGGGGATGCTGGCTTACAGACAGCCTCCTTTACACCGTGTCTGCACATGGTCTTTCCTTTGTGTATAGCTGGTGTTTCGTTGTGCATAATATTCCTGTTATAGGGACACAGTTCAGATTGAACTACAGCCCACCCAAGCGGTTCATGTTGACTTTAGTCATGTTACCTGAAGTCCTTGTCTTCCAATATAGCCACATTCTAAGATACTGTGAGTTAGGGCTTCAGTATGAGTTTTAGGGTGGCACAGACTACCCCTCCATTCCCCTTAGGTGATAGAAGTCTTTGTGAGTTTAAGTCCCTATGGCCGTGGTAAAATAGGGTGATCTCTAAGGACACTGGGTCCCTTCTTTGCTATTTTGGAAACGAGTTCTGAGATTTCTCTCTGTGGGTTCCATGGTGTTAAAGTTAGAAACACACAATGCCAACAGTGATAAAGGGTCCTTTGAATGACATCCTTATTTACTGTTAAAGAAGCTGAGGGCCAGGGACAGATTTAGCTAGGTTTATAATGAGGACTTTAGGTTTACAACCCAGTTCCACCCACTCTAAGACAAATGAGGACAGAAAGTCAAACTCTTTGACCTCGCTGTGGCCTTACCCAACATCCCAGAGATGCTCCAGCATCCCAGAGATGCTCCAATATGAGCGGAGTGCTATTCTTTTCAGGTTCGCCTGTGATGAATACCTCACCAGGAATGTGCTAAGAACATTGTGTAATCAAAAGCTTTTTGTCCAAAGGAGTACTTTTTAAAAATGCTTTCTTCTTTTTGATCTCTTAAAGGAGGTTGGATTTCTCACCATGAGTTGAGGATCAAGGCTGCTGAGTCAATTCTGTAACAGAATTGGGTTCAGCAAGAGACAGTAGTTGAAGTGATCCGTTGGTGTGTTTAATTTGGAATTAAGATGGGAAATGAGTCTTCATGTGTCTAACTAGTTTTAGAGCTAACAGACAGTTGCCATGTTTTATACAATGTCACATCATCTTCTCACCGTTTCTTTTTGGAATCTGTGCAGCAGATGTGAGTGGCTTTTCTCTAAACTGAGTGAAATTTGCAGATGTGTGGTTTTAAAACAAGATAGTCAGATATGAATAATGCTCTAGAAACTTGTCCCTGAAGCGGCTGTCCAACCGGCCCGGCAAGGATTTCCACCTACTCCCGGGAAGAGGCCCTGTGGCGTCCCGGTTGTTCTCACTCTCCTGACACAGGCCTAACACTTCATATGAAGCCACTAAAAGACAATGACATTCTAGACTTTTCCTAACCTGAAGCCTAGGTCTGACTCTCAACACTGGCTACATGTTATCTATAAAGTAAGTTTTCTGAATACATAAAGAAATGTATTTAGAGATTTAAAACAAGAGATGTCTTTTAACATACAAGAACAGTTAGCTGGGCTTATTGTATCTGTGTTAAATTGAGATTATGTGTTTTACTGTAGAGCCATTCTCTCTTTCAACAGGTGAGTTACTCAACAAAACTTGAGATAGGTTTCCTGTGCTGGGCAGGAGGAGTGAACATTAACAAGGATCTTGGTTTCTACTCTTGGGGAATTTGTATCTTAGTAAGGAGCAAATAGTTCGAATATAATAACTTCTGTTTGAGTGCATCCTGCTTTGAGTGAATTCTCCAAAGGAAGGGCTATGATTCTTAAGATAATGGAAGCAGACCAGAATGCCTGCTCTAGGCTCGATGGATCTGCCTCTGAGCCCAAGCTGGTCTTGAACTTGATGCAATGCTCATGCCTCAGCCCTCTGAGTGCTGAAGTGACAGGTTGAGCTACTACGCCTGGCTTAAAGATATTTTGTGTGTTCTTGTGTGCCTTCTCCGGGGGAGATGTCAGCAACTGCCTGCTTACCCCAGTGACTGAAAAAAAAAAAGTTACACTGGCTGGGAGACTTTAGTATTCTTTAGTACGCACACCTTGTGGTATTTGTAATCAGTGTGGAATAATGCCACCTGCCATAACACCACTGAGGTTTTCAGTTGATGGCAAACTGTCCTTAGAAAGAAAGGTGTGTGTGTGTGTGTGTGTGTGTGTGTGTGTGTGTGTGTGTGTTGACATCAGGTGCTTGGAGAAGTAAACATAATGAAGAAGTCCCAGATACAGGTTTCCATGACAATCTGATACAAAGAACAAACGTCAGTAAATGTGGTCATTATGTTGCTCAGATCTGCATTTCAAAATTTGTATGTTCACCAGACATCTGTGGGGCTCTGGTTAATACTGATCCCCCGCGCCTTCCCCGGAATTAATGCGTCAGAGTCTCTGTGGGTTCTTAACAATCACACCAAGTGATTTCTTGCGCTGAAATAAGTTGAAGGAGCACAAAGACTGTGGATGCTGCTTCCTTGCCCATTTTTTCCCCTCTCAGCTGTGCTCCCTAGCAGCCTTCTCAAGAACAAATGGCGGTGATAGGAGCTTGAGGCAATAGCAATTGCAAGGGAGAAGATGGAGTCCAGCAGGGCCACTTTAATTAGCAGGTCTGGATAGCCGAGTGCCATTTCCTTTCCTCAAGTTCTGCCGCTTCAGGCTGCTGCCTGTGTCTCCTTCCAGGTGCCTGCTCATCTGTGACCATGTTGATCGTCACAGCATCCCAGTGTGAGGAGGAAAAGGTTAATAGCTGGACTCTCTAGCTTTCAGAGTGTGTCTCCCCTCAGTTTTAGTCGCTCACATTGAAGTGACTGGAGGATTGATAATGTCTTTCATTGAAGATTTTTTACTTAGGATACAGAGGTTCGATTAGCCCAGGTTGCTCCATTTACAGGCGTCTGAAGTGCTGAGGAGGTGGTAGGTATCACCAGGGGACACCACTGTGAGCCAGGGAACTCCGGATTGGCTCCCCACCTTTATATTAGTTAGTTACTAACAGTTACCCCCAAACACAGTGGGTTACTAAGTGAATATTATCTCACATAAGTTCTTGGGACCCAGTGTTAGGAGGAGGCTAAGCTGGTTCTGATTTGGCATAACCTGAAAGGCTAGGGTTTTTAGAAAGCCGAGACTGCTGTCAAGCGCCAAAGGACCCACAACCGCCAAGGTAAACATCCTCACAGCATTGATCATAAGTCTCCCGCTAGCTCTTCGATACAGCCGTTTGCCACACAGGCTAGTCTGGCTTACTGAGAGGTATCTCACATGGCATGGGCATCTGGAGGTGAAGGTCACTGGGGCTGGCTCAACCTCCATCACACTGCAGTGCCTTTCCAGCGTGGATCCGTCTGCATCATACTGGCCATATCACCCCCTTACACCATTTCTTAAGATGAAAACTCTGCATGACTTGTGCCCCGTTCTAGCGGTTCTGGAATTGTAATGAGCCTGCAGGCGCCAGCGTCAGCTGTGAAAGCAGGGCTCCTGATTCTGTCTGTCTTGCTTCATTTGGTCATGAATGGGACTGAGATCTGGCATCGCCTTTGCTCTGGTTTCATCCGTGATGTTCTCCGTGGCAAAGCAGATAGAGCCAGCAGGTAGCTCGGTCTCCAGTACCCCTGCCTCTATGTAATTGGCAGACAGGCAGACGGTTTGGCCAGACAGAAGTCGAGCAACAGAGCTACCTCCTCCATGAAGTCAGTTGCGAAGGAGGGTATGTGGCGGAGGAGAGCCCACACGTTAGGAAGGAGGCAGCTTGCTGAGCTGTGAGCCTCGTCACAAGGAAGATCAAGTTTCAGGCGGCGACAGATGGGTGCTCTGAGTGGAAGGGTAATTGGCTTGCAGGGGGAGAGCTGGGAAAGGGTGGAGTGGAACCCAGAGCAGCCTTGAGATGTGCCAGTGTTTTCTTCAGACTACAGATACCTGCTTCTGGATCTTCAGTCCTCTGTTCTTATGTCACTACTCTCTTCCTCTTACATGCGTGTGCGCACACACTCACACACTCACACACATACTCACACATACTCACATACACTCACACACTCACATACACTCACACACATACATACTCACACACATACTCACACACTCACATACACTCTCACATACACTCACACACACACTCACATACACTCACACACACTCACATACACTCACACACACTCACATACACTCACACACATACATACTCACACACTCACATACACTCACACACACTCACATACACACTCACATACACTCACACACACTCATACACACACATGCATACACTCTCACACCTTTGAAGTATTAGCAATCAGAAGCTCTGCACTCAGAAACTGTTTCTCTGGATAAAATTACCGCTGAAATGGTCCCATGAGGGCCACCTACTTACTTGTTAGACAGAAGCCAGAATGCCTGCTGTGGCACCTGCTTTCTTCTTGCCTCTGGTAAAACTTCTCTCCTGTGTGCTTAACACATCTCTTAAAAGGAACGCACCAGGTGCCACACGAATGGGGTCGTGTCGGTTTTGTTTCCCTGTACCACCCTGTTTATCTATAAGCGTGAACACATGTGCAACTGTACATGCTAGAACAGTGATGTCAGCAGTACGTGTGGTGAGAGGGGACTCTGGGCTCGTGAACCAGACAGAAACCATGGCAGGCTTTTCCTGCGGCGCACAGGAGTTCTGTTCTCCTGTCCAGTGTTTTGGAGGAACGTGACGAGGCTGGAGAAGGCTCTTAGCACCGAGTCCAGTGTCTGCCTTGCATGGGTGCTTGGTGCTGTGTAGGTGGACATTGCACACTGCACTGCATAGGGGCTCTGCTGTAGAAGATTTGGTAGAAGGGACGGTCACTTGCAGGGATATGAGTCATTGGCTGAGGCACTCTGCTGAACATTAGCCAGGTTGTATATATCTGGTAGGAATGCAAAAATGCTACAACCGCTTTGAAAAAAGTGATGTAACACTTTGTTAAAAAAAAAAATGACTGCGCCACACACTGAAGTACCACACCCCACGTATTTATCCGAGGAAAGTGGAATTTCGAGCTGCAGAAGGGTCTGCACACAAACATTGACAGCAGTCAGACTCGCAAGTCATTCCAAGGTGGTGCTTAGATAGATTGCCTTACGTGCACACAGTGGGTCACTACTGAGCTGCAGAAAGAAGTAAGCAGGTAAGCGATGATGAATCAGCAAAGTGGATAAAATGGAACGCACCATGGTAAACAGGAGAAGAAGATGGTCTCACAAGGTTACATGCTGTGCCGTTCAGGCGTTGTTATTCAGTAAATCCCATAATTATCCCCACAAATGAGATCAGAGATTGCCTGGGACCTGAGAAGGCAATTGACCACAAAGGACAATAAGAAAACCTTGAGCGATGACAGAAAGCCCCTCCCTCCCTTCTTCCTTGTCTCCCTCCCTCTCTTCCTCCCCATGAGGAAATAACCCAACAAAGCACCTTGTGATCAGGGACCCAGGCTTCCTGGGCCCAGTCCTGAAGTAACTGGAGCCTCAGCCGGTCCATGGCAGAGTCTAGGTGGAAACCAAGTGTTCACTCTCCCTTCTCAGCCTGTGCTCAATGGCACAAACAAGCAGACCGTTACCTTGCCACGGGCTGTGCGTGTCCTCATTAGAAAATGAAGCAGATTGGTTATCCAGCTTATCACCCCCAAACACAGCTTCCCATCATGGATTTGCATGTACGCATCCTATTTTGCCTTTATATAGGCGTTGGGGGAAACAAAGCAGAGCCATTCGTGTTTGCCTTGTAGGTGGCCACCTGTCAGTCAGGAGAAAACTTTACACTGGCTTTTTGTAATACAAAGCACCTGAGAATCCACATGAGGTAGACTTGTTATCAGGTCCTGGTTCTTCACTGCTGCCTTCATGTCTTGGAGAGCCATTCCACTGTCGACAGACATTCCATCATGATTCCTACCGTCCATCCTGTCTCACTCGGTTCCTCCAGCCTAGTGAGGGTAGATGCTGGCCTGGCCACACTGGGCTCTCTGTCACATATCTTACGGTCGACTTGGTATTTTTAGGGTCGTGAAGGGGCATTGTCTGTCAGCAGTCATGGAACTAGCCGGAGCCATTCCTCTGCATGTGGATAGTAGCAAATGCTTATGGGTGTGTATCAACCTCAGCAGGTTTGCGACTGAGTCTTATGAGAATTAAATCCTTCGCTCTGCAGTGGTGGCCGTGATCTAAGTAAGTCTTCTTTCACTTGCAAAAATTTATCTTCCCTCGAGAAAATTCCTCCCATTACACATTCGTGTGTCAGCTTGGGAAAACAACAGCTAGTTTTAATCCCGAGACAACCAGCCAAGTGTCAACTCTCAGACATACCCGGGACAATAGAACTGGTTCGGGTTTCACCTGAGCGTGGATCCCTCCGTCATAGGCTCACGTGTTCCGTGTGCCTTGTCCCAGTTTCTGCTCTAACCTTCACCTTCCAGTAGTGAAGTGCTCAGTTAGGGTTCTAATGTGTCCTCTCCGGCTCTTGGATCACTATTTGTCATATTTTCCTGTACTTAAAGGGCATGCATTGAGCCTGGAAGTAAGCATTCTATTTTCTAGTCTGTGGAGAATATAAGCGTCGAGGCTCTGTGTGGGCAAGAATGTAAACCGTTTTAGGTGGTAACTGTTTCCTGCTGCCTGAGGCAGAATTACCATCCTCTCAAATAGTTTTAGAGCTTGATAATTATAGAAACTGGAGCCAAGACAACTGGTCATAGTGGGAGATGATAAGGACCAGGTCCCAACACCAGCCCAGAGCTGTTTCCCTTAGCCCCTGGCACACTCTTCTTTTGTGTGGGTTACTTAATAAATTCATTTCACAACCCATAGAGCACAGTAGGAAACAATGCAATTACTGAACCATAGGAACACAGCTGCCAACATCTTGTTGATTCAGAATTGTCCAAACACTTCCATGAGGGGGCGGGACTGCTGCGATTTGCTGGTTCAACAGTTGACATTGATAAATTGGAGTTGCGTTTCCTCTGCCTTCTGTTGGAGGTACTAATGAGCATCGAAAGGCTAGTGAAACAGAGAGGGAAGGGAGACTCTCGCCTCATCTGCATGCTAAGTAATTGAGCCCAGGAAACTCGACACCAGCAGGTAATAGGTGGACATATTTGAAGCCACTAATAAAAGCCAAATAAAATTCGTCTTGTGAAGTATTAATTCTACTTGCACACTGTGTGGTCTGGAGTCTTTACCCTTAGGAGAGAGTATTGCTTTTCCTAGTATTCTTTCATATGTTCCACGAAATGTTCTTTTATGTTAAACGGGGCACTGTTCCAAGATTCCTTGGCTTCTGGAAAATGGACTTTAAGGTCTCTTCCAAGCTCCGTTTTTTTTCCTGTGGCATAAGAATTTGCCTGAGATAATCTGCACCCCCGCACAGGCTTCTGTTTGGTACAACATTCAGCTTCTCATTTGTTCAACACGTGTGTGGTGTGCCAGAAATAAAGGAGGTGGCCATCTGGAGCATCCCCTGGGCCCGTCTCAAG
>LOEQ01000815.1:171532-191443 GCA_001685075.1 Bramus lutescens | reverse complement strand
GGCGGGGGATCGCGGGGAGTTTGAGACAGGGTTTCTCTATAGCTTTGAAGCCTGCCTTGGAACTAGCTCTTGTAGACCAGGTTGGCCTCGAACTCACAGAGATCCACCTGTCGCTGCCTCCCAAGTGCTGGGATTAAAGGCATGAGCCACCATCGCCGGGCCCTGGTCCAGCTCTTTAACCAGGTAGTGGAAGCTTGGGGCAGGGCAGGGGGGATATTTTCTGTGACCCCTGGATATGCCTCCTATTCTTTATTTTCTCGGCATAGCTAATGTTGGCTTTTAAAAATCAGGTGTAGAAGTAGTTTTTTTTTTCTTTTTTCTCTATCTCCATTTTGGGATAGAAAAGCCATTTTCTCCCTCTGTCCTCTGTGTAGTGTGGTGTCGTTTTAAAGGCTTGAACACATGAGGTCTTCTTCCTCGGTGAGAGGGTAATATGGGAAGCAGGGTGGGATAGGAAAGTGGGCCATCCATCTTCTAACCAGGGACAGTTTTCTCCTCTGTTGCTCATCTTGATTTCCCCAGCTGTAAAGAGGGGACAACCACCTGCTCGGAAGTGTCAGAAGGACTGGTAAGATGAAGCGGTGTTTCAGGCCGCATCTTAGTGCACAGCTCAGCCAGTCACTGTAGTGTCCGTCCCAGCCTGCGTGCGTAGGGAACCTGAGCAACACGCATTCAATACCCCACCCCACCCTCCTTCCTTGCTACAGTGTAATGTGGTCTGTCTTTAAAACTGGCGAAGTGGCCTGGAGGGTGTGGCAACAGCTTGAGTGCAAAATACAAATAACACCCCAGAGCCCACACAAGAGCAGTGGAACGTACCCAAGCACTTGGCCACTGTGGTCTCTTGGTATTTTATTGCCACTGTTAGTGGGGCTGCGCTAGGCCAGCAAAGGGTTGTTGGAGTCAATATGGTCCGTGTCTAATATCAGACTCTTGTGTTGGGCAACTACCTTGGGAGATATCTCCCAGACTCCATCACAGGCTGCCGAACGTGATGGCAGGTTATTCCTTGATGAATGTGCGGCTTAGATGTTTGGCATTGTTTGAACACTGTGCCTGGTAAAGATGCATTCCACATATGGTGGGCTTGCGTCTTATCCCTAGACCCTCTACATAGCAAAATGACAGGTAAAACTCATTTCTTCTCCATTCATTAACACAATTCATCAATTGTTAAAAGGAATTCCTGGGCCTTCTTGAACGGTCCATTCTCCAGGGCAAGCATCTTGCCTTTATTTTCTTTCTCTTGTGTTTTGGCTGGGACCTTTGTTTGTTTCCTTTCGTGTTTTTAGTATTCATTATATGTGATTATTTGTGTGTGCTGCTTGTCAGATATTCTTGGCTTTCTTCCTTCCCCGCGTGTGAGAAGGGTCTACTTCCTTTCCTGTGGTTGGCCGGGACAGTGTCCTAGTTTGGAATACTGACTTGTGAGTGAAATGATGTGTCGTTTCTAGGCAGAGCTCTCACTCCTACACCAAAACTCCATCCCCTAGGAGCTTTCTCTCACTACAGTAGAGGGGCAGTTCTGGGTACGCTTGCTTCATCCACTCTTGTCCTGGGTTAAGTGTAGGAGAGCCCTCAGTTTATTTACCCTTGGCAATACAATCGGGACTGGAAAGCAGAACACTGTTCTTCAAGTCTCTGAGATGCTGCATTTACTACCCAGCACATTCTCAGCTCTCCTGATGGATACAACCAGCATCTGGCTTCCTTGCAAAACCGTAGGCGTTATAAAGGGGAGACAATTTCTCTTTGTGTAATAGTTATATCCCATGCATGATTAAATTAAACAAGCCTTGAGTTCTTTTCCTTCCCTGCTAAGCTCAACTTTCCCATTTCAGAATGACTAACTAGTTTGCGTACACAACCCCAAGAGAAAGCAGTGGAAAGTGGCCTCCTGGTTCTTATGCAGAGGTGGCTGGACCCGGCTAACTTAAGTCTGTAAGTCTCTGTGATGAGGTTTTTGACCGTGTTGCATCTGGTCTCCGACCCTCTTCCTGTTCTAACATAGTCACTTGGCACCACACTGACACTGGCTCTTACTTCTGCTATCTTTGCTGCTGAGGAATGAGTGTTCTTCATTCTCGAACACGTCTGCGTGAAGCCAATAAGTTCTGAGTTACAGAAGCCGTGCTTTTTGGGTTTCCTCCAAACTGAGCTCAATGTTCCTACGTGGGGAAAGTGCTGCTAACGTGTGTCCAAGTTTGGACTGCTGGGGTACTGGCTGACTGATAACTGAGCAACCGACCGCTAATTGCAAGCTGTATGCTTTGTGTTTCACCAGAGGTACCTTACAGACTTAGAGTCGTTATTTTGCAGTTTTAAGAAAAGTGAGCTTAATCATGCTCATGGTACACCTACAGACTTGAAACCCTCCTGCTCTCTACAATAGCTTAGAAGTCTTTGAAAAGGCCACCGCCTTTCGGAAGTTCAATTTTAAAGGAAAATAATGAAATAGTGAGGCTTTTTATTCCCTTTACCCTACTTGACTCTTTGACAACAGTACACCATTTTATACATGTATGCTGCCAGCCCTTCTGGGAGCCATGGTGTAATTAATGAGGCTTTAAAACTGAAAGACATGATACATTGCATAAGCGGTTGTCTTCTGATTCTGACGTCTGTCTTAGACATGGGAAAATAAAACCTTGACTACCAGGAGTTGCTGGACTTAGAGATGGCTTAGCTTTCATTGGCTCTGCTAATTTACATGCCAGGTGTGCTTTGTTACTACCTGATTTAGGAACAAGAGGACACCTCAGAGCCGGCCCGTCAGTATCATAGGTGGTGAAAAGGCTATCGTTAGTCCAGGTCAAGGCTTTCAAGTCTACAGATCACAGGAAGACTGATGAATCCAGCTTGCCTTCTGTTTGCCAAACTATGTGTCCACCAACATGGTGCCACCCAAGGACACGTCCCTGGACCAGCAGAAGTCTTGTTATATCAACAGGCAAGGCTACGCTATTCATTTCACTTCATCTAATCTTTTGTGTGCCTTGAATGTGCTAGAGGCTTCTGTTAGATGGCTTTAATTGGATGTTCAAAACCACTCGATGGAGTGAGTCTGGTTTGCTGTGCTTATACGTGGTGGAAACAGGAGCACATAAGAGGAAAATGAATTATGATTGTTATACGCTTAGATACTTGGTATCTGCTCTATAATGGTGGTTTGCGTATTTGCTTAAATAAGGAATTGGAAGCTCAGGAAGGTTAAATATCTTATTGGGCTCATCTAAATTATAAATGACAATCCCAGGACACCCTCCCAGGCCTCTCATTCTGGTCCCAGCACTCATGTATATTGATCAGGGTCAAAATGGACCAAGACCAAGGAAGTTCCTTGAGGGGACATCTTTTGGGTATTTCTTCTCTTGTATATACACTACTGAATAGTCATGACCCTAGCCATGCCTGGAGTTTTAATCAGAGTTTTAAAGTGTTAAGTGAAGCTACGGGCAGTTGTCTAAACAGTTGTGCAAAATAAAACTGATGCATTGGCGTATACAATCACCATAATGAGAGTGTTACTGATGACTAGGAGATGGTTGGAGAGCTGGGCAGCCCCACCAGGGCCCTCTGTGTTTTCAGCACCGTGCAGTCTATGTATTTGGGGAATATTAACGGCATTTTCAAGACCAGTTGGATCCATTCTTTCTTGATAAATGTAGGTAGCTAGATATGATCTGTTGTTACTGGTCCAAGGTCACAGTAAAGCTTCCAGCCAGTGCTTTGTCAGGAGAGCTGGGCTGCTTCCTTTCCGAGCCACTTTGCATTCGAGTCAAGCCAGGTCCTTGTCACGGAGAGAACAGTATGAATGTGACACTCTGACCTCTGTAGCATGTACGAGAAGAGGGCAGTGTTCTCCCTTATGTCACTTAAGCCTTCAGTGACTTATTTCTCAGAATCCTGGGTGTTTGGTTTTTTTATATTCCCCTCTACCCACGTACCTCCCCAGACAGACAGACAGGCAGGCAGGCAGACAGACGATAGAGACCCCAGAGAGATGATTTTTCTGGATGTGAATGAGAGATGCCAAAACCTACACGCTGGACCATTAAGAATTCTGTAGATGGTGATGCTCTTAGAAAAAGATAGCCCTATCCACCTCTAAGGACGCTGCTTGGGATCTCGAGTAAGCGTGACAAAGGTGTGTCTTCCTGCAGAGTAGAAGCTGTGATATCTTCACAGGCGTGTTCTCATTGTCTATCAGCCCAGGCCACTGTCACCCTAGGGGGTGCATCAGAGTCACAGAGGGCTTTGTCACTGCCGTCCCACACTGTGCCCGTCCTTAAGAGTCACTGCTCGGATAAGGCTGTTTGTTTAATTGTGTGTGTGTGTGTGTGTGTCACAGGAGTTGAAGAGAAGAAAGTGGCAGCACACTTATCCCAAACCAGCAATATTCTGAGATCATACAAGATCCTTATGTACCTAACCAAAGATAATGTATCTTGTGTAACTATAGTTACAAGACATTAAAACTTTACAACTGTTTTCCAGCATTGTGTGTGTGTGTGTGTGTGTGTGTGTGTTTAAAGGACCCCCTACCTAGACACTGATACCACTTACCCACGTAGTAGTTATTAAATGGCAGCTTTGAAGATAGGACTGTGTGTCTTATGCTGTGATGCTAACAGTCTAGCACTCTGTATGTGAATGATGGAGTTAATTTGGTTTCAGGTGTCCGTTTCAACAGGGGCTGTTCTTCCTAAAGTAGTGTGGTGTGGCAGATTTTATCCACTGGGACTTAGGGAGGTGGGCTCACCTCTCTTCTTTAGCTTGATGTTCTGAAGGTGGCGTGGCGCTCACTCCCTAAACTTGAGGGCTCCTTGTCTGTAAAGAGTAACATTAAGGTCTTCATCAATAGAAACTACACTGAGCAAACCTCTATCTCCAAAAAATATTGTAGCAAAGTTACAGTTATGATGTAGCAACAAAAACAGTTTTATGGTTGGGATCACCACGACTGGAGGAACTGTGTTAAAGGGTTGCAACATTTGGGAAAGCTGAGAATCATTGACCTGAAGGACTGTGGGAAGATGGCCTTACTGTAGAGTTTCTCAGGAACAAATAGAAGCCAGTGCTTCTCGGGAGGGCCAACTCGGGAAAGCTGGCGCCTCCTCTGGTGCTCTGCTCCTGAGGTCAGATGTGACTAATAGCAAAAGTGAATCCGTTCAGAGGTGCACTTTTTGTGTAACCAACCCCCGATCCACCGGTGCAGTGAACTTCCCCGCCCTCTGTGTCCATTCCCAGCCCCTGGCAATCTGTCTGATATGATAGCCAATACCAGCACAGCTCAGCTTAAATTTAAGCTGGACAGGTTTGCCAAGAGGATTGCTGGGAGTGGATAGTGCTGGGGAGGGCTCCGGTTTGTCGTCACACTTTTTTAAAACTGTAGGCTAGCAGGCCCAAGAAGGCCAGATGGAAGTGTGGGCATCACAGGATGAATGTTGCCTTAGCAAGTGAGTTCCCAGCTTCTGAGAGTATAGGAAACGAAGCCCCAAGCTCTCTCCCTGGGCTGCTGAAGTTCTGCATCTTTTGAGAGAAGCAGTGTTCAAAACCAGCCTAACGCCTGAATTCTAGAGTTTAGCCAAGCACTTTATATTGCCTCATTAAGAAGAAAAGTTCATTTTAATTAAGTGTGGATGCAGCTGTTAGAAGTGAAGATTCCTATATGGCAGGCAGGGTATATGCAGCTGGTAAAGGCCGCTACTTCCCCAGTCCAGCAGGGGGCGAAAGGGAGTTTTTAGCTTGCCACATTCCCACTTCCCAACCCCCAGGGATATGTGCACCAAGTGCAAGTGGCCACAGTTTCTCCAAGCTAGCAGAAGAAGAAGGGAGCGTTTGGTCATATTTTAGTTATATTTCACGCAAGTCTACTTCTAAAAAAAGCTGTTAGACTCCAGAGCAGAGTTCGTAACATACTTTGAAATCAGAGGGCTCAATCTGATTCTTTAATGACTAAATCCTGGGGTGAGTAGTCTTACATTACAAAAAGAGGAGGTTGATATTAAAACAGGGTAACAAGTGCAGTGGGGGTATTTGTCTACCTGTTGCTAATTTGGCTTTCTTCAACCATATTGAAAGGAAGATAAAATTTCTCTGTGTGGTTTCTAGTGAAGCCCATGCTTGCCTGGGTAGGGGGCAGTGTCACTGCTGGGTGGCCTCAGCCTGTGCTTACCTGGGCAGGGTACAGTGTCGTGGCTGGGGAACCTCAGCCTGTGCTTACCTGGGCAGGGTACAGTGTCACTGCTGGGGGACCTCAGCCTGTGCTTACCTGGGCAGGGTACAGTGTCATGGCTGGGTGGCCTCAGCCTGTGCTTACCTGGGCAGGGTACAGTGTCATGGCTGGGAGACCTCAGCCTGTGCTTGCCTGTGCAGGGNGCTGGGGGACCTCAGCCTGTGCTTACCTGTGCAGGGTACAGTGTCATGGCTGGGGGACCTCAGGAGTAACCTCTGAGATAGAGTTAGGGATATTTACTGAAGAACATTCCAGCATCTATACCCCTGGGAGGGAGCCTCAAAAGGGCAAGTAGAAGGGGAGACACAGCTCTGTCCCAGAGTGCTTTTCCTGATGTCAGCCTCCTGACTTGAATGTGAGTAGAGGAAGTCAGTGACTGAGTCCACCCGCCACACCAACGATGGGAAACGGAATCTTTCTGGTGATTGACAGAGTGTGATTTCATAAAACCACCCATTTTCTTCATCAGTGATTCTTGTTCTGTAAAAATTGCTAGTGTATTTCCTGTATGAAAGAGTGGGTTTCATTATGATCTTTCCATACACATACTCATACATATATAATATACACATATATATACACATATGGATATATATATATATATATTAATCACTCTCCTTGCTCTCCTTTTCCGTCCTTTTACCTCTTCCTCTGACCCGTTTATTTCCAAGTCATGAAAGATTTTCTTAAGTGAAATTGGAATTTTGCCTGTTTATTACTTTATGCATATGCTTGTAATGCTAGGAACCAAACCCAGGGCCTTGAACATGCTTAGGCAAAGCATCTCCCCCTGGGCTGCATCCCCAGCCTTCAGTTTATTACTGTTAGTGGAAATAGCACATGCCAGTGAGAAAGAACCGTTTCTCCCCGGTGCTGTTTCAAAACACTGCCTTGACTTACCCACAAAGTCACCATAGCTGCACACACCGTGGCTTTTGTAAACTCTGGGCAGGTGCCAGGAGGAAAGGTCAGACAATGTGCTAGAGTTAGGAACACATTACCCTTTGAAAGTCTCTGCAGTCACATTGAGAGTTGTCCACTCTGGGGGAAGGACTGGGTGAGTGAGACTGCCTTGATAAAACCCGAGGCTGACTTCACGTGATGGCGTCAGAGTGGAGAACAGGGACAGCTGCGAGAAACACAGGGGATGAGATGAGATGGGGTTGAGTTTTGGCGGTGCAAGGTCAAGAGGATTGGAGCATATGGAAGCTCTCAGACTGAAGGACTGAGCGTGTGGGAAGTCCCTTCCTCAAGGGGCTGACTGGGGAAGAGGAGGCCTGGCTGATGCGAAATGGGTATTCCTGCTCATGCTGATGATCCCACAGAGCCCTTCCCCCTGGGAAAGGGCAGGCCCTCAGCAGTGTCGTTAGCTGCACAGCGCCTGAAGTCTGGTTTTGCGCCGGTGTGATTCACGGAGGTCAGAGCTTTTCCTATTAACGCAGATTGGCCGTGTGCTTCCCCTAATAGTCTTTTTCTCTTTTTGTTCCTAGGAATGGTGCAAAAGCTAGATCAGAAACTTCCAGTGGCTAACGAGTACCTGTTGCTCTCCGGAGGAGTACGAGAAGGTGTGGTGGACCTGGACCTAGATGAGCTGAATGTCTATGCCCGGGGCACTGACTACGACATGGACTTTACCCTCCTGGTGCCAGCCCTTAAGCTGCATGACCGTAATCAGCCTGTGACCCTTGATATGCGCCACTCAGCCCTGTGCCACTCCTGGCTGAGCCTCCGGCTCTTTGACGAGGGAACGATCAGTAAATGGAAAGATTGCTGCATAATCGCCGATCACATCAACGGTGCCACCAACTACTTCTTCTCCCCCACCAAAGTGGCTGACTGGTTCTATGACTCCATCAGTATTGTCCTCTCAGAGATACAGAAGAAACCCCAGCGAGGGATGCCAAAAGTGGAGAAGGTAGAAAAAAATGGGACCATCATCTCCATCATTCTGGGCGTGGGGAGCAGTCGCATGTTGTACGATATCGTCCCTGTGGTGTCCTTCAAAGGCTGGCCTGCAGTGGCCCAGAGCTGGCTTATGGAGAACCACTTCTGGGATGGGAAGATTACTGAGGAAGAGGTCATCAGTGGCTTTTATTTGGTGCCAGCTTGCTCCTACAAGGGTAAGAAGGACAATGAGTGGCGACTGTCCTTTGCCAGGAGCGAGGTGCAGCTGAAGAAGTGCATCTCGGGTAGTCTCATGCAAGCCTACCAGGCCTGCAAAGCCATCATCATCAAACTCCTGTCAAGGCCCAAGGCTATCAGCCCCTATCACCTGCGGAGCATGATGCTCTGGGCCTGTGACCGACTCCCAGCCAGCTACCTGGCTCAGGAAGACTATGCAGCCCATTTTCTGCTGGGTCTCATTGACGACCTGCAGCACTGTCTGGTCAACAAGATGTGCCCTAATTATTTCATCCCTCAGTGCAACATGCTGGAGCACCTGTCAGAGGAGACGGTCATGCTCCACGCCCGGAAGCTGTCCTCCGTGCGCTCCGATCCTGCGGAGCACCTGCGCACTGCCATTGAGCACGTGAAGGCAGCCAACCGGCTGACCCTGAAGCTGCAGNGGCGGGGCAGCACCACCAGCATCCCCTCCCCGCAGTCAGATGGAGGGGACCCCAATCAGCCTGATGACCGCCTGGCAAAAAAACTGCAGCAGCTAGTGACTGAGAATCCGGGGAAGTCCATCTCGGTCTTTATTAACCCCGATGACGTCACGAGGCCCCATTTCAGAATCGACGATAAATTTTTCTGAGTGACTTGTTGACCTTTTCTTCTTCCTCTTGGTTCTAAGACTTCCGTAATGTGTAGCGTGGTTTGTGATATTGTCATTCTGTTTTTACATATCCAGCTTACATTGGATTTGTTAAGGACACGTTTTTTAGTTTCCTGGTTCTGCAGGATGGTGCAGGCTCTGAAACAGTATTATTACTATTTCATATTTTGCCTGATTTTGCTGTTTGTTTTCTAGTTATTGTCTCATGGTTTTTGTTGTTGTTGTTGTTTTTTATGGTGTCATTTTTAAGGAGAACTTGAGCCATATAGACGACACTGCCCATGAATCCTTGTTCTTGCTTTCTGCCTCACACTTGGTGTGGATCTGTTGGCAGATTTGGGGGAATACATTTCCTTCTTGCATATTCGAACCCTTTCTCTTTTGTTCTGTTTTTGACCTTGTTCTTCTCCTGAGTTTTCACTGAGATGGGTGTCTGCGAGTCCTAAGAACCTGGAGGCCCTGTGCATGCTGGCTGCGTTTCTTTCTTTGATCAGAAGAGTTTCCCGTTTCTACCGGATAGGAAACTTTCACGAGAGAACGATGCACATTGTGTTTCCCAGCAACCTCATTGAATGTAATTGTCCTCGAATCAGCAAACATTGGATGGTTTGGAGGGAGGATTTGATAGCTTTCCAAACAGAATTAAGGTTTCCAAATGTTAGTTTTAGTGTTTGTAATTATTTGAAGCCTTATTTAAATCCTATTAAGGAGAACACCATTCTAATTGTTATTTGCACTAATGAAGTCTTTGCCATTGTCATAGCTGCAATGTGTGTTTCAGTGTACATTAACATCCTTTCTGGAAACATCGTCACTTTTCATTTAGTCCAGTTCTCTGGGTCGATAGAATGAGTCTCTGCATTTGTCTCGTTCTCCTTTAATTGTGGGTCCCATTTTGCCCTCTTTGTTAGTTCTGGTTCCTGCCTTACTGAGGGAAGTTTTTGATGCTTTATACCTGTTCACTGACTAGCTAGAGCTTGGGAAGATAATACTTGGCAAAGTGGGTGTCTTTGTATTTATTTCTTTGGGGGCTCTAGAGATTTTTCTCTTCCCCTTTCCTTTTTAAAAGTCTCTTCATTTGTGAGACCTTGCTGGAAACTGACAGGCAGAATTATCCCCGAATTGAAGATACCATGCCTGTTCAAAGCAGGTTTCCCTGGAGAGCAGGAACCAGGAAATATCTAAGTGGCTGTGTTGGAATAAAGGAGTCCTATTTTCTGATTGAAACGATTTACCAGATTTAGGTGCTGTGGGGCATTGGCCCCTGTTTTCGTGTGAACCGAAGGCAGATGGTGCCTGAGTCATTGACTGGCCTGCTGATCGAGATGGCCCATGATGTCTGCTAACGGAAAAGTTAAGCAACACGGTGTCTTTGGTCTTGAACATCCAGACTCATAGGTTGGATTTTGGCCAGTTGGAATCAGACATATGTGGTCTTGGAGTTTTGCATGGGAATTAATGTAATATGCTTATAAATCAACAATCTCAAGTCAAACACAAAAATAAAAAAGAAACATACTGGCCTTGGAATTTGTTGTCATTATTGCTTTGTAATCTCAAAGTTTCTCTCCCTATTCTCTCCCCCCATGTCTCTCCTCTCATTTTCACTAAGAAGCCCCTTCTTTTTAGCCTGGAGCACTAGATCTTTCAGCCTGAGCTCTGAGTGCTGGAATTTCAATTATATATCTTCACACCCAGCTTGAAACGGTTTTCATCTTAGCAGTGAAGTGGTAGTTAGGAAGGACAGCCCCTGCCTTCATCTGGAAGTCTACATAGTGAGAAGCCTCTGTTATTTCTTCCCATGTTCCTAGTGGTATACACTTACCTGCCACACAGATACTAAACAGCTCATTAAACCTCACTAAAGATCTGGTTCCCAGATCCATATGTGCCTCCTGATTGGAAAAGCCAGGGGATACAAACCACCATTTCTTTAGTCTCAAACATGAAGGCATGCCATTCAATCCCAGTTTTTGCATCTGGGGTCATACCCTATGGAGAGCCAGGACAGAAGTACATACTACTTCTGGATACGGAGGAGGAAATATTTGATTTTTGTTGGTACTGACAGGTATCACCCTGTCATGGCAGCTGACGTTGGACAGCACTGTAGGAGATGGATTGGAAAGTATAAGCCCTCAGAACCTTGAGCCCAAGGCCTCTTCTCTTACATGGTCTTCCTCATTGCCAGTATTTTAATCAATTTTGAGTTAGGTTCATTTCATCACTATATTTAGTCAAATATGCCAAGCTGAGCTGTATTGGATGGTGTATGTTCCTTTCTTTCTGGGATAGCTATGAAGGATTCATACCCTTGTGTCTGTGTATTTAGAGCTGGCATATGCCGATTTCATTGATTCCTATCATAGTCTATGTATCTACTTTAGCCATTCTGTTATGTTGGATAGGTTCAAACAAAAGTCAGGTATGCAGTTGACATGGGCAAATACAGCCCAAAACCATTGCTCTAAAGTCTGTTGTACTGTCCAGAACCAACATCTCAAGTACTGTTAGCTTCATCTTAATTGCTTTTACATAAGGGCTTTCAGAATATTCATTACAGGCATCATAAGGTTTTAGCACATTAATTCTGATGTTTTCCCCCTTTGCCACATCTAGTCATAGTGGAGATCACAGTATTTAAATTTCACACAGAAAAGAGCAAAGACCTCTGGGTGTTGGTAATTTTAGCACGTATTGTTCAATCTCCAGAATTCCTGTCCAGGCCACAAACCTGAGACTCTGAGGTCAAGGGTAAATGTATGGAATGTTGCTTAATACCGTTCCCTTAAACATACTCCATTGAGTTCCCACCAGGCTGCCTTTCTGCAGCCTGGAGGATTGCTTTAGCTCATTTGTATTTCAAATAAAATAGAAAGTCCTTAAGGCTGGAGCCATACTTTTATTACATGTGGCTGATTTTGTTCTTAATTGGAGACATTTACAAGTTATTACTCAACAGGCTTTTAGCTCTTTAATGGGGCAGAGTCTTGCTTATATCAAGAGTAAATTTTTCTCTGACTTTTGCCTCTGAAGTGGATGATCTACAGATGCAAGTGAAAGTTGATTTCAGAGGTAGTGGGGCCACTCAAGTTTAAACCCTTTAAAGGCAAGTCTATTCTTGAAGTTAATAGAAAACATGGAACTACATGGCTAAGTTTGCTTTGGGGTAGAGGTATGAGGAGCAGGGAGGAGGTTCCCAGACCTAGTGTGAGAGCCAACACTCCCACGTCACCCTGTGCACACTCATGTATTCTTTCCTGTCACCAATGGGACGTTGGCCATTTGGTTCAGATACTTACATTGCTGAGAGAAGTCCCCCCCCCGTTTTTCAAAAATGTTCACCTTTTTAAAATATTTAAATGTTACATGATGTATATATGCATGTGTTTGTACATGCAAGTGCAGGTGTCTATGGAGGTCAGATGCATTGGTTGTCCTGGAGCTGAAGATAACAAACATGCAGTTGTGAGTCACCTGATGTGGCTACTGTGACACCTTGTGTCTTAGTTAGGGTTTTTATTGCTATGAAGAGATACCATGACCATGGCAACTCTTACAAAGAAACATTTTTAATTGGGGTGGCTCACAGTTCAGAGGTTTAGTCCATTACTGTCATGGCAGGAACCATGGCAGCATACAGGCAGACATAATGCTGGAGAGGTAGCTGAGAGTTCTACATCTGAATCAGCAGGAAGAGAACAAGACCAATCTTTACTCTTCAGAAAGAGCAGGAAGTGCCCTTAACCACTGGACCAGCTCTCTACCACTCCCAACATGTAAGGGGTGTGTGTGTGTGTGTGTGTGTGTGTGTGTGTGTGTGTGTGTGTGTNTGTGTGTGTGTGTGTGTGTGTGTGTGTTACAGAACAGTTAGAAAGATTAAAAGAGGCCACAGCAGAGTTCAGAGAATCCCAAAAACACCTCACCAAGAAGCAGAAACAGGATCCTGATAGGGATGTAAGACAGATTTCATGGGAACAGGGGAGATCAGATCATTAATCCTGATAGGGGAGCTGCTGCTGATGCAGTCAGATCCAGCCATGGGGCCAGAACTGAGCTGAGTCTCAGACTTGAGTTCAGGCTACAGAAGAGAGCGCCCACGGAGACTGTAGAGGTGAAAGACAGGGCTGGGTCCAATTGGATGAATTTGAGGGTGGACAAGTGGCAACTTGAGTAGGCTGTATCAGTAAGGGAGGCTGAGCAGAGCTGAAGCTGGGACAGATGGAAGATCTGTCAGTCCCTTGAAGCACATACCAAGTGTTGACAGATCAGTTGGGTCCTTCACCATCACGGTGTTGAGTGTCCTTTGGGGTCTGGATGAGAGAGGTGGAGCCTTTTCCTTAGTCTGGTGTTTTCGATACGTTCTCAGGCCTGGTTTCCCTGATAGAATTTTAATGTGCCCATACACCCCTCCAGTGTGACTGTGAGTTTATACTTGCACCCCTTTCACTTTTAAAAATAAGGGGTTTTTGTTGTTGTTGTTGTTGTTGTTTTAATCATCCTGTGCCTCTTGGGTGGTGCTCGTGTATTGCTGGTGCAGAGTCACCCTGCCTCTGCATATGCACAGCCTGATCAAGCATCATTTTACACCATACTGCAGAGTAGCACAGCCCAACAGTCAGTCACCTGGAAGGATGATGGTCTAGCTGTTTGGCATTCTTGCGTCCCCTCAGTGTGCTCATTATTAAGGAACTACGGGATCTTATAGTCCCTATAGCAAGTTAGAGGCCAGCTTTTTCTGCATGAGGCCCTTTCTCAACTAGAACTACACAACAAAGGACCCATTATTACACCGAGACCCTTAAAGACATAGTTCATTTGTAACCTGGTACAGCATCTCAGATAGGCTTTTGTTATCTGGGTTACCCCTTCTCTGCCTAGAATCCATAGTCTGTTACTGGGGCTCTGGTAAGGATTAAGTTTCCCTTGATGTCAACCCTCTCACATAATTAAGGAAAAGAGGGTTAAATGTGAGAGTATAAATCATAAGATTTCATTTTGCTTTCATGTCTGTAAAACAGATGATTTGAGATTCTATTTTCTTCCTCACTGGCTTTTACTAGCTAGCTTAAATTGCCTCAGACTCATAAAGAAATCTCAATTTTAGATCTATAAACCCACTTCTTTAAAAGCTTGAAGTCTTCATGTTCCCAGCATTTCTTTTTTATTAAGAATCTCATTAAGTTGGAGCAATATGTCCAGTGAGCAGCACAGGCACCTCCAACACATCTGTTAGGGAAGTTCTTTGTAGATAAAAGTTTCTGCCCTGCCAGGTCCCACAGCCATTCAATCCCAAAGAAACACTCAGAGGCTTATGTTAATTATAACCTGCTTGGTTATTAGCTCAGGCTTATTATTAACTAGCTCTTACAACTTAAGTCAGCCCATAATTCTTGTCTATGTTTAGCCACGTGGCTTGTTACCCTTTCTCAGTCAGGCATTCTGTCTTGCTTGCTCTGCACCCGACTGATGACCAACTCTGCAATTCCTCTTCCCAGAGTTCTCTAGTCTGGTCACCCTGCCTATCTTCCTGCCTAGCTACTGGCCAATCAGGGTTTTATTAAGCCAACACAAGTGACAAATCTTTACAGTGTACAAGAGCATTCTCCCACAGCAGTTCTTGTCTGATTCTTTGCACTCATGAGCCTGTTTAATCATCCCAAAATCTGAACACTGTACGTGTCAATATTAAGTCAAATTAGGTAGCTTATTCAAGTTTACAGATAATTAAGTATGTGGAAGAGTCAGGGCTTAGACTCATTTGTCTCTTTCATAAATTTAAAAGTTTTGGGGCCAAGGAGAAGGTTCAGTGCTTAAGAGCATGTACTGCTCTTGTAGAGGACCAGAATTCAGGGTCTGCTACCAACATTGGGCAGTTCATGACTGCCTGTAAGGCCAGCTCTAGGGAATCAGCACCTCTGACTGCCTCAGATATCTTCACTATGAACACATAACTACCCCTCCCCCACACACATAGGCATAACTGAAAATAATAAGTCTTCCTAAAAAGAAATTTAAAACTTCCTGTGTATGATGTCTCTGGGGTTTGAATCTAGTCTTACTATTTAGCACATGCTCGCTTAATATAATTCACAGGGACCTGCATTCAGATAGCATAAGTCTTGGGCAAACTTTCAAAGTGTTTTTATCAACAGAACAGATGGGTCTCTCTGGAGAAATGTATCACTGAATGATCCAAGGAGAAGAAAAATAACCACTTGCATGAAACTTTTGGTTGATGGGAGGGAAATGGTCAAAGTGACTCTACTGTCGTTGTAGACAGAGGAAGTGAAATAAAAAAAGGTTACTATCAACAAAGCATTACTCCTTTCAAGATGTAAGGGGACAAGTGTTTTTGAAGAAAAGGTGTAGGTGAGGGTCTTAGTTGCATTTAAGGATTCAGTACAGCTGGAGGCAGCCAGCAACTTGATATAAAAATGAAAGACGTGAATATATCACCTTGCAGTCTTAAAATGGCGTATTTATCATAAGGCTTAGAAATAGGATGCTTAACAAATTTCAAGCATTTATTGAAAACATTGAGAGACACTTCGCACTCTAAATTCTTTGCCTCTATAATCTGTTTTTACATTCATAGCTTTAAGAATTAAAGACTGTGAGATACAGTTTCAATGGCAGCATAAATGTCTGGTCCTCAGGAGAGCTGGCCTTCCTTGTGGTGACCATTGCTAGCTTGCAAAACAGAATTTTGTTTTTAACTTTTGTTCTTTGATCCTCCACACAGCCTTTCTTGGAAGATTTATGCAAATACTTGTTGAGTGAACTAAACTTGTCCTTGATTAAGGGATTAAAATGCAGAGACTTCCCAATTCACTATGGAAAGTAAAATTTAACAACATCAGATCCTTTGTGGTTGATGGGCAGATACTTCCAAAATATTTTCTTACATTTTTCTGGCCGGAGCTCTGAGAATGGGAAGCTTTAGAAAAAGGAGAGTTCTTCAGTAGCTGGGAAGGTCAGGAAGACGGCCCTGTGCACACCACATTGCAGATGAGTTGGGCCACCTGGAGCTCGGGGTGTCCCTTCATCTGCTATATGACTTTGAGGCTACTGTTTCCCCTCTCTAGCACTCACTTGCATTGGAAAACCAAGGGGTAAGATTTGTGGACCTTCAAAAATCCCCTTCCCGTGGGTAACTTTTGGCTGCAGAGGGAAACTTGTCCCCTGGACAGAAGGTGGGCACAGAGAAGATTAAACAATAGCAGTCTATGTAGGGCTTATTGGTGGAATTTGCAGACTTGAGCCATGGGCTCTAGGTGAATTAAGAAGGAAGGATGTGGCAGGCATCCCTTGGATAGGATCTAGCAATGAGACCTTGCTCCATCCAGCCTTTGCTCTTTGGTGGCATATGGTCTAGAGAGCTTCCCCAGCGTCAGGCTCATTGTCACAGGTACAACTAGATCTCTCTCTATTTTCCACCTAGCTGTTTGTGACATTTTAAAAGTCATTGCTTTCAAAAGGATTCTTTTACTGGAAAACTGAAGGCTTTGCAGCTCTGGAGTCATTAAAATATAGCTAACGCATCGATCTTGACTAATTCACACATCACTTTTGTTGAGTTCTCTATAGGAATTCTAAAAAAAGCGAGTCACATTTAGGATCATGTGACAGTGGCTAGATTGTATATATAATTGACTTAAATTTGATCTTTACCTCCTATGGGTTCACCTTGCGGTGGAGACCTTTGGGGACAATGTCTCCCATCAAAACCCTGTGACTTTGACAAGATCACAGCGTGAGTCCAGCCAGGACAAACCTTCCTCTGGGTCACACTCACCTTCTGGCCTTCTCCTCTATGCTAATGTCTTCGGGAGGAAACCTACAAAGTATGGCAGAGGAATAAAGAGCTGGGAAGGTCTGAGAATGACTCCCTCGTCTTTATAAGCATGATCTCAGCCTGGATGAATCCTGAATTCGGTCCCAGTTGCCTATTACTTCCCTGTATCTATGCCCGGTCTCAATCTTCACAGTCTTAGGTAATAGCCATACAGGACATGGGTGAATTAAGAATCAAATCTGCCCATGAAAGTGCCTGTTTCCCTTTTTCTCATAACCTGCAATCTTTTGATAGATCTCACACCCTCACGTTTCAACTTCTTCATTCTTTCACACACTCCCAACCCCCCCCCGTTTCCCATGACCTCTTAGAAAAATTTGTCTTCTAAGCATGCCCATTATCCCGCCAAAATTATCTTGACAAGCCCTCTGGAGTTTATATAAGAAAACTACCGGTGTTGGCGTTTTCAATGAATTACAGACTGTGTTTTCACCCTCTCTGTCCTGCTTCCAATTGCCCTTCTGCAGCAGCCGGTGCCATCAGCAATCAGTCACCTGTATGGAAGGGCAAGCCAACACTGAAGGGAATGTCTGAATTTCCTTGTTCCATCAGTGGTTCCCAAGGTGTGGGTTGCGATCCCCTTTGAGGCTGAACTGGGGTCACACCAGATATTTACAGGATGATTCATAACAGTAGAGAAATTGCAGTTATGAAGTAGCAACAACATAATTTTATGGTTTGGGTTCACCACAATGTGAGGAACTGTATTAATAGGTCACCACAGTAGGAAGGTTGAACCACTTAAACCACTGGCCCTAAGTGGTTCTCCCGACAGAATGCCTTGGATGAAAACGATTCAAAAAGAAAGGTCCATTCAGCTGACACACATAGTCTGTGCCAGGCTTGAATGGATTTCCCACAAAACCGAAAGGGATTGGAGCCTTGTGGAACATTTATCCTGTTGAAAGGGGTGAGAACGTGGGGGAAGAAATCAGTCCTGAGAAATAGATCACCACACAGGCATCTTTAGGCACACATTCCTAAGAGGTGGTATGTCACTAGCTTATTTCAACAAAATGAGAGCCTGTGTCCTGTATCTGTGTTCCAGAGCACTTCATAATTGAAAGCAGCCATCTACCCTGTCTAGTCATGGAACTCGTCTGTCACTTTGTCTCTACTCCAGTGCTGCTCATGGATATTTCAGTGTGTCTATTTTCAGTCCTGAGGGACAGCGTGCCCCACGGTGCGCTGCCAGTGTCCTTCAGTGAAGTACTGCATTTATTTGCCTTACAGAAGAGCATAGGAACAAAGCCACATTACTTTCAATGACTATTAAAAAGCATGCATCAAGATGGTTTTTAAAGATATTTATTCTAATCAGGAGAGATGGCGCTGGCCTATAACCCCAATTGCTCTGGAGGCTGATGCAGGAGGACCAAAAGTCCATGGCCATTCTAGGTTACTAATGGGTAACTTGTTTCTGAGTAAAAAGTGAAAAGAGAGCTTGGGACGAGACTCAGCAGTAGTGTGCTTACCTGGTAGGTAGGAGGGCCCTAGGATGCAAATGCCAAGTAAGTATACTGGAGAATGAGGAGCGAGCTAATACTTATTCACTTGACAAATATTTGGAGCATCTAGTTCGAAAAACCCTGAGAGTCTTAAAGGAGAGAACTGGTTTCCAGTCTCCAGGAGTTAAAAACAAACATTAGTCCTAGATGCTCAGGTAAAAATTAGCAGTCTCGTGAATGTTTCATAACTTGAAAGACACATATCAGTTGACACTGCAATGCCAACTTCGGGTAGCTCTTATTTGCTACAGCTGATGTTTTGAGTCAAGCAGCTCTTCACCGTGAATGATTGATCTGCGCATTTATTGTGCTCTCTGCAGCTTCTGTTGCCTGGACTACCACATGTCAGTAGCATCCTACATATCCCATATGTATCAAAAAAATAAGTATCTGCAGGCACCTTCAGCTGCAACTGCCCTTTGGGGGATACAGTTGCCTATCGTTGAAAGCTACTGTAGTCGATCATCCTAACTCACCTTCTCTTTCCTTCGGGTAGAAACAGTTTTAGCTTCATGTCTAGCCTAGTCAAAAGTGAACACATGCCTACAACTGCTTGTTGGATTGCATTTGTGAATGTCGAAATACAACTGAGCCTTTCTGTAATTCCTCATTCATCATATTTATGCTTAGAGCTGCCAAAACGATTGTCAGCAGCTCATCAAGCAACAGTTTATTATCTATAGGGGGTATGGTCTATATTCATTAAGAAATAGCTTTTCAGGAAGTGGAGTGGCAAATTTAATGGCTAAGGTGCTTGCCACAAAAACATGAGTACCTGAGGTTGAATTCTCAGATCCCTCATAATGCTTGGTGTGGTAGCACATGTCTATAATCCTTGTGTTCCTGTGACAAGATGTGCGGCAGAGAAACGGGATCTCTAAAAGCTAGTAGGCCACCTAACATGGGGCATGCAGCTGGGAACAAGAGACCCTGTTTCAAATGAGGTAGGAGGTGAGGTGTTCTCTGGCCTCCTTGTGTACACGATGGCATATGTGCACCCTCACACATATACATGCACCCCTATCATATATTTGTATATATGATGTATATCTGTATACATACACACACATATATATGCACAACCATATATACATGCACACACAAATGCACACACAACATATATATAGTTTAAGTATATACACATATACAGACACATATAAAGATGCAGTGTTTTCTTCAAGGAACTTAAAGAATATAAGCAGAGGTATTAATTATGTATTTGGAAATATAGTAAATAGCAAAAGAACTATTCTGAAAAGTCCGAATGAAAAATCAGTGACAGTGATTATCAAAGTTGAACTTAGCATTGGGCTTAGATGTGTAGGAAAGGCTTTAGAGGCTAATGTGGCTGAACTGTTAGGATGGTTAGGGAAGATTTGCACATGAAAGGGGACTTTATAGGGGCATGGAGGAGTGATGGGGATAGGATAGGAAATGGAGGTATACTCATCTTTTTTTTTCTTTTGGTTTTTCAAGACAGGGTTTCTCTGTAGCTTTGGAGCCTATCCTGGAACTCACTCTGTAGACCAGG
>LOEQ01000815.1:140218-155409 GCA_001685075.1 Bramus lutescens | reverse complement strand
AGTCCCAGTCCAACTGGCCTTGGTGAGCTCCCATTAGATCAGCCCCATCGTCTCTGTGGGTGGGCGCCCCCCTTAAAGAGAAGCAGAGGAGAGGTAGAGAGCATCCTGCAGACTCTCAGGCCCCTGATTTCAACTCTTTTCGAAACCTGTAATGGTTTTGCTATGGCAATATGTTACAGGATACACTGGTTTTCTTTCAGTGAATCCTTGCTTTGCTCAAATGCCTGGGGTTTTGTCATTTATGTTAAGCAGAACCTGACCAAGACAGATTCCTTTTATGACACCATGCCTTGTATTATGCCAGTGATAGCATTGTTCAGGACCCACTGTCTTTGCAGAATGCCCATCAGTTTGAGAATGAGACTTACAGAAAGTTATCTACGAGTAACTTCCTGTTTTTCAGGATTTTTTTAAAATTGAGAGTTAGCTTGGAATGCTGATGCGATTATTTAAATATAAGAAGAAATAAAGATGAGGATGCACGAGTACATATGCAATAATTGTGTATGTTTTTAGGATGAATAAAACAGGAAGTAATTAGACTATGGGTAATCTTCTCTTCGAGCTTGTCTAATTTGTTCTTTTCATTTTTGCCCCAGATGAATAAACTGAGATAAAGATGGAGAATTATAGTAATCAGCAATATTATTCCAGTTTCTTAAATTCTAGACTCATGGAATTCTGTGAGGATGGAAGAATTTTAACCTACCATGTGACCTTTCCTGTGTGGGCCCCAATGTACCCTTTATAAACTGAATGACCAGTACTGTCGGATGTATAGGCCTCATCATGGCTCTAATAGTCTTTGATTCAATTCTATGCAATCATTATAGAACGGTCATATGTCAGAGTGCCTTGATTTAGTTTGAGGATTTGAATTAACGCTCTACCTTAGAAAGAAAACAGATGACTATGAAAGAGGAACCAAGTTATGCCTGAAGGAGAAAAAATAACCAAGTGAAATGGCCCAAATTAAGACTAAGGTATAGTTGACATTTTTTCCTGGAAGGTTGCAAGGTTACCCATCTGAATTTTTTTTTAGTAGCCCTGTCACCATTCGTATCTGGCTTATAAAGAAATTTTTGCTGTTTACTTTTTGTCTTGAGTCTAAGTATAAGGTTTTTCAGTTAAAAATATATCAGAAGCAGGCTGAGGAAGTAGCTCAGCAGTGAACACATGCAGCTTCAGCCTTGGTGGTGAAATGTGCTTATTCTAAAGGTCTTAGCCATGATGCCGCTATTGAATCACTGAGATCTTAAAACAAATTATATGGAGACTATTAGCAATAATTCACTTCTAGGTAAAGTAGAATTTCCTTTGGCATATTAAGAAAGATGAGTTCAAGCTGTTTCACTAAGAGGCAGGTTGAAATAAGGAAGCTAGTGTTTATTGTGTGTATGCTCACTCAGCATAAGCCTCAAGTCCCCTTTCTATAGATTGGAGGTAGTACTTACACCTAATCCAAAAAAATTTATATTTAATGAGATAAGCAGTATAAAAGACTTACCATATTCGGCATGCAGAAAGTCTTGAAGGATGACTTCTATGGTTGAGTCTTGGGAAATGACATTGGACCTCTAGATATCACTGGTATAAGGGAACATCATCAAGATAGACTCCAGATAGACTCAAGACAGACTCTTATAAGTCAGAACTTATTAAACAAACCACATGGATCTTTAGCAATGAGTGGGAAAATTTAATCAAAATATGAATTTTGTTTTATTTTACTTTTGAGACAGGGTTTCTCTATATAGCTCTGACTGGCCTGCAACTCACTCTGCAGACCAGGCTGGGCTTGAACTCACAGATCCATCTTCCTCTGCCTCCAAAGCTGGAATAAAAGGTGAGTACCACCATGCCTGGAAAGTCATGTGTTTTTAATATCATCAAATTAGTAGTGAATATTTATGGTAGTATGTATGGTTGTCAGTACTTTCATGAATAAAAAATGTGTATGTGTATGCATATGTGTGTAGATAATGAAGTTTATCGTACATTAAATAGGCATATTATTAGTTCTGCTTTTTACATAGAAATGCTTGATATTTATATAACTGCTTACAGAAACTATTTGTGCATTAGGTTTTCCTGTCCAGAAACAAGGGAAGAGGGAAAACCAAGCAAAGGAACAACAAAACAAAACAAAAACTAACAACAAAAGAACAAAGATTCTGCCACAGATGCTCTTTCCATGTCTCAGTGTCTCTTTCCTTAACTTATTTATGCTGGGAAGTAGCTCACAGATATGGAGGGTAATATTTGCCTGATTTTTGCCTCCTGACCCTGTTGCAGATGGGGAATCTTGGAAAGAGTAACTTCCTAGTCTAACATTGACTCTGTGGGTTTTATACCTACCCCAGGCCATTTCAGAAGCACCAGCCATCAACAATTCATGGGATAGATCTAACCACAATATAATTGCAGGGATGCTCGTGAAACTTTTCCATCTGAGGAACACAGACAGTTCTATCAATTTCACTAACACCCTAGAGGTAAGCGTAAGTGAGAGCTGGGCTTATGAGGCAGGATTTGGAAAAGGGCTGGCAAAATGATTCCTGAGTTGTTTCCTAACTTTGCCAAAAAGCATTACTGAGAAATAGAAAGTGGGTGTGGTCAATTCTCAGCACCTTAGAGCATCATTGCAAGAAGTTATGTAGCCCTTAATTCTACATTTATGACTGACAGTCTACCAGTCTACTTCAAAAAGAGGGACTAACATTGTTTAGCGCCACACATCTAGTTGGTAGCGGACCTAAGTGAAGAATTCAGATCTCTTGTTTTATATATGATCATTAGCTGCCAAGGCATTACACTGTGCACCCCCAAACAGAATTACCAAAAGTACACAAATATAGCCAGTCCCAGAAGCCAGATGTTAGCAGTCATGATCACTCACTCAAGCTGCTCTGTCTGGTTAGGTTTTCATTGCTATGATAAAGCACCATGCCCAAAAGCAACTTGGAAAGGAAAGGGATTATTTCCAGTTATAACTCTCAGGTCCCCTTCTATCACCGAGGGAAGTCGGAGCAGGAACTGAAGCAGAGGCCATGGAGGAATGCTGCTTACTGACTTGCTCCTTCTGACTTGCTCAGCCCACTTTCCTATTCGCTCCGGGACAACACTGGTTCAGGGATGGCACTGATCACAATGGGCTGGGTCCTCCCACATCAATCATGAATCAGAAAGAAGTCCCCACAGGCAAATGAACTGATGCTGAGGTTTGCTGAGGTTGACAGACTGTGCATCGTTGTGATAGGGGCCAAGTGGTACAGAGTGACCATTCTACTTCTGTCTGACTTCAGTTACTCACCCAGAGCCCTGGAGTTATTCAGAGGACATCTTTAGGTCTGTGTGGTGCATGGCTCTGAGGGGCATAATCTCTGGAACATAGTGCAGTCATTTTAGGAATTCCACAAACCAGTCTCAGCAGTGAGGCTGAGCTCCAGCAGGGAGCTGACTTTCTTGTTTCTCTCTCCTCTCTTCTTGTGGGAAATTGGACATAGCATTTGACCTATCAATAACCACCCTCTCTTTAAATTTACATACTATAATTTTTCTTACGGTGTTCTGAGTCAACACATTGGATATTTTGAAAGGCACCCTGGTCTTACCCTCACTGTCTTGTTTGGAAGGGCTCACATTGTGACTCCTGGGCTAGGAACTGGAAGTCACAACTGTGGTTTCAACTTTGATATCAATGTTCAGGGTGACCTTGAGAGAGTGGCTTCTTGATTCCAGTGCAGTTCCCTTACTAATTAGTCAAGTCACTTGGAGCTGATGATCTCTGAGGCTCCGTTTATGGTTAATATGCAATCAACTAAAAACAAGATGGTCAGGATTGTATGTTCATGCAGATCAGGACTTTATATTTGTCTATGTTTTATAGACAACTTTCAGTCCTTGTGTATTTACAAGCTTGGTGATATGCAATGGCCAAAATGGTATCATTTTGCTGCGAAGAAGTTCAGAGAGAAGGGATGTTATTTGACCAAGGACAAGGACAGAGAAGGACTGAGCCACAGTGTCTGAATTCCTGCCCCCAACCGCAGGTTCTTTGCACTCTGCCTTACGCATCACCGGTTTCAGTTTCTCCATGCTTGATGATTCCCGGAGAAGGTACACGTGCGAATTGCTCTGTGCCCACGAATACATGAAACCGTGTGCAAGCCCAGGTTCAGCAGCATTTTATCTATATATTTTTTTAAGTAAGGGGTCTTACTATGTTGCCTAGGCTGACTTCAAACTCTTCAAATCAAGTGATTCTCCCACATTAGCCACTCTCTGCAGTAGCTAAGCCGATAGCCACAAGCTACTACTTCTGGATCCTTCATATGTTTTGACTCTACTATATTTGAGGGGAAAGAATCAAATAATGCTTAAGCATTTGTTCATTGAGAAAATGGTTTTGCTTATTAACTAAGAAGGAACCACAGTGTTTATGGCCAACAAATATGTCATTCACTTTCCCTGAAGCTCCAAACCGGAAGCCAGTGTTCCTTCTAACCTATGCATTTCTTGTTCAGCCTGTGGACAATGTGGAACACTTTTGATCTGGTGCTATCATTCCTGGATGCATGTCTTCTCTGCCATCTCCTGACTTGGGTTTTTAATGCACACATACTCTATGTTTTTTCCCTCTCCACAAGAATGGTAACTGGTGAATTAAGAGTTTCACAAACACACGAATAAAGAATTAGCATGGTCTAATGCCTTGTCTGATGTCTCTGTGATTTTTTAGAGTGATATGATTCTTGTTCAAAAGCAAGCTTAACAGTCTATTTAGAAGGGCTTTTTTGTAATTAAAATTTTAATTGATACTTGTCTAAATAGTTTTGCCTAAATTCTTTTTTTTGACAGGCTTTCTCTGTGTAGCTCTGACTGTCCTGAAACTCTCTCTGTAGACCAGGCTAACCTCAAATCCACAGAGATCCGCCTGTCTCTGCCACCATGAGTGCTGGGATTAAAGACAGGTGCCACCACTGCCTGCTTGTCTGTAATTCTCCTTTCTTTAAAGAGAAATCCATTGGAGTATAGGTAACTGAAATTACTAAATAACTATATATATATATTATGTATGTGTGTATATATTATATTATATATACATCCATATATATACACACATATACACATCCATGTATATATTCTGACTCTGCTAAGATGTAAATATGTATCTTAAAACATATTTTAAAAAAATAAATCCTTTTAAAGGTAGATGTCATTTGTAGAAAAAGAAAATGCATTACCTGGAGAATTATTTCTGGTAGAGTTAATTTTGAGATCCTGTTTTATTTCCTGCCAGCCATGACACTGTAGACAAGTCAGTCATTCCTTTCTTCGGAGTCCAGTTCCTTCAGCCAGAAGATAATGGCGTCTGTTAAATGGAGTTGATGTGATAATGGACTTGGAAGTGTTCTGCAAGCTGAAAAGAACATCATGCATAATGGAGACTATTATTATCAGTATTATTATTTTAGAAGTCACTCCATGGCATATAAATGGAGCCTGTACAGCTCCTTTGGGTGCTTCTAAGTATACAGACTGTGTTTATAAGTTTAACTCAAATCTAGTATGAGGGTCAGCTTTAATTGTCAGCCTGATCTAACCTAGAATCATCTAGGAGTTTCCATGTGAGATTGTCTTAATATGATTGGCTCATGGGCATGTCTGTGGGGAATTGTTTTGATGACCTTAATTGGGCTGGAGGACCTGCCCACTGTGGGTGCCATAATTCCTTAGACAGGAAATGTATCAGAATGAAGAAATCAAACTGAGCACAAGCATGCATGCATAACTCACTGATCTCTGTTTTAATTATATCTTCTCATTAGCCCCTCCCATTGTGACATCTGTGCCACGAAGGACTGTGACCTGCAACTGTGACCAAAAACAAACGCTTCCTCTGCTCAGTTGCTTTTGTAAGGCTATTTTATTTCAGCAATAGGGAATGCAACTAAGATGGCTGGGATGAGGTGTGCCAACCAATGCCAGCAGCGCTAGGCACTGATTTAGAGGGCTCCTTTCTTCTGTGATCATAGATATTACAGCTGCATCCGCCCTTCTTCCAAAGTCACTGTGTGCCCACCGTGCTTCAGACAAGTGTTCATGTCCTGCTTATGCTATAAGAAACCAAAGATTCTTCAAAGCTGTATGCTCAGATGAGGTGGAGGGCAGGGGTGCAGCATGGAGCTTAGGATGGGTGGTGGCCTATATTGTGTCATAAATAGCTGCTTCAGGAGCTCCGAAGCCAACACCTACGCTTTGTTATCCATCTCTACCCACTGCGACCCTTTGTCATTCTGTGCCCTTAATGAGAACTTACTTTAGAAGCAGAAAGACACGTTGTATGACCAGAGTTGCAGGGGTTAGATTTCTGAACTCTGCCTCAGCACTTGAGAAAAAAAAAAGAGTTTAAATCCAGCTATTGATTAAGAGGGATTTGTGCCTGTCCCTGGATGACACCTGCCGAGCCTGCACCTGCGTGCAGACACATTCGCACTGCTACAAGTTTGCTTTCATCCTCCCGAGACAATGGGCCTCCTTCTTCCAAGTGGAGGATGGTTAAGGTTCCCAGATAAAAGCTCCTCTTTCATGTGCTTGTGACTCACCAGGCAGGCAGGCTTCAGGGATGTGCGGAGCTCTTTCAAAAGCTATAAGGATGCTATGCATGTTTCCATTTGAAGGCTTAAAATCTTAGAAACTTATTTTAAAGAAAGATAGTTATTTGAATTGTGTGTATGTGTGTGTCTGTCTATGTGTAGGTATGTGGTGGTAAGTACAGGTTCCTGCGCAACCCACAGTTGTTGGATCCCTGGAGCTGAAGTTACAGGTGGTTCTGAACCTCCTGACAGGGGCTCTGAGACTTGAACTTGAATCCTCTTCAAGAGCAGCTCATGCTCTTAACCACTGAGCCATCTCTCCAACCCATCACACTCATTTTCTACCAAAGATCGTCACACCAAATCTTAAATAGCTAAACCTCAAATAGCTATGGTCTTTTCCAGTCTGTTTGGTGTTCTGCGTATGTATATGATTGCGGGACTGACCACTTGGTATTGGATAACCGTTAGGAGGTTCTTCCCTGGGGAGGATTATTTCTCTTGCTTTCAGCATTGCCTATAGTTCTTTGTCTATGGGTGGGGATCCGTGAGATTGACATCTTCCACGCTAGCATGTCCATGCTAGCATTGTCCAAGTCTCAGGCAGTCATACCGTTGTAGTATCACAGTTGAAGATTTCCTGTCATTTGAAGGACATACAATCCCTGAGCAGATTTCCTGGCTCTCTGGCTCTTGCATTCTTTCTGCCCCCCCTTTCCATAATGTTCCCTGAGCCTTAATCAGGAACTTTGATGTAGATATAGAAATTGGGACTGAGCATCCCATAATCACTTAGTTGGGAGATTTTTAATTACCAATTCTATCTCATTGGGTGTTTTAATTCTGTTTTATTTATTTATTTTAATGTTAATTCAATGTTGATTGATCATATGCATCTAGAAATTCATCCATTTTCAGTTAAGTAGAACATAGGGTTTTAAAGTATATTCTTGTGATTATTCAAATCTTGGTGTCTGCTGAAATCTCTTTTTCTTCTCCAATTTTACTAATTTGGGTCTTCTGTCTTTCTTCTGGTTAATTCAGATAAATGTTTGTTAATCTTGTTTGTCTTTTCAAAGAACCAGCTTTTTAGTTTCATTGATTCTTTGTGGGTTTTTCAATTTCTGTTTCATGTATTACTTTAATGGAATTGTTGGCAATCTGTCACATTCTTGAAAGATTATAGACATCAAGACAGACACAGAGATGACAGAGTCATCTCCTTCTAAGAGTTTACTTTTGGATGATGAAGAACTTACAGCAATAATTAGATGGGAACACATGCTCAGCACATAGTTCATGACAGGGTATGTTTACCCAAGGTATACTCTTCTAAGAGTAAAAAGGTTTTAGTAGAAACAGGAAATCTTGTTTGCTTTATTTCTATAATGAGATATTTGAGATGGCTTTGTAAAAAATTCAGGAGAAAATTTTTGAGAAAAAAAAAAGCTGACAAGTTGGGACAGGAAGAACGTGTTCCAGATGTGAACAATGTTCTGGAAGCAGAGATGTATCAGAGGTGATCTGGACATAAGAAATGGATGTGTGCAGACCTAGAGAGTACAACATCCACATGCTGCTTGAAGAGGTTCCTAAGGGTCACCTTGACTGCCAGCTCAACTTCTGTGTAATTGTATAGGCAATGTTGCAAGACACTGAAGTGCTATTTGGAGCCATTTAATGATTGCCAAGTATAACCTAAATCTTTAGTTCTATAATTACTGGTTCATAATTACTTAGCTTCCTGTGCGTGATAGATTTCCTGGGGTAACTGGAGATCTAGTCTCTTATTAGGTGCCATTGAATTTCCTGATAAAAGAAGTTCACAAAAGACTTTCAGAAAAGGGTTTTCCAAACTTTTGAGATTTGGCTTACGTATCATGAATAATTATCTTGCTTTGGTAAAGGTGCCCTAGAGATTTAGTAAGACTACGGAGCCATTAGATTTTTTTTTTGATAGAAAATACTCTGGCCTGGGTAAGAATAAAAAGGAAAGTAAAACCTTTCCCAGCTTCCTTTTCAGTTACAGTACTTTGGATAATAGCCTCATCTTTCCCCTTGCTTTAACTATAAACACCAACCTTCTTTTTGTGTGTTATTTCCTTTTATTCTTTATTCATGACTATGATATTCTCGGTGATTTAAGATTTAGCTCATTTACCTGATTGTCTCCTATTTGCCAAAATACAGTTTTAACTTCGTTTCTCTTTCAGGTTCTTAAATTCATGAATTTAAACGTGATTGTCTAGGGATGCCTAGTTTTACTCTTTCAACCTGTTCTTTAAAATGCAGAAAGGACAGAAACTACAGGGGTTCAGCTATCAAGCAGCTTTGTAGTGGTGGGAAAGTCATGCGCTTGTTTTGGGTCTTGAGTTCCCTCCTTTCCTGTTTATCTCCTCTTCCTTATTGACTATCTGTTGGGTGTAGGTACTCTCCCGCAGACCAAGGGCTCTAGTAAAGGTTGTGGAATATTCCTTTACACTTTATGAATAAGTGTTGCTGTTAGTGATTTAATAAAGAATCTGACTGACCGATAGCTAGGCAGGAGAGTTTGGGAGGGAAAGCCAGACTAGGAGAATTCTGGAAAGAAGAAGGTCAGAGTCAGAGGAGTTGCCAAGAGACACAGAGGGAGCAAGACATGCTGGAAAACAGGTAAAGCCGTGAGCCACATGGCAATCCATAGATTAATATAAATTGGTTAACTTAAGTTGTAAGTTTTTTTTAGTAATAAGCCTGAACTATCGACCGAGTATTTATAATTCATATTAAGTCTCTGCGCTAGTTATTTGGGAAACGTAGAACTAGAGAGAAGGCTTGCAGGTAAGAGCATTTGCTACTCTTCTGGAGAAAGAGAGTTTGGTTTCTAGCACCCATGTTGGGTGTCTCACCACCACTTGACTCAGGCACCAGGGCAGCCAACATGCTCTCCTGTTCTTCATGGGCACCTCCACACATGTCGCACGCACATACATGCACACAGATAAAATAAAATTACATCTTTAACACATCTACACACAATACATAGCATCTATGGGAAATTGTTCATCAGTTGTGTGGGTTACTTATCAGACTCTATGGACCTCTCCTTCAGAGTTGGAAGAGGGAAGCAGGGAGCCAATGAGAGGGTCTGTGGACACAGACATCTACCAGGTAGGACTGATTTTCTGAAGCTTGTTTAAGAGTTCAAAGAATTAAAGGGGGAGATAGAAGCACAGTTGGAAGGATGGCCAGGCCAGAGGTTGGGCTGTATCACACTGGAGGGGGTGGGGTGAGGGATAGGGTGTCGGGTGTTGGGGGAGCAGGTCAGATGCACAAGCAGGCAGAAAAAGAACCCATCAAACTGCTGAGTACACCGGCCTGGAGCAGAAGGAGGTAGAGTTGCACTTGGTCCAGATTTCTTTTTTGCAGCCTCAGTAGCTTGGAAAGTCAAGCTCAGGTCTTCAAGGAGACTCTGCTGGGGAAGGCAGATATGGGGAAAAGACTGTGTAAGAGGTAGAACAAGATTTAGCCTTGGCAGCTGCTGTGGTTGGTGTTTTTGTCAACTGGATGCAAGCTAGTATCATCTGGGAAGAGAGAATAGAATTTCCATTGAGCAAAAAAAAATATCTATCAGATTGGCCTGCAGGTAAATCTGTGAGGCTTTTTCTTGAGTGACGGTTGATGTGAGAAGATCAGGGTACTGTGAGCAGTGCCCTCCCTGGGTTAGTGGTCTGGAGTGCTATAGGAAAGAACATTGAAGAAAAAAAAAAAAGAGAGCAAGCCGGGAAGCGTGGTCCATGGCTCCTCCATGGTCTCTAATTCAGATTCTCCCTCTGGGATACTGGCTTGAGTTTATCCCCTGACTTTCCTTCACAATGTAAACTATCAGGTGAAACAAACTCTTTCCTCTCTAAGTTGCTTTAGGTCATGGGGTTTATCATTCCAATAGTGACCCTAAGTAAGACAACAGTCAAGGAGCTATATATGGCAGAATAAGCAAACAAAAATAGTCAATCCTGACCCAAGGAGAAGGAGGCCAAAGGATTCACCAGCAGTTATCAGATTGCCTTGGAAGATCCCTTCACCTTGGCTCCTCTAGCTGGCAGCTCCTCTGCTCTGATGCTATCACAACGGTCCTAAGTGGTCAAATCCAACAGGACAGGGATTTGAATTGGCCCTTCAGATATGGTACACTTCAGGCTCACTAGACTCTCGGGAGGGTCAAGGTTACATGTTTGATCCACCCTCAGCACTATTTTCTCCTCTCATCTTTCTACTGTAGAACACAGCACTAATTCACCTTCAGTGTCCCCTTACTCTCTCCACAGAGCCTTTGCTGCTGAAGCTCAGCAAGGAATTCCCTTCTTGGGAAAGGCCTTTCCATCTTTTGTTGCTTCCTGGCCCTTTTTGGTTCTCTTGTTCAGTCCCCCCCTTCCTCTCCCCTCCTCTCTCGCCACAGCAGGGGTGGGAAGATGCCTCACCTAACTATATATTGCCTTGAAGCATATTCAAAGGTTAATCCTTACATTCTATAGGTGATTAGTTTTCCTTCTAAGCTCACAGTCCACTTGCTGTATTTTGCACAAATAACATATCTTACATCTTCTTGGAGTCTCTCAGTTCCATGGGTTTCAAAATACATGGTTAATTTTGTGGGGAATTGCTAAGATAGTGGATATAAAGTAGCTATTATGTTAGATCAAAATTAGGGTATTTTGCGTACTTAATTTAGCAGATGGAATTTAAAACATCTTGACTCTAAGTAAGAACTAGTTGTACACCTTGCATCTAAGAAAAAATAAGTTTTTTAAATCGTCACCCTGCCCCTCTTTTCAATTCTCCAGGACTGTACAAGAGCAAAATCTTCTGCTCTCTCAATAGTTGTGCTATTTTAATCATTATAGTCACATAGTGCTGACATTCTGAATTTATTCCGTCACTAATCCCTGGTGAAAGCTGACATTGTTCAGTTTAATTTCATAGGCTCTTTGACGTTCTGAGAACTGTCTCTTCTGAATCCTGATGTCCTGTCTTCCCAACTCCCTCTATTTTCTTCCAGATCACCTGAAATCAGACTTTAGTGGTTCTCCATTCAAGGCTGGAATAATAATTATTCTTCGTATTTTAAAACAATTTGAAAACACACATACATAAACAAATCCCCAAAGTAAAAAAGATACTATTTCCCCTTGCACTTCCCCCATCTCCATCTCTGCTGCCTCAGAGTGTCTGCCTTCTGTACTTAGGAGACATTAGTCTTTTGGCCCTGCTACCCACAGCAGACAATGCTGGATGTAATCACGGCAAATGATTTGGCATGTGCATGGAAATGGGTTTCCAAATGCGCAGTAATGTATCCTTCTAGAATGCATCATCCTTTTCAATATGCTTCTCCAACAAAGTTTCTTTCAATTGAGAAAACCCCACAGCATCTATTGGGAAGGTGGGGTGCCTCTTCTCCTTCAAGCAGGGGGATTCTTTATAGGTAGCTATTATAGTTAGTTATAGAAGCTAACACTTCTTTAAAGGAAGGAAAACACCATATTTGGGGATGAAGAAAGAAAGATTTGAGGTAGATGTTGTCTAGTTTCATGTGAACTTACTACAAGCAAGAGTCACCTGGGAGGAAGGAACCTTTTTATTGAGAAAATGCCTCCACAAGACTGTGCTGTAGGCAAGCCCTTAGGGCAGTTTCTTAGCTAGTAATTGAAAGGGGGATGTCCCAGCCCATTATGGATAGTGGCAACTCTGGGCTCTTATAAGAAAGCTGGCTAAGTGTGCCATGAGGAGCAAGTCAGCAAGCAGCATGCCTCCGTGACTTACGATTCTAGATTCTTGCCCCGCGTTAGTTCCTGACCTGACTGCCTGATGAACTGTTACATGGAAGTGTGAGTGAAATAAACCCTTTCTTCCCAAGATTTTTATGGTCATGGTGTTTCATTACAGCAATAGTAACCCTAACCAGGACAAGGTAGTTTAGGTTTCCTGATTAAAAGGGAAGTAACAATTGGACAAAACTAGAGGAAACGGGTAATCTGAACATTCAGCTATATATCCGTGGGCTCAGGATTGGAAAATAAAACTTAACAGACTATCATTTGTGAATTTCTTTACCTAAAAGGTTCTTTTTTTTTCTGCCCACATGAGGGTAATTGTTCAGCTTCTGAAAGCCCCTGGAAGCCAGCAGGAGCCTGAGACTGTGAGGACGGTGTAAACTGTGTTGATGTTGGGAAGAAGGTGAGCATTTCAGAATATCAGAATCCCAAGACCAGAGGAAAGGTAAAGAAAGGTGGGCCAAAGCTCCAGACAAAACCCTCAAAGATCTCTTTCTACAACTTGAAGATCCAAAAATTAATGAGCAAGAATGAATCCACCAAGTGGGCAGACCCAGCATAGAATCAGCACTGCAGGTCGAGGTTCCTTCTCATCTGCTGCTAGCATGTTAGAAATAGGGGAACCAAATGGTTTTAAGGTGCAGTGTCAGCCCCGACGTTGTCGATTCAGCCATGGCCCCACTGACTCACTGGGGAATCTGGAATATGCTCGGTCTGATTGCTTTGTGCTTGCACTGCGGGAAGTGGTAAGTATGGCACCCAACTTGTCCTAGGACAGAAATAGCATTCATGCCCGAACACAGGCCTGGAATCTGGAAAGTCCAAAGTCAGGATGCTGGTAGAGTTGGTGTCTAGTGAGGGCCCCTTCCCTGGACTGTGGTCAGCTGTCTTGATGTAATTTCATTTGAAAGAAGAGGCAAAGTAGCTCTCTAGAGTCCTGTTTAGACTGACACTAGTCCCATCCATGAAGGTCTGCCTTTATGGCTCACTTAGTCCTCAAGATGGCCACATGCAAATATCACAACACTGAGGATTAGATGTCAATATGAATTTTGGAGACGACAGGTATTCAACCGATAGCACTTCCTTCATCACGAAGCAAAAGTATAAATGCACAGTAGACATGAACCAAAAGGACTGAAGATACTATTAAGATTCTGAGAAGGTTTCTCAGGAAAACACTTTACCTAGGTTTGGAAAGATAAGTCAAGAGTTTCCTAGGTGGGGGTTGGGGTCTGGTGGGCAGCAAGCCCAGCATGTCTGTACAGACCTAAAGCTCCACGAAACTGTCTTTTCTTCTTTACCACAGTCTGAATCATCTATCAGGTTGTGCAAATGGTAGGACTTAGGAGGTAAAAATAAATGATACCAGTGAAAAACATAAAGAAGAAGAGAGAGAGTGTGAAAGCAGGGTTTGTATCTCTCAGTGCAAGAGGTTGGGTGGAACATTGTCTTCATTCCCTTTCTGTTCAGCTACTTTGTATTTCCTCCACACATAGGACCTGCAGTGGTAAAGTGATAGTACACACTAGCTGTTACAGATACTGACTTTGGAATGATGCTCTTGCAAGCTCATGTACAAAAGTCCTCACCTCTCTGAGCTGCATGCAGCTCATATGAAAGGAGGGCGTTATCCTTAACTAGGACCCTTCTTGGCTCTGACGTTGATGACATCGATGTGGTATTCCTGAATGATTGTCAAGGAATGATGTTGCGGCCCAATGTTGAGCTCTCTAGCATGAGAGCCAGAAGACATCTTAAAGACTTTTGCTCAAGTCTCTTTCTCTTATAGAAAAGAGTTTTAATCCTCTGATGCCTGTAATAATATCTGTTGTGTGTTTATGGCTGATGTTTCTCCAGAAAACAGGAAAAATGTTTACTGCATGAAGGAAAACCATTTCTGTTTAGTGTTTTAAATTGAAATAAATTTCAGATGATGTAAAGATGGTGTAGAACCATAAGCATCAGAATTCAGGGTCTGGAGATTGGAATATCAGACATGCCCCTGTGTGGAGCAGCAGTCTGGGTCCACCTGTAACTTCAAGATGGCCTTTGCTTCCTTAACAGATGGGTGGGAGTCAGAAAAAACCTTTTGAAACATTACTTTGAGAAAAAAGACTGAATATAATATACTTCTTAAAAGGTACTAAACATAAAAATCTAGTTTTCTTTTTAGTTTCGGTCAGTTTTAGAATGTCAGTATCATTATGTTGCAGTTGGTCACGAACCTCCAAGTCGTTGAGTATAATATATGCACATTAATGCAGCTGGGAGATCCATTATGCTATTATACATCTCTGCTGTTGTTTAATTTCACTCAGAAGAAATGAATCATTAATCATTTCCTCACTTTTTAATAGCAGATTTTTTTCCAATAGCAATGAAACTAATTGTTTCTTCGCCACATTTCACTTTGCCTGTGTTGGCACGGCTGCTGTATGAAGTGGGACTTGGCCTTAAGTATGAGCATGACCCAGCATGGTTCCCACCAAAGAAGAACAAAAGTGATCAGGAATAAAGCTTGGCTATCACTCATCATACAGACGACACACTTGTGTGTGTCATCCAGGCACCGTGGAGAACACATGATGGAGGTCGTTTGTTGTCGGCAACACATTCAGTGGTTACCATTTCCTAGCCCTTAACTTGAACTTCTGGTTGTGTTTGCTAAGTAAAAGGAGTGGAGTTCTGAACCTGCTAACTCTGATGCAAACAGCACAGCCCCAATGCACGCACGCACACACACACACACACACACACACACACACACGCATGTTGC